>SKCR01031732.1:0-424691 GCA_019454045.1 Zanthoxylum bungeanum | reverse complement strand
TTTATGAACAATTAATAGAATACCGATTTTACTTTAATTTTCCAAAAGTGATAATCAATATTAATTTTAACAATGACAAGTTTAATATATAATATGAAAAGATAATATAAAACTTGCAACAATTAAGTGAGATATGGATAGAGAAGTTGGCACCATATTTACAGTGATTTGCCAACTCTTTGCCTTCGTCCATTATTCCAAGCCACGCTTGAAATTTTCAATTATGTAAAATGAATCCACACTTTACAACAATAATTTTTCGGGCTCATTCCCAAACCTTTAGGATTTTCTTTCAAGACTTCCTAAACCTTTACAATAACTCTTCCCTGAAGAGCGACCACTACTCTCACAATGGATTATCACAAGTGTTTGATAATGAAAACTTTATAACAACAATTTGGGTACTCCCAAAATATTACAAAGAAGATTAAAATGTGAGTATCTCTGCCCAAATGTATCAAAGCTCACTAATATGAATATGAAGATGAAATATGAACTTTTTCAAATGTAGACAGTATAAGATATATAAGATTTGAAAAACTCTCTTTAAATATTTGAGAACTCACAAAAGATTACAAAGATTTGAACGTAAGTGTATTTACCCAAATGAAACTAAACACACTAATTGAATGTGGAGAGTAAACAATGAGCTTTTGATTTTGAGAGTTAAAGAATCAAGAAGATATAATTTTCTCTTTTGTTTGCTTTGTAAGAAAATATTTAAAAGTGCAAGTGTTCAAAAGATCAAGAGAAAACTCTCAAAATGAAGTAGTGTCTAATTTATATGTAAAAATCTTAACAAACATATTTCTCTGTGCTGAGGCTGGTATGCCGGTCTACAGGTCATTGGTTCAACCGGCAGAATCAAATGACATTATAAATAATTTTAATTAAATAAAAATTATAAAATAATATTTATTTTTCGTTAAAAAAAAAATTTAGGGTTAAAAATCCATTAGATCGGTTCACCTATTTTGACCAGTTTTTACTAGTTTTGACCACTTTATTTTGAAAATTCAACCATACTAGACTTACAGTCGATTTTCAACGATCGATCCGATCCAATTTTCAAAATACTATTATTCAGGTAAGACATGAAAGATTAAACCTTCATAAGAGATTTTTTTAAAAAACATTGATTTTAGATATATTCTCGAGATTACTACATGGTACTAAGTAAAAAAAAAAATTTTCCAGAGAAATGATGATTGATGCCTATGGGATTACAAGAAATCCAATGGTAAATATTTAATGATATTAATTTAAAGTTCTCACATTGTGGGCTGCATGGGGCTAAATTAGCCCAATAATATAGCGCCGTATGCCCAAAAATGTAGGACCCAAACGCTTCCTCAAAATTATTCGTACACGTGGCAGTATGATACTTGTCAGCAGCTTATGACATGTAATCTTACACCCAATAATCCACCTCCACTTAAGAAGATTCAATTACATTAAAATGAACTCGCGCACATCATATCACTCGTCCAATTCTTCCTTAAAAGGGTAATTTCAGAAAACCCTCACACTAGATTCAGTGCTATTCTTTGGTTTGCTTCTTCTCCAACTTCAGAGATGGCCACAACGTTCTTCAGAAGACTCGCTAAAGCTACACCATTTGCATTCAATCATGCATTTGGAGGCCAACGCAATTCCAGTTTCAACAAATTTCGATTTCCTTTCAGTGCAATCGCTGCTGTTTCTGGTGGAATCTCTTATTACTACTTCTTTTCCTCTCCTAATTTGGTAATTTCTCCCAAATATCTCATCTGGGTATTCTTTTAATTGACCGTTTATGCAATGTGCACGGCGAAATAATTTTTTTTTTAATTTTGGGAAGTTTTGGTTGTGGATTTTGCGGTCAGCTAAATATTTTAGCTTTCTTTTGGAGTAATGCATGAAATATACTAAACTTTTTTATACTGCTTATGCTATTGTGATAGTTTGTGATCTTTTTAATTACAGGTTCATCTAGATCAAATCAATGAAGAGACTGGTCCAAAAATTGGTGAGTTTATATTCCCTGAAATGTATTGGAATTGCTTTAGATTGTTTATTGGGTAATATTTTTTTTCCTGATTGATTAAGTTAGGTTTAAGTTTTGTAGATGTTCCAATTTAACTATGAAGTTAATGCACTATTAAGCTCAATGGATGTTTCTATTTATTTTCAGCTCTTAATCCAGACAAGTGGATTGAATTTAAGCTGCAAGACACTGCAAGGGTCAGCCACAATAGTAATTTGTACAGGTATGTCCTCTTGCTTCAATCATGTTTTGTGTTTGCACATTACTTGAATGGAACTCATTATTATTAGCACAATTGGTTCCATATCAAGGCTTTACAGTCTTTGTAAGAATTGAGAGTTCTTTGTATCATAATTCTTAAAGAAAAACCATTTGGATGTTACCAAAGGCAATAAAATAATTTCAATTTTGTGTAAACTGGGTGGGTTTATTAGTTTTTCTTGCTTACTCGTGTTTTCTTGGTAGTAGTTTGAAATTTTCGTTCAGAAAATTAATTCTTTAATATCCCCCCTCAAATTGGTAGGTTTTCATTTGATCCATCTGCCAAGTTGGGTTTGGATGTTGCTTCATGCATCCTTACAAGGTACGTTCAGCTGTTTTTAATTGCTTGATGTAGAACTCCCAGGGCTTTCAAGAAGAATTTGAGTTTCAGAATTCGGAGGGGATCTTGAATAGGAGTTTAATGGAGTTTGTCTCTGCATTCATTGCTTTGTGTTTTGTTATAACTGCAGGGCTCCAATAGGACAAGATGCTGAAGGAAAAACAAAATATGTCATAAGGCCGTAAGTTTTCCTGTTCAAGTTCTAATTATATCATTCAAATTTTCTTTTCCAATTTATGGTTTCTTTCAACTATTTGGGTTCATGGTGACACTAAATCTTAGTTTATTTGTGTTGTTTGAGGCTGCCTGAAACACAGATGAGTAGCTTGGGGCGAGTAGTTATTAATTAAAATTTGTCTCCAGTCTTAACCTAATTGTATTCATCTCTCTCCTCGCTACATCTCCTTGTGTTGACTGTTGAGAGTGAGTGGAAAACTGAATTATCACTGAACCTTGATTTTCTCAATCCCTGGGAAAACATCATGAAATATCATATATTTGGCCATGCTTCTTCTAGAATGAATAATGGTGTTCCTTTATATATTTAATTTAGGTATTTATTTGGTTTGATAAGCTTCTTCTTCAATTTTTGGGGGCTTCTTTGTTCAGGTATACTCCTATATCAGATACAGAAGCTAAGGGATTTTTTGACTTGTTGATTAAGGTTTGGTGTTGAAAATACTTGTTTTCCCATTAATTTATTCAGCTTATTTCTTTTAAGATATCCTGCGTCATTAATGTAATACTCCTCTTCAATTTGCTTTTGTTCATATCCTTAAAAAAATTCTTGCAGGTCTATCCTGAGGGAAAAATGAGTCAGCATTTTGCGAGCTTAAAACCAGGGGATGTAGTTGAAGTGAAAGGGTAGGTTATTCTCATTTACAGGCATCAGCAGAGAGTGCATCATTTATTGTTTTTATATTTGAGTGCATTTGTTTCTTGCAGGCCCATTGAAAAGTTCCGATACTCTCCCAATATGAAGAAACACATCGGCATGGTAAGAGATAGTAACTAGATGCTAAACTTAATTTGTTGAGGACAAAGTAACCATCTGTAGATTTGTAAAATCAAATGTTTTTTGTCTTATGACAATTGAAGTAGGGTAATGCTATAAGACTGTCTGAAATGTTCATTCCTCTTACCAATGGCATCCACCAATTGTGTCGTATTGTAAATTGTCAAATATTAATATACATGATTGTATTTTCCTTCTTCCAGATTGCCGGTGGCACGGGTATTACTCCAATGCTTCAGGTAATTGAGGCCATATTGAAAAATCCAGATGACAACACTCAGGTAACTTACATTTTAATTATCTTCAACTTTCTGTTCTATTTCCAATTTTTTTTTATATAAAACACACGCGCGCGCACACACAAATATGCTCAATTTGACATTTTCTGGGCCCATATATCTACAGGTGTCCCTGCTTTATGCCAATGTTTCACCAGATGATATATTACTCAAACAGAAACTTGATTTACTAGCAGCTAGCCATCCAAATTTGAAAGTACAAATTGATTCTGATGAAGGTTTTGCATTAGTAGTTATAAATATATATTTTTCAAATAAAGAGTTAATTATTTAATTCTTTGGGACAAAAATGTCAGGTATTCTACACTGTAGACAATCCAACGAAGAATTGGAAAGGAGGCGCAGGTTATATCTCAAATGATATGGCCATAAAAGGCTTGCCAAGCCCCAGTGATGATACACTTATCCTAGTGAGTGTTGGTTGTTTTGCTTCTCAACTTCAGAGATTTAACTCGATTCAAACTTTATCAATTGTTCATGCTTGCTTAGGTATGTGGGCCCCCCGGAATGATGGAGCATATATCTGGTGAAAAGGCTAAGGACTGGACACAAGGAGAGGTATGAAAAAGGCATATCGTGTTTTCCCGTTATATGGTGAAAAATTGAATCAAAATTACGTTTCTAACTTTAATCTGCTTCTGGGACTGCTTTGTTGCAGCTCGCGGGCATACTCAAAGAGCTTGGATACACTGAGCAAATGGTTTACAAATTTTGATGGAGGAAGACATTTTAACAGCGGCCATTTCAGATGTTTTCAGCCCAAATTTTGTGTAATAAATTTATCTGAACAACATAGTAATAGGGAATGATACACAATGCAAAAACTTTATAGTATGAGAACCTACCCTGTTCTGATTCTGAATTTGATTCTGTAAGAAGCTTGCAGTTACTTTGCGATTTGCAATGCCTTTTCCAGGCTAATTTCTTATGTACGATGTGTTTGGGATTATTATTAGCTATAAAAATAATTGAAATACCCAAGAGATACAGTAAGAGGCTCAACATCAAAGTGGTTCTCATTTTTTTGGGCGTCTAATGGCATGTAGGGTAGCTGTTCTGTGTTTTTTTTTGGGGTTATTTAGTAAAAGTAAAATGTATAGCATAATGATTAGATAGTCGGCATTTTAAAATATTATATTTTATTATTAAATTTATAATAAAATAATATTTTATTATTTTTCCATTAAAATAATATCGTTATATTTTAATACTAAGATCACCAAGTTCTACTCACATAAAAGTTATAATTTTAATAGTAAAATGTAATTTAATATAATATTTCAAAAAGATAAATACTTATTTAGTTCTTATATTTTTAAATAAGTGTGATATTTTGAAAAATATCTCAAAACACCCTTACTGTTACATAGGTTACCGGGCTCTCTAATGTGCCTCCCGGTATTGATATTGGGCCTTCATTTTATGGAGAGTCACTTTACAAGTGCGCATCCAATCGTTGGCTGCCACAGATAAATATTATTGGGCACCGACCAGTAATGTTTCACTGGTTGGGTCAACAACTATAAAAATATTAATAAAATAATAAATATTATTAGAATAATATAATATAATTTATTTTTAAAATAATTAAAAAAAATATGTTAAATCAATGTTAAATCGATGTCAAATTTTGATTAAAATTAATTTCATGTTCAATGCCATATTTTCATGTTTAATGTCCAAAATTTCAAGTTAATATTATGAAGGGTAATAGTAATGAAAGTTTCATGTTTAACCAATACATTTTCATGTTAATGCTATACAGGATAATAATTTTATAATTTTCATGTTTAATATTATAATTTCATGTTTAATGTCTATAATTTCTGGTTATTGCTATAGAGGACAATAATTTTGTAAATTTCAAGTTTAATACTCTAATTTCATGTTTAATGCCCACAATTTCATGTTAATGCTATATATGGTTATAATTTTATAATTCTCGTGTTTAATATCATAATTTCATGTTTAAAGCTACATAAAATAATAATTTTATAATTTTCACATTTAATACCCAAATTTTCATGTTAATCCTATACAGAGTAATAATTTTATAATTTTCATGTTTAATGTCATATTTTCATGTTTAATACCTAAATTTCAAATTAATGTCTAAAAATTTCAAGCAAGCAATATTACACACGTGTGTTTAAAATCATGTGTCGCATGTGAAAATATTTTTTCATGTTCAATGCCCTATTTACATGTTTAATGTTCAAAATTTCATATTAATGATAAGTAATTTCAGGTTAATGCGTATTTACATGTTTATTGTCCAATTTTCATGTTTAATACCTAAATTTTCGGGTTAATATTATGAATTTTCCGGTGGCAATATTTCCAAGTCAAATCAATGTCAAATATTTTACTACAAGAAAACTTAAGACTACCGACCGAATATTCGGTCGATAATCATGAGTACCGACTGAAAACCGACCAAAAATCTTCGGTCGGTATTTGACTCATCGGTAAAAAATTACTGATTAAAATAGTGTCGGTCGGTAACATTACCCAACGACTAAATTTTGATAGATAAATTTACCGACCAAATAAATAAATAAATGAATAAATAATTAGATTTTACAGATCCGAAATACAATTCGGTCAGTAAACTAATTACATTTAAAAAATAATTATGGGGCCCACCACCTGGGCGGACCTAGGCTAAACCCACACAATCCACTTTTAATTATACAAATTTATGAAAATGTTGTGACTTGAACCCTTAATTTTAAGATTGAATGTGTAGTATAGTTACCACTATGATATGACATGTTTTTTTATTATGATATATAAAGAATATATATATATATATATATATATGGTAAAATAATAATAATAATAATAATATTATTATTATTATATATTATATATTATATTTTTAAATTTTTAATTTTTATCGATCGATAGTTATTCGTCAGTAAAATGTCTAATTTTTTATTTTTTTATAATTACTTTTATTTTAGCGACTGATTATCAATTTACAGACTGATTGTTCATTCGGTCGATAAAATGACTAATTTTTTAAAGTTTTTTTTATAATTAATATTCTTTTAGTCATAGAATATTCATTCGGTCACTATTTATTATCACTTATCGATCAAATATTCAGTCGGCAATTGTTGGCGGCGTAAAATGACGCCAAATTAATCTTGCGCGTCCTATTACCGACCGACTATCGACTGAGTATTCGATCGGTAAGATTGATGTCGGTAATAGGTCGGTAATTGGTCATAAATTATTTTTATCATATTCGGTTGGTATTTAGTCGGTAAATACCAAAACAATACCGACCAACTATTTCGATCGGTAATTCCACATTTTCTTGTAGTGATTTATCTTTAATGTAAAAGACAAAATTCATATTCAATACCCCATATTTTCATGTTTAATATCCAAAATTTCAGGTAACTTTTTTTCTTTTTTTAATAAATTAAAAATTTAGATTTAATCTCACCACTTGATGAGAATCCAATGGCGGTGGCTAGTGTCGATATGGATACATATTCGACACTATAGCCATGCCCATGATCACTGGAGAGAATTGTAATAGGCTTGTGTAAAACCCGAAGTGTTTTATCACTGAGTTCATTTCCCTGTTTGTAGTTTGGGTTGGTTTTGACCCCGAAGGTAATAAAATATCCCCATTTCTCCCGTGGACATATGTACGATCCACTCTCCACCGAATCACGTAAACTCTGTGTTTATCTTGTCTGCTTGCTAAGTTTGTGCGGTTCCCTACTAAATAAATAAATTTACTATTCGAGTGAGATTTATTCGAAGGTTGCATTCTCTATTTTACTCACTAAAAACAACCATAAACATTACCAAACAAAATTAAAATCAATATCATCAGCAAATTGGGAACTGTCATTGGGGCAACAAAGTTGCCAACTTTTCAAATTAGGGCTGTGGGATTCTGTAGAAGCAGCAAAGAAGTTAGTTAGTTCAGGGAAATCGGAAGTCAAAACGACCCGACCTGTTTCCGGGTTCGGGCACCCATGTGGAGGGAAACAAGCACAGCCCAAGCCCAAACACCCCATATACATTTAAAAAAAAAAACCCAAACGAGGAATGACACGTCACATAATCTCTTTTCCTCGCTCGCTCGCTCGCTCGCTCGAGAAAGGCTCTGTTGAGATCCCTCCGCCAAATTTCGAACAGTCATCTAAGAATGGATACTCCTTGATCTATCTTCAGTCTGGCATTTTCGCCTTTGCAAAAATGAAAGAAGAAGTTCAAAAGCGTAACACAGACTGCGTTTATTTCCTCGCCTCTCCTCTCACCTGCAAGAAGGTTTTTGTCCATTAAACTTTCAACTTAATCGTCTTCTTGTTTTGTTGCCGTTGCGAAGAAAATGAGAACGATCATCTTACATTGTTCTAGAACGTGCCGTTCCTGTAATTAACCCTGCATTTGAACGATCTTCTATAATGATCTAGGGTTTAATTTATAATTTCATTGCTGATACTAGTGTGTTAGTTTTGTTTGCTTCGTTATTTTTCCATTAGTATTTGATTGTTTCTTTTTTCAGGGGCTTGATTGTGAGTATCGGCACAATGAAATTGCGAGGCTTAACCCAAGGGATTGCTGGTACTGGTTAGCTGGGAACTGTTTTAATCCGACCTGTGGTTTTAGACATCCTGTAAGCTAATTATCAATTCAATTCATTGTTTCTACCTAATGGTTGGTTATTGCATTGGAGCTTCGAATTATTTGCTTGCTATCAAATACAGTTTGCTTTCAGAAATGTCGGTATTTGTTTATTAGGAATTATTTTCCTTCCATTTATAATAATTTGTTTGTACTTTAACAATGTCACAGAAAATTGTGATTGGTTGGATTGCTAGAAACCTATATCTATTTATAGGATAGGCAATTGATACCTTCTCTGTGATGGTATACTGGCTAGCCAGTGTCATGACAATTACTTTGTGGAATCTTTTGTATTATTTACTGATTGGTGGTGGTGTTTTTTAGTTGCCTATGTTATCATCATTGAGTCCTATAATAAGGTTAATTGTTGTAAATTGTGCTATTTTCACAGCCATTGGATGCGCATGTGACTGAAGCACCATCAGAAACTGCTTCATTGCCATGTCAATCTTCTATACATGTGAACAAGACCAACGTTCCCTGTTATTTTTACTTCAATGGCTTCTGCAACAAAGGTGACAGGTGCTCATTTTTGCATGGTCCTGATGGTAGTGCACCTGCTGGGAAATCTTTGAAAACAGCTTCTGCAATTGCTGATGTCCTTCCCTCAGAAAATAAGATGTTTGCAGGAAACAGCACTGAGCCGCCACCAACCGAAACCCATCTGAATCCATCTAAAACTACCTTAAAGCAAACAGTGGGTCTAAGAGTCCAGCCCCAGGATAATCTACTGCAATCACCACCTAAAAGAATTCCACAGCAAAGTGCCTCCCCTCAGATATCTCTGTCTGAGGGTGAAGCAGTGGCCATCATTAACTCAGACTCCATGGAACCGGCAGAAGGCTTTATAAAAACTAACTCTCATCTATATACAGATTGGAGCTCTGAGGAGCAAGTGGATGACCAGATTGAACCTGAAGAGCGATTAGAATCATCCCCAGGATTTGATGTTCTTGTGGATAATGATATTAGGGCGGAGAAAATGGTTTATGAGGATGAACCAGAGTACTTACTTGCTATCAATAGGGAACACAGTGAGCTGAACGGTCATTTCTTGGGGTATGATTTTGAAGATCCAATCGAGTATGACCCCATGTATCCAGAGTCAGGACCATATGAATGCGAGACACACAAATCTCTTAATTATTTGGATAATGAGCATATTCTAGACAATGTCACAGAACACCCTTCCCGTGCAAGAGGGAGGATATTGGATTCAATATTGTCTCGAAAGAGGAAACGCTTGTCAATGAAATTGGCTGTAGATGACCGTAATGCAGATCTTCGAGATTATCTGAGGAAACGCAGGGTAGTTTATGGTCACTCAATTGTTCATTCAACAAGAAGGCATGAATCCTCTCGATTGATGGGTCTTAGCCAGGAAAGAAACCAAAGCCATGTTATAGGTCGACGTCTGCATGGAAGACTGACATCAGAATTTGGAAAGAACTATCTCGACTCACATGGAGATAAGGGAGCTTTTCCAAATGATGCCAACCGGCGTGGGTGGCCTAGGCATTCAAAATCTAATATACTTGGGCAACGTCATAAGGAAAAAAGGCTGGCTAAAAGGAAGTCTCATTTATCTACTGTATCAAGGAAACCATCGATAAGAGAGAGGAGATCTAGACAGACTTTGACTACATTTACAGGACCCAAGTCCCTTGCTGAGATTAAAGAAGATAAGAAAAAAGCTGAAGAAAATGGTGATCACTGTGGGAAGATGGCGCATTCAAGCAGAACACTGACAGACTTCCAGGGACCAAAACCTCTGAGTGAAATATTAATGGAAAAGAGGAGGCTGGGTAGTGTGAGTGATCGCGATACTTGCAGCCGTTGAAATCTATGCTGAAAGGAATACTGTCATTTAGTAGTACAAGGTGATAAATTTTGCAGAGAATGATGATGAAAATTTTTACTCAACTTGAGACGCTTTTTAGCATATCTCATGTTCCTTTAATATGCTGGGATCCATTTAGTTCCCAATACATGATCAAGATAATGATTAGTGACTACCAACGACCATAGAAGTAGTAGTCCCCAGATCTGTTGATTACAGAACAAGAAGCTTATCCTAGGAAAGGGCAATTGGCAAGCGTATGCTTCAATACATCCAGTCAGAAACCTTATTAACGTTGTTAATGTCTTGAGGTTGTCTTTAATCTTTATTTCCTGTATAGAGTTGCACATGCTGGTCATTGCATTTGCTATGAGAATTTCAAGCAGCAGTTTCCTATTTCTGCATAGCAATGATCAAATTTTCAGGACTTCAGAAGCGTTTTCTGTGTTTTTTTTGTTTTCCGTTACTAGTTAGGTTAGCGAGTCTTAACTGCTGCACTCCTTTCAGTGCATTGGCGTGATTATGGACCAATTGTTTAAAGTCTCGACTTTAATCAGCGGGTTCTAGTCTCTCGTGAACCATTGTTGTATGCAATAGCGAACGCCAATCGGAGATCCTAATGCATTGCTATGATCTTGTTAGATACATTGTCATTGCATGTTGCTTCGGATTATTAGCTGGTTTTTATCATCACTGTGATATTTTAGTCAAGTTTTAGTTCGCTAACTAGATTTCTCCCCCCTTTTAGGATTACAAGTAATTTTGTTCAATAACCTTCTGTTTTGAATTGATACCACTTGTGAGGAACCTAGGACACCACCTATTTCCACATTGGTTTGATATTATCCATTTTGGGCCTAAGCCCTCATGGATTTGCCCTTGAGCTCTATCCAAAAGACCTCATATTTCCATATGGTGGTGTCCAGGTTCCTTACATGAATTACAATAAGGTGTTTTATATTTGCTGATTGAAAATAATTAGTCAATCTCGTAATCGAGAATTAGCAAAGATGATGATGGTTAAGTAACCGGTATTTAAAAAAAAAAAAAAGAAATTTAGAATTATTGAAACAACAGTTCTGGCATGACCTTTCATTTGGGTGTCGCTTGGGAAAAAAATAAGGGTAAAAAAGCTGATAAAATTATCTTAATTGGAGGTTCAAATGTTAGGTTGATTAGAATAATATAAGATATAATATGATTGACTTACTCAACTGATTGCAAAATATTCCGCTTTATAAAGTAATCTCACTAACAAGTCAAAGTAAATATTATAATTACCACCAGACTTTTTTTGAAATTATCAAACTTGGACCGTTAGATGGTATAATCAATATTAAAGAATTGAATATCTACAATTTTGTAAAATAATGTCTTTGATATGTTGAATATGTATGAAAAGCAATTATGTGTTTGACAAACTTCACTATTACTTTCAAAAGCAAAATATATGAATTTAATTTAATAAATTTTATTATTAAAATTTTGTGACATTAATAAATATAAGATTAAATCATCTCTTTTATTTCTCTATTACCCTTGGATTTTGTATCCTAACTCCTTATCCTTAAATTGTACATCTTTTCCACCATATTTTTAGCATTGATAGAAAATCTCGAGACAAATATAAATTATGGGCTTAAAATTTCAGAATCTCGATTAGTATTCGATATCGCGAACCATTTAGTTCAGGATTCATACGATTTTTTAATCATTATATACAAAATGAGATCCGAGATGAAACTAGTTGAGACCGGGACAAGACAGAGACAAGATATCCCAATTACATCCCTATATATGTGACACCTATAATTGATTAAATTCGGCAGTTGCCGAGATCAAAGTATTGAACTTGAATCACAATTTAAAAAACCATGATCAGGACTAGACAGCTTCCACAGTCCAGTCTTTGGTTAGGTATGTATGAGATAAAATATGGCCAAAATAGAAGCAATATTCAATTTATATTATTACCTAAAAAAATAATGATACAAAATAATTAGTCAAATCAAAGAGGATATAATATGATCTACATGCTTAACAATTAGATTCCAATTTATGAACTTTTTTTCATATTCTTTATTTGTCATTTTGCTCCCCCACTCACTCATTTAAATAAAGTTTCAACAAAACCCCAAGAAACAGAACAATATTTGTAGCACTATAATTGTTTTTGATCATCTCCTTAATTCAAATAAGCTAAGCCCCTATAATCCCTCCCATAAGAAAGCAGAAGCTGAGTTACAATGGAAGGTTTACAGAGGTCTACGACGTCGTTTAGGAGGCAAGGCTCTTCAGGATTGGTATGGGATGACAAGTATTATTCCGGAGACTTGAATCGTTTCAGGAATAATAAAGAATCTGATGATATTAACAATAAACATAAGGCTACTGTGATGGTGCAAAGAAGCCGATCGGAAGGAGGAGGAAGAGGAGGAGGAGGGCACCGGGCGGCGAAGGAGCTGCCACCCGACTTGGACCCACCTTCCCCTAAAGTCTCCGGCTGTGGCCTATGTGGGTTCTTTGGCAAACCAGCTACTGCCGCCGCCCGTAAATCAAATAAGCGTAACTCTAATAGGCCATGACGTTTTTCGTACCCAGTGCACGAAGCTTCTATTATTATTTGTAGGATATGGGTTATATAATGTATTTTATTGGAAATATATAACAAGAACTAGCATTATTTTTTTTTTTTTCCGTTCATGGATTTGTCCCTTTTTCTCAAATTACAAAGCTTATTTGCATGTCCCTTTTTTATTCCTCAAAACCCTAAACCCATATAAAAAAAAATTTCTTTCAACAAAGATGGCCATTTTTGTTATGAAAATTCTACTGAGTATTTATCTTTCACTTGAAAAATCAATGTGTTATTGATGAACTAGTTGTTGTAAATAACAATTATTACAATTATTACACGGTAATTGGGAAATCCGAATATGACAAAATTACAATTATAATTATTATCCTCGGAGCAGACTCTAACGGCAGACCCTGAAAGCGGAGGCAGGGACTGATGAGCAGAGGCAGATGCAGATGTCAGAGGCTGAAGGCAGAGGCTGACAGCAGAGGCTGAGGCTGAAAGCAGAGGCAGAAGATGAAGCTGAGGCAGAGGCTGTTGGCAGATGCTGAGTCAGGCAAAGGCAGAAGCTGAAGCTGAGGCAGAGGCTGTTGACAGATGCTGATGGCAGGCAGAGGCAGAAGATGAAGCTGAGGCTGAAGCTGAAGCTGAGGCAGAGGCTGTTGGCAGATGCTGATGCTGAGGCAAAGGCTGTTGGCAGATGCTGAACTTTCCCGAGGCTTGTTGTAAAACAACAATATCCTTAAAACAAATTCGTCCCCTACCGTAGGTGCAGTAGAACGTGAGACGATTGTTTCCCAGGATACAACGGAAACGTACGAGAAAGGGCACCACCAGACTCGTATCCAACGAACCACAAAGTGTTTGAACTCTCCTTTTAACAAAACAAAGAAAATGATATTTCGTGTGTGTGCTATGTCTTTCTCTATTTTCTATTTCATATCTTGAAAACAAGAACTGATGTTGTTTATATAGGAAAAAAAAACACATCTCAATTAATAGAAATTAACTTGCCAATTAAATTTCATAATGGGAGATGTTACACATTGTTGTAACCACTAAGCTAATTAAATTAGCACTAATGGAAATTAAACTATATAACCACCAAGCTAATTAGATTAGCACTTATGGAGATTAAACTTTGTAACCACCAAGCTAATTAAATTAGCTGTTATGGAATTACAAAAGGCTTGAAAATTGTGAACTTTGAGCAACAATTTCTCATTCACCCAAGCACCATTTTAAGCATATGAATATACCATTTCGAAGTACTCACGGAGGAGTATCCGAATCATTCAATAAAAACCACTAACACGAAGTGGACCATGCTTAAAATTGAGCCTCAAAATGCTTATAAATAAGCATTTTTCCAACAATCCCCCACATGAATGAAATTGGCGAAAAACGTCGAATAAAATTATTTTTATAAAACATTTTATTTTGACCTAGAAGAGTTCAACGGTTCAACACCTGCATAGGATAGGTAGGCCACAGCCTTTGAACCTTCCCTTGTGAAAATATATCTCATTACTGGCTAACAGTTGACGCGATGTCATTGAACTGTACTGCCGTTCATGTAATTGGAGAATACATATCACACAGATATTTTACCTACACATTTGAGTTCTCATTATTATGTTCATTTTGGCCATGAACATCTACCTGGTTCTGCAAGAGTTTCTAAAATTGTGCCCCGTACAATTCCCTTTGAAGCGGCCTCACTTCTCTCTCACATAGGTGATTTCTTATTTACGAGTATCTCGTAATACTCTGCTCGGATTCCCGACGCATAAGAATCATTAAAAGCTTTTGCTTAACCTCTATCCATACGAGCATCACTATTTCATTTCATCATAGGAATGGACTAGAGGGTAACCCCCCACAGTGATCCAATTATGTCTTTTACGAGTAGGTTGTCCCATTGAACCTAGATCTTGGGATCTCCAGTCAACAAGGTTGGGTTTTCCTTCGTAATAAACATTTATCTAATGGGCTTCAGTCCCATTCCCCTCGATGATTTCACAACTAACTCTCTATTTAACCCTTTGGTTAGCGGATCCGCAATGTTATCCTTTGACTTTACATAGTCAATCGAAATAACTCCAGTAGAGAGTAATTGTCTAACGGTATTGTGTCTACGACGAATATGTCTAGACTTACCATTATACATATTGTTATGTGCCATTCCAATTGCAGATTGACTATCGCAATGAATGCAAATTGCTGGCACTGGCTTAGGCCAACTTGGAATATCCTCTAGAAAATTTCGAAGCCATTCTGCTTCTTCAGCACACTTGTCTAATGCAATGAATTCTGATTCCATTGTAGATCTGGCTATCACAGTCTGTTTGGAGGATTTCCATGATATAGCTGCACCTGCTAGTGTAAACACATAACCACTAGTAGACTTTGAGTCTTTCATGTCAGATATCCAATTAGCATCACTGTATCCTTCGACTACAGCTGGATATCTATGATAGTGCAACCCATAATTACGAGTAAAACGTAAGTACCTAAGTACTCTCACTATTGCTTTCCAGTGATCAACCCCTGGATTACTCGTATATCTGCTGAGCTTATTTACTGTATAGGCTATATCAGGCCTTGTACAACTCGATAGATACATCAAACTCCCGATCACTCTAGAGTATTCTACTTGAGATATACCATCTCCCCTATTCTTTGATAGGTGTAAACTCACATCTAAGGGAGTTCTAGCCACAGCTGAATCATCATTGTTGAATTTACCAAGAATTTTGTCCACATAGTGCGACTGATCAAGAATAAGTCCATCTGGACTTCTCGAGATCTTTATTCCCAGAATGACATCTGCAAGACCCATGTCTTTCATGTCAAACTTGGATTTCAGCATATTCTTGGTAGATTTCACCATTTTGACATTACTCCCGACAATCAGTATGTCATCAACGTAGAGACATAAAATGACATAGCCAACTTCTGTCTCTCTAACATAAATGCATTTAT
Organism: Zanthoxylum bungeanum; assembly: GCA_019454045.1. NCBI lineage: Eukaryota > Viridiplantae > Streptophyta > Magnoliopsida > Sapindales > Rutaceae > Zanthoxylum > Zanthoxylum bungeanum. The sequence continues at coordinate 408,691 of SKCR01031732.1, read as the reverse complement.
CACATTCATTGATTTTGAAACCATTTGCCAACATGGTGTCATCAAACTTTTTATGCCACTGTTTCGGGGCTTGTTTCAATCCATACAAGGATTTAACTAACTTACAGACTTTCTTTTTTTCTTGTCCTGGAGCTATAAAACCTTCAGGTTGTTCCATATAGATTTCTTCATCTAAATCTCCATTCAGAAAGGCTGTTTTCACATCCATCTGATGTACCTCAAGATTGCGCAACGCTGCAATCGCTAGTATCATTCTTATGGAATTTATTCTCGTTACAGGAGAATAAGTATCAAAGTAATCAAGACCTTCACGTTGTCTATAACCTTTAATTACAAGTCTTGATTTGTACTTGTCAATTGATCCATCTGCCTTTATTTTCCTTTTGAAAATCCACTTGGACCCTAAAGGTTTACATCCTGGAGGAAGATTCACTAACTCCCAGGTGTGATTTTGTAAGATGGATTCAATTTCACTATTGATGGCATCTTTCCACAAGGCACCATCAGCTGACCTTACAGCTTCGTTATAGCTTTGAGGATCATTCTCTAGCAAAAATGTCAGAAAATCTGGACCAAATGATTTTTCTGTTCTAGCTCTTTTGCTACGTCTTAGTTCAGGTTCAACAACTTGTTGATCCTCTGGAACATTAATTTGTTCTCGGTCCTGACTATCTTCAATGATAGTCTCATTTGCCCGTTTGTGCACATCTGAATTCGAATTAGTTTTACAAGGAAAAACGTATTCGAAAAAGGATGCATTCCTCGATTCCATTATCGTATTCTTGTGAATATCTGGTACATTAGACTCATGCACAAGAAATCGATAAGCATTACTGTTATGTGCATATCCTATGAAAATGCAATCAACAGTTTTTGGTCTTATCTTCACCTTTTTAGGTGGAGGAATGACTACCTTGGCAAACACCCCCCACACTCGAAGGAATTTATAGGAAGGTACTCTTCCTTTCCACATTTCATAAGGAGTTCTCCCTGCTTCTTTCCGTGGTACCTTATTTAAAAGGTAATTAGCTGATAAGACAGCTTCTCCCCACATAGTCTGAGGTAAGCCAGAACTGATTAACATAGCGTTCATCATCTCTTTCAAGGTACGATTCTTACGTTCCGCAATCCCATTGGATTGAGGCGAATAAGGAGCTGTGGTTTGATGTATGATTCCATTTTGTTCACAAAGTGATTCAAAAGGGAAAACATACTCACCACCACTATCACTTCTTAACTCCTTAATTCTTTTATTCAGTTTGTTCTCAACTTCATTCTTATAGAGAACAAATTTCTCTATAGCTTCGTCCTTGCTTTTCATTAAATACACATAGCAAAATCTTGTGCAATCATCAATAAAGGTAATAAAATATTTATTACCGCCTCTCGATTGTATTGAATTAAAATCACATACATCAGTATGAATTAGATCAAGTGGTTCAGAGTTTCTTTCAATACTATGAAAAGATGATCTTGTTAGTTTTGCCTCAACACAAGTATCACACTTATGTTTGTTATCAATTTTAAAATTGGGAATATGATTCATGTTAATTAACTTTCGCAATGAATTAAAATTAACATGTCCTAATCTACCATGCCAAAGATTAGAATACTCAACAATATAAGCAGAAGAACTAGCTTTATTGATATTTTTGGTTTAACAACCATTATATTGAGCTTAAAAAGCCCATCAGTTACATACCCTTTTCCCACATACATCCCATTTTTAGTCAAAACTACTTTATCAGACTCGAACACCATCCGGAATCCATGCTTGTTCAGAAGCGATCCAGACACAAGATTCTTCCGTATTTCAGGTACATACAGAACATTGTTTAGAGTCAACTCTTTCCCAGAGGTCATTCTTCAGAATCACCTTTCCTTGACCTTCTATCTCAGATGTTGCTGAATTTCTCATGTATATCTTTTCCCCATTTTCAGCAGGCTCAAATGAAGAAAACATGCTCTTGTCTGAGCATACATGTCGAGTGGCACCAGTATCAATCCACCACTCTCTTGGGTTAGAACCCACCAGATTCACCTCAGAAACCACAGCAGAAAGGTTAATGTCTGAAACATCTTGAGTCATGTTTTCTAGCACATTAGCTTCTTGTTTCTTTTTCTTCTTCGGCAGTCTGCATTCAGAAGACTTGTGACCCATTTTGTCACAGTTGAAGCATTTTCCTTGAAATTTTGATTTCTTGGAAACTCCTCCTTTAGGGCCCATCTTTGACCCTTTGTTCTTGAGGTTCTTATTCTTATGGCCATGTTCGACAACATTTGCTTTGGCCTCATGAGTCATTCCTCTCTTTTCAGAAACTCGGTTATCTTCCTCAATTCTTAGCTTAAGAACCAAGTCTTCAATGCTCATTTCTTTTCGCTTATGCTTTAAATAATTCTTGAAATCTTTCCAACCAGGTGGTAGTTTCTCAATTATCGAGGCTACTTGGAAGGTTTCACTTAAACTCATCCCCTCGCATGAATTTCTGCTAGAATAATCTGCAGTTCTTGTACTTGGCTTATCACAGTTTTGGAATCAATCATTTTAAACTCTAGGAAACGGCCTACGACAAATTTCTTAGTACCGGCATCCTCAGTTTTATATTTTCGATCTAAAGATTCCCAAAGCCCTTTAGCTGTTTTCATTCCAGCGTACACACTGTACAAGGAATCACTTAGCCCATTCAGCACATAATTCCGACATAGGAATTCAGAATGTTTCCAAGCTTCAATGGCACTGATGACTTGGATATCAATCTCACCCTCTTTGGGTACATGAGCATCTTCCTTTAGAAACCTCGCAAGGTTCAACGTGGTCAGGTAGAAGAACATTTTCTGTTGCCACCTTTTGAAATTCTGACCGCTGAATTTTCAGGTTTTTCCGCAAAGGATTGACATGGCTCACATGTCCAACAGGTTGTCTAGCCATTGAGGCAGAAATACCTTGGCCAGCCACACCGGCCGCTATATTAAGCCCAGAGGCTGATGCAAGTTGGCCAACCGAAGGGGCTGCCACTGCACTTTGGTCAGCCACGGGGGCTGCCACAACATTCTGGCCAGCCGAAGAGGCTGCCATATTCGGATCTACTGTGTTTGGACTGATTTCCATATCCACAGAGTCGAATTTGTTTTAAGACTGTAGATAACAATTATTACAATTATTACACGGTAATTGGGAAATCCGTATATGACAAAATTACAATTATAATTATTATCCTCGGAGCAGACCCTAACGGCAGACCCTGAAAGCGGAGACAGGGACTGATGAGCAGAGGCAGAGGCAGATTTCAGAGGCTGAAGGCAGAGGCTGATAGCAGAGGCTGAGGCTGAAAGCAGAGGCAGAAGATGAAGCTGAGGCAGAGGCTGTTGGCAGATGCTGAGTCAGGCAGAGGCATAAGCTGAAGCTGAGGCAGAGGCTGTTGACAGATGCTGATGGCAGGCAAAGGCAGAAGATGAAGCTGAGGCTGAAGCTGAAGCTGAGGCAGAGGCTGTTGGCAGATGCTGATGCTGAGGCAAAGGCTGTTGGCAGATGCTGAACTTTCCCGAGGCTTGTTGTAAAACAACAATATCCTTAAAACAAATTCGTCCCCTACCGTAGGTGCAGTAGAACGTGAGACGATTGTTTCCCAGGATACAACGGAAACGTACGAGAAAGGGCACCACCAGACTCGTATCCAACGAACCACAAAGTGTTTGAACTCTCCTTTTAACAAAACAAAGAAAATGATCTTTCGTGTGTGTGCTATGTCTTTCTCTATTTTCTATTTCATATCTTGAAAACAAGAACTGATGTTGTTTATATAGGAAAAGAAAAACATATCTCAATTAATAGAAATTAACTTGCCAATTAAATTTCATAATGGGAGATGTTACACATTGTTGTAACCACTAAGCTAATTAAATTAGCACTAATGGAAATTAAACTATATAACCACCAAACTAATTAGATTAACACTTATGGAGATTAAACTTTGTAACCACCAAGCTAATTAAATTAGCTGTTATGGAATTACAAAAGGCTTGAAAATTGTGAACTTTGAGCAACAATTTCTCATTCACCCAAGCACCATTTTAAGCATATGAATATACCATTTCGAAGTACTCACGGAGGAGTATCCGAATCATTCAATAACAACCACTAACACGAAGTGGACCATGCTTAAAATTAAGCCTCAAAATGCTTATAAATAAGCATTTTTCCAACAGTTGTTTGACATGTACAATTCAGTTTCAAAACTGAATTGAGATTTGAGCAATTAATAGAGATTTGAGCTTGCATCCATTTATTAAGATTAGGGAGATTAATTGTGATATTCCTTCCTTCTTCTTCTTCTTCTTGTTTTTTTTTTTTTAATCAGTACTATTCAGTTTCATAATACTTATCCTTGCTTTCTTGACGTTAGAAAGAAAAAAAAAAAAAGGCGCTGGCGGCTTTGTGGGTGTGACGGATTTTCCCATGGAAGTTTTGACAGATTTTCCCATGGAAGTTTTGAGAGAAAATGAGTGAAACTCCTCAATTTTAATAAAATTAAGCGGAATCTTCTTTATATTTTAAAATTAAACGGAATATCTCTTATGTTTAAAAATTTTAAATTTTAATCTAAAAAATCTTGAATAATGATCATATTTGGGATATTTAACCACTTAGTTCGAGATTCTAGAAGATATTTTATTCTAATATAAAAAATCAGTCGGGTTTTGGGAAGAATTTTTTGGGAGTGACAATCTGGGTTAAAATTTATTTATTCGTTTGATTCGATTTCCTTTAAAGTGAATATGAATTTGAAAAAATGGATTTGTTATATTATTTTCCTTTATTAGATGTTATTTTTCAACTAAAATTCGAGAACTTATTATCAATAACCACATGAAAAATATTAATGTCTATATTTGGTGAATTATTTTTAGTAAATATATTAATTGCATATTTCGTATATCTATATTTCTGAAGAATTAATGTAAATAAATTATGATAATTTATGTCATTGAATAATATCAGGATTAAACGAATATACATATTTGATTTGTTTATTAAACGAATCGAATACGAATTCATCATATTTTAGTTCAATTCGTTTAGGATTCGTTACAAATTCGATTCGTGAATTCATTTTACCACCCCTAGATTTTTCGTCTTGATTCATAATTAGGATATGATAGAACGAGACTGGTTCGGGATGAAATGTCTTGATTGACTTCCCTACCTCATAATTTATAATAAAAACCAAAATATTTATAACAAAATTCCATATAGGGGGTTTTGCTTAATTTGAAAACATTAGGGGTATTTCACTTAATTTCACAAATATCAGGAGAATTTTACTATTTTTCTGAAGTTTTGATGTCAATATAATAACCCGTGTTGATCTGGTAATGACGGAAATTTTCTCCGATTCAAGTAAGATTATCAGTTAAATCATAGAGTTAAATTTTTGTGGTCATAAATTCTCCATATCATAGATAATTATTTGTAGAGTAACATGTGGTGTAGATTTAATAGGAAATTGAAAAAGAAAATAGGTAGCTATTTCTCTCTCTTCTCACCATGAAATATGCCTCACCCCACTCTTTTCTTCTCACCGATTCGAGACAGTAGTAAACCCCATTCTTGCCTGAAGTTTTGGAATTATTTTTCACACCATTTTAATTCCTTTGGCTCCCTAGCTCGTGTGTTAACCTTTTAGGTGCATTAAGAACAAAAATTTGAAGCCCTAACTCTGGCAGAAAATAGTAGGATTTAGGGGTTTTTGGTTTCTTCAGTTTTGAAGGTAAGAATCACTCCTCTTTGATCTTTTGCCTAAGATATTGTGTTTAGATGTGTGACCATGCCTTATTTTTATTCTTGTTATCTCATTGTTGGGTTTGTGTATGTATTCATTTTTATGCATAACCCGATGATGAGTCTTTTACGAGGACACCCTTTGAAAATTAGGGAATTGCAAGGATGAGAACCAGGAAGGAGAAACTTTAGGGAACATAATCAAAAGTCAGCCGGACATCACCTATGTTCGACCTACCTTGTCTCTAGTTAGAAACTCCAACCGGATATGTCTTGAAAACTCTAAATCCGGCCGGACATGATACAACTGTCATTGAACGTGAAAATTATCAGCTACTGAAGTTATGAGATCTGATTATGATTGGGCGGACATGTAATTCAAATTACACATCCGTCCGGACATGTGTTAATTGGTCGACCCACGTGTAAAATTTAAACAGCTGATATCACGGGCTTAATTACGTCCGGTCGGATATATATGCCAAATCCTAAATCCAACCGGATATGGTTCGAGTTGTGTCTGACGATGTGATTGTTAATCACTCGGGATAAATTGGAGGAGAAGGGGGGATCCTGCTCCCATTCCATCATTAGACCACCATATTTCACTATAAAAATGGTCTTTTCGTAGCTTTGAGGCTAGTTCGAATCTACCAAGAGAAATCCCTGCAAGAATACTGAAAAACATGTCATTTTAGTGAGAAAAACAGAGAAGTCACAAAACCTATCCTTGGAGTTCTATAATTCCTAACAAGCATCCAAGCAGCAACCCGACGATCAGAGAATCTTCTGAACCGCACATACATAAAGGTACTACCTGAGAGCACCATTTCCATCTGAGATTCTATTTGCTAACACAGTATCTCCAGCCTGACGTAGTTCACGTCCGACCGGACATACACACACTCGGCCGGATATACACATATCCGGCCGATTGACTATTTTCTACATTTTATCTCATGCTTAGTTATTTCATATATTAATTATGATCATCGTTATCTGTTATACATGTCCAGTAGTTTTATGGTTACTTTAATACACATGTACTTGATTTATTGCTTGTATCCATTTTACTGTTTGAATCAAATGATATGCATGCTTTTGTTTAATATGTGAATTATGAACTATGAGATAAGTCCGGCCATACATGAAATATGTATGACCAAACATGATTCTTATACGGCCGTGTGACCCCGTGGCATAGAGGATGGAAACTTGGATGTAAGTTCCATAGCTGATTTCGAATGGACGGTAATATGGTTCGCACTCAGGATACAATGCCACGTACTAGTGGGGGATGGTTATTTCTGTTAGGGTTGGTGCTCGGAGTGCCAATCCGGATCGTATTTATGTCCGATTCATAAATACGAGCAATTTTATTTTCCATAATATTACTAATTTAATGGTAGCACCCTTGTCTTTTATACACTTATTCGATCTAATTACGATTAGATATCTGATTATGATTAGATCGAAACTAAATCTGATTTAGTGATACGTGTATATTAGACAAAGATCCTATGATTTACAATATAGTGCGCAGTTACAACGTAATTTGTAATTGACATTGGGAACGCACTATAAGATGTATGTCCTTAAATAAAGTTCCTGTTCAAGATCTACTAACATGGGTCGGTTAGTAAAATTCGCTGAGACCAGTACATGTTGTATACCGTGATTTGTTCCGACGGTTTATCCCAGTGAACCATGAGTCTCGAGAGACTCGTATAGACATGTAGGTGTTTATTTGATAAGACACTGAACGACTCACTGAAGATTTCCTAATAGATGGTACACCAAAGTCAATAGGAATTTTCTCGAGTTGAGCGAGCATAATTGTCATTTGACTTGAGATACCACAATGAGATATATGAGTTATTCTCCACACTTTGATGGCAGTCACGTCAACGATCTATTCATGATCAGACCTCCGCCTGTTCGTTGGGTGTGGACTGATGCTCATGATATCCGGTGAATATCAAGATAGGATCCATCAGTCCTGTGTACATGGCATAGACATCTGTTGGACAAAATGACCCATAGCGTCACTATTTGCACAGATCATTGTGTTGTTGTAGCAAATTAACTATGTGACAAGGAAATTGTACTCTCATCATTTGTGATTAGATCACCATAGATATATAAATGAAGAGAGGTCCCTATGATTAGTTCCTGGATTGAGAATGATATTAGACAGTATCAATCCCCGAAGGTTAATCATTAAATATCCATAGCCGGAGTATTATCGAGACTGGACATCGATAATGCGGAATAGGCTAGTATTGCACTTGTGTGCGTTGTGAGGGCACAACGGCATAGTTCTCATATATATAAGTATCGGATACTTATGCAAGTGCGATAGGAGGTCGTGTTTCACCGATAATACGGGAAACAGCTTCGCTCTGGATAGACCCCTCGGAATCCCATTGGTATTATGACTATGTGTCTATGGGAGGCCGAATTCAAGGTAGGTGTGTATAGTCTTAACCTGAGACTTACATCGCTAATACTTACGATAATCGATAGACTTTGGTCTTGGTGGTACAGGGCTTTAACCGATTCTGCGTACACCACTTCTGGGTTTATCAGAGAGTCGTAGTGTATTGGGTGTGATGTCAAGACGGAAGTATCACTTCAGTCATAGTGGAGATGATGTCACGCAGGATACAGTACTAGTGCTCTTGAGTGATGCGCATCCAATCGGGATATTGTGACCAGGTCATGAATATCCGATTATAGAGACTATGTTACCAGACATCCGATATGTGTTTCGGACGGGGCATACACTTATCCAGCCCCAGCCCTAGCACGTGACTATCCGATACTAGGCCGATATGCACAATACAATTGTATACTACGCTTGATACATATCTTAATATTCTTAGATGGATATGTCCGGAGAATTGGGTAGACTTGGTACTTTGCTAGGAGTCGACCTTGTCTCGTAAATCGGTAGAACGTAGTACTTGGTACGTACGTGATTCGGATACTCTGACGACCGCATTTACTGCGAACTTATCCGGGGATCTCATGGGTCGCTTCCCGATAATCCACCGATGACGCACAACTCACACTCTTGAATAATCTGGGATTATATAGAAGAGAGAGAAAATTAATCTAGGATTAATTACAGAGATATTTTATCTAGGATAAAATATCGTCTAGAGAGAGATAACGATTAATTTGGAATTAATCGATTAAATTAATATATTCGATATATTAAACGAAATTAGATTTCGACGCGGAATTAAAATTAGATTTTAATTCGGGCGAACGAATTAATTTAGAATTAATTCGTTAGCGACGTGAATAGTGAATTCGCTAGGCGTAATCATTTAATTACGACGCGACGGAAAAATCGTTAATTTGGAATTAGCGAACCCGAGCCCGAGTGTGATTGCGAGCGCATTCGTATTTCGAATTCGAGTACGGCATCGCAAGTCGCATCAAGCGTCAAATCATTAGTCGCATCAAGCGTCAAATCACTTGTCACTTTGAGTGATGTGACTGACAACATGTCACTTTTATAAAGGTGATGTGAATAGTGATGGACTAGATGTGTAATTGATGTGCATAGTGTTTACCTTTGTTTGACTTTTGAAATTCAAATTAAAGGTAAATGCAAGTGAAATTAAAGCAAATTTTCACACAAGTATATAAGATATACTTCAAATGCAAATCAAATTTAACTTAACACATTTTGTATCTCTCTCAATTTCTCTCTTCTTCTCACGCCAAAACAGTGAATTTGCTCACTGGTTTGGAGCTAAATGGCGTGACAAATAGGGAAGCAAGAGTGATTTTTCATGGTGAGAAATCAAGTGCTAGCACACTTAGGAGTCTTGCGAAGGTGGTAGGGAGGTTCGACCATGAGCCGGGATCCGTTAGACGAGGCTTGGAGCTCCGTTTGTCATCTCAAAATTTTGAAAATGGAGGCAGTGAACTGCAGCAGTTTGGCGTCCTTGGCAGTGGCTATTTGGCCTTGATTCGTCTCCAAATCGACTCAACCGATCGATGTGAGTATTCCGCTATCTCCGTTGGGTGTTCACACATGATTTTCATGTCTTGTTTGATCTTGGGACCTAGATAATAACCAACAATGGCATCAAGAGCTATTGGTTCAAGCATGAAAATGTAGGGCTTAAAATTGGGTATTTTGATTTTGAGCATGATTTGGTTAAATTGATTGATTGAGCATGTTTAAATGATCTTTAATTGAAGTTGGATTGGATCAATTTCAAGAAAATTAATTTGGAATAATTTTCCCCAATTTATTCATGTTGGCCGAATCTTCAAGCATGTTGGAAATTTGGAATTTTTTCATTTTGATTCATTGGATGGGTTGTAATGATGTTGGATGATGTTAATTTGAAGTCAATTAGATTGAATTTTGAATTGAACATAAATCCCAAATTGCTTGTGTTGGCCGAATGTGTATGCCCTAATGTCTTGGATTTTTGATTTTTGAACATTGGATGTATTGGAAATCATTCGGGATAAGGTTTAATATCGATTGTGAAATTAATTGGATTGAATTCGAATCGGATAAAAATCCCTCCTTGGCCGACGAGACCTTTAAGCATGTAAATGGGTTTGATTTTTGATTTAATGTGTTGGACACCAATTGATGAAAATGCCATGATTAATTATGTAAATTCATGTTTTAGAAATGTTGATTTGGGTAATGATCATGTAATACACTTTGGTAATTAAATTGGGGAAATTGGATTTTTTGAATTTAATTATTTGGGCCTATTTTTGATATTGGGCTTCTAATGTTGTAATTGGGCCTATTGGGCTTGATTTTATCAAGTTGGGTTTAGGCCAAGTGGATTGGATCCAATTGGGCCCAAAACCTTAACCATAAAGCCCAAATGCGACTTAATGAATTTTAAAGTTCAATTGGGCCTAATGGGCCAAGATTGATTTATGGGCTTATGGGGTAAATCCCGGATTGGACTTTGGTTATCGGTTTGACCCGAGTTGACCAAAAGTCCACGCCTTAAGAAATCAATTAAAAGCCCATTGGACTTTAATTGAATTGACGTTGGACGTTAATCGGTCTTTGAGACGCGTTACGATTAAATTTGGAATTTAAATCGTAAAAGGTTTATTAAATAAAAGTGTAATATTTAATTTGGAATTGAATAGTGAATTAGTATTAAATACATGTTAAATTAGATTTAATGATGTAGTTTAATTTAATTCATGAATTCGTACTTTAAGTACTTATTCGCAAAAACGAGTTTGACTCGAACAAAATCAAATCGTTGTTTGAACATTGGATGATCACTTAATTATCAGATTAATTAATTTGATTAGATTGATTGATAGCATGCTTATGTGTGTGAATACGTGGTTGTGTTGTATGAATAATGTATATCGGATGGATATTAGTTGGGTGGGGCAATTTTAGAAATTGTTGTAATAAATTCGATTTATTAAATTGGACCTGCGTGTCCAGCCTTATCACCTTCATTCTCTTTGTATTCTCTTCTCACCTATTCCCCTCCATGTAAATGAGGTTTCTTTAGAAGTGTAGTGTAACGGGTAGAAGTAATACAAGTGCTAGCTTGAGTGAGAAAGGGAGAGATTTGATCTAGGATCAATGTGTTAAGTATCCATCCGCATATCATTATTATTTATTTTCATACTCGCTTTATTATGTATTTAGAATGCATGTTTAAGGGTGTATGATGATGAGACCTTAACAAAGATAATTAAATTGGTAGCCAATTTGCACGCGAAAAACCCTCGTTAAATATCAAGCGTTTATTTTCCTTCCATTGAGTGATTCTTGCTCAAGATCCGAGATTGGCAGGGGTGTTGGCCAAAGTCAAGCCCTTGTCCGTCGAAGATGTGTTTTAATCACGAGGCTTTGTTCCATATCGGTGTCGTGTCCAAGTTGTGGTTTGTTGGCCAAAGTCAAGACCACTTCTTGTCCATCGACATTGATTACGAAGCTTCCATGTCAATGGGTCCGCGCTTGACTGGGATCACTAGGTTTGTTGTGCCAAAGCCAAGGCCTAGTTGATTCAGAGGAAAAAGGTTAGGGTATATATTCGATATATAGGCATATATAGATATATGTTTGGGACTTGGATGTCCACCTACTGGATCTAGGAGTTGGATGAGATCCAATTGATCTTCGAGATCTACCTAGTTAATTATCATACAATTTGTTGGCCAAAGTCAAGATTGTGTGATATTTAACGGGATCCTAGCCCACTAGGAAACACGGTTTCCCGAGTACTCGACAGAGGGTTAGAGGCTCGACGAAAAATAGTGGGAGGCAAGTATTGAATTTGCAACATTCGTTCGAATACTCGCTAAACGCGCTCATCTATATTTTACTCGTCATATTAATCAAAAGTATTAGTTGGACTAATATTTTATGTTGTTTTAAATATATATAGTTGGACTATATACAAACTCATTCAAATATAGTTGATTTTATAATTGGATTATAGTAATCAATATAATTGAATTAAAATGATAGTTGATTTTATAATTGGATTATAGTAATCAATATTAAATTATAGTTGATTAAATAATTGGATTATTGTAATCATTATAATGAATAGTACCTTATTAAATTGATTAAATAGTTGGACTATTGAAATCAAGAAAGAATTGAAAAGTTGAATATTTAAAATATATAATCCTTGGATTAAATGTTTTAAATGATTTAATTTTCATTGGGAATTAATAATAGGTTACTTTATTGGATAAAATAACTTGTTATATCTAAGCCATAATTAAGCAAATAGTAGAGCATAAAATCTTTGGAAGATTTATGTGATGATGACTTTAGTGCTTAATTTAATATACTTGTCAATAAATCTATCTTTAGATTTAAAAGGTATTAAAATTGCAATTATAATTCTTAGAGAATTGATTGACTGTTCTAGTGGAGAAAAGTCAAAGTTTGCAATTGGGCATGTTGCACAAGGTGCACATCATTTCGATATTCTAAAACCAAGGCTTGGCCAAAGGTTTGTGAAATATTGAAAAGATAATTGACATATCCCAAAGTGACTACCATTTGGATATGGCAGACACGAAGGAATAAAGAAAGGGCGAGGCTCTGACTTTAAAATATTTGTCAAAGTTATGTTCACTACTAGTATTGAAATTGGATTTTAAATACTTAGTGTGGTACATAAAATATATGTATTGATGTTCAGAATCCGCTATGAGCTGGATACTGACTTCAAGCCGAGATTTCTCTGCGAATCGAAAACGGGACGAAAGTCGCTGTTTCGACCGTAGATACCTAAGTTTAGGAACTACCATTTGGGTAGATACTTAAATTAGGAACTGTTATAATGTAACTAGTTTGACTAGAGACATTATCTCTATATCACTGTTTAATCCGTTGCGGATAAACCTTTATATTCTAGAACACTAAAGTGTTTTATTATATAAAGATGATACTGAGATAAACACATTAGATGTGAATAACATAATTTATATTTTGAATATAATAAAATCTCAAACATATAAAATGACAAATAAATAGCTCAAATTGATTTGATCAATAGAGACTTATTTGTGGCATTGTTGTCTAGGACACAATTAAACGAGACTCGTATATCCACACTTTTGAAGAGTGGGTACTAGGACTGATTTGACTATTCAAATAAGGTCTGCGAATCTAGTTTATTAGGTAAAAACCTAAAATACTATTTACTTGGTAATAGTATAAGGGCCACCGATCTGTTAGCCCTATTCATGGTGAAGTAAGTGGGCCCATATCTAGCTAGGCTAGATGTGAACATGAATATTTCGTGACCTTAACGGATGTGGCATCACGTTATGGTTATGTGTTTCTTTTGAAGAACACAAATCAGAAACTTTAAAGTTTCGACACGAAGCAAACAACAGATCGGCTATAGTATTATTCCGCCACGGTAAGACCGTAATGGAAAATACTTAAGCAGTAAGTTTCATACGTACATGAAAGAGTACAATATTCTTTCAAATGAGGACTCCTCCCGAGACACGTCAGTTAGACGGTGTGTCCGAACTAAAAACCGAATTTTGTTGGACATGATAAGGTTTATCACGAGTCGCTCTGAGCTACTGTTTCCTTCAATAGGATATGTATTAACAGTGCAAAACTTATTTAGAATAAGGTTCCATATAAATCTGTTTGACAGATGTATCATATAGGATATGAACAGGGAAGAAACGAGGTTTCTCATTCCTGATAATTTGGGTATGCCAGGCATAACGTTTGGATGATACCAAACTAAGACCCAAATTGGATAAGTGCCAATATAGGTTATCCTAAGGGAAACCTTAAGTATAGTACTTGTAAATCTCACATGAGAACAATGTGATTGTTGCTCACCATGCGGTTTTTCCTGAGAGGAATACCGATATGCAGTGGTCAGTGGGAGGAGGATAGTGATACTCGATGAAAATCGGAGTAATACTGTTCAAGGCACGAAGTCCTTAATGGAACACAAATAGTTCATCTATGATGAATCTATACCATTAATCTTCAAATACACAAGAAACTAGTAGATCGGATAGAGTCAGAAAACAACCTAGGGTATGGGTTTCTGATCTAACCTCATAAAGATGTCAATCTTATGAAGGTATATCCAACCGACTACGTTTTGAGGAAGTGATACGAGGTATCGACTCCCTATTATGGCAAAGTGCCATGAGTCCGAAATGGATTCCATGTATAACAACTATTTTGGATACTAGTTGTTGTACCACAAGGCATTGTGCCTATTGGTACATTAACGTCTTCAAGGAAGACATACATGGAAGGCAACATACCAACGTACAAAGCTGGGCTTTTGACGGAAAGGTATCGTTATCAACATTGTGTTAATAACGGTTCAACCTTTTACCTGTTGCCATGGTAAATCCATTTTGAAGATGCTTGTTGATAACTGCGTATTTCATTTATGAAATGTGTCAGTTATAGATCAAAATCGCTTTCCTGAAAAGGAAACCTTTTGGAGGATGTTTTACACATCCTGACGATTTTGTATAACCGACAAACAAGGTTTGCGGGTTATTCGATCCATGTTTGGATTAATGCAAGCATAAGGTTCTTGGAACTGTCGTTTTGAAATAATCATAATGGTTTATGATTTGAATCAAAACGAAATAATTCTTGTGTATATAAGGAGGTTAGTGTGGGAGAGCGCACTGACAGTAAATTCCCATAAAGCAATTGATGAAAGCTTGGCTTTCAATAGAAATTCTCCGTAGAATTCTGGGGAGTAGTAACACCTTATTCAAGGAATAAAGATCTACTGGATAGATTTGGAGTTGTTAACACTCTCTGGAAATTGTACATTTAAAATGTACTTGATATGGTGTCTCATACGCTTCGAGCATATGGAGTCACGATCAGGTCAATCCAAGTGATAGTCACTGGATTGAAGATTAAGAACATCTGTTAGTATCTGAGAGAACTAAAGATGTTGTCTTAAACTATGGAGAAGGAGAACTTGAAGTGACTGGGATCACTGCTGCAAGTTTCCAAACAATTAAATACTACGGTACTATTAAGTTTGAACACTGGGACAGTGAGCTGGAAATATTCCGAGCAAGATAACTGTTGCCGAATAAACAACAAATGCGGATTATTGCTGCAGCTGAGGCAGCAATAGAAGCCATTTGGATCGAAAATAAATCTAATTAGATTAGATATAGTTCTTTTAGCAGCTGAGCTAGGCGTCAGCACAGGCTAAGGAATTAAAGGTCTCATCGACGATCCAGATATATACTTCTATATCATCTGATTCGTTCGGATCATACATCGTGGCGATGTGATGATCGTATAAATCGCGTCAAACGATAATCAAACAAATCCGCTGACGAAAACCTTTCCTCAGCAATTTGAGCGAACCGTACATAGTTCGGGTGTGGGACACTTGAGTGACTGGCTATGTGCCAAGTGGGAGATTGTTGGACAAAATGACCCATAGCGTCACTATTTGCACAGATCATTGTGTTGTTGTAGCAAATTAACTATGTGACAAGGAAATTGCCTCTCATCATTTGTGATTAGATCACCATAGATATATAAATGAAGAGAGGTCCCTATGATTAGTTCCTGGATTGAGAATGATATGAGACAGTATCAGTCCCCGAAGGATTAATCATTAAATATCCCTAGCCGGAGTATTATCGAGACTGGACATCGATAATGCGGAATAGGCTAGTATTGCACTTGTGTGCGTTGTGAGGGCACAACGGCATAGTTCTCATATATATAAGTATTGGATACTTATGCAAGTGCGATAGGAGGTCGTGTTTCACCGATGGTACGGGAAACAGCTTCGCTCTGGATAGACCCCTCGGAATCCCATTGGTATTATGACTATGTGTCTATGGGAGGCCGAAATCAAGGTAGGTGTGTATAGTCTTAACCTGAGACTTACATCGCTAATACTTACGATAATCGATAGACTTTGGTCTTGGTGGTACAGGGCTTTAACCGGTTCTGCGTACACCACTTCTGGGTTATCAGAGAGTCGTAGTGTATTGGGTGTGATGTCAAGACGGAAGTATCACTTCAGTCATAGTGGAGATGATGTCACGCAGGATACGGTACTAGTGCTCTTGAGTGATGCGCATCCAATCGGGATATTGTGACCAGGTCATGAATATCCGATTATAGAGACTATGTTACCAGACATCCGATATGTGTTCGGACGGGGCAGACACTTATCCAGCCCCAGCCCTAGCACGTGACTATCCGATACTGGGCCGATATGCACAATACAATTGTATACTACGCTTGATACAGATCTCTTAATATTCTTAAATGGATATGTCCGGAGAATTGGGTAGACTTGGTGCTTTGCTAGGAGTCGACCTTGTCTCGTAAATCGGTAGAATCGTAGAACTAGTACTGGTACGTAGTGATTCGGATACTCCGACGACCGTATTTACTGCCAACTTATCCGGGGATCTCATGGGTCGCTTCCCGATAATCCACCGATGACGCACAACTCGCACTCTTGAATAATCTGGGATTATATAGAAGAGAGAGAAAATTAATCTAGGATTAATTACGGAGATATTTTATCTAGGATAAAATATCGTCTAGAGAGAGATAACGATTAATTTGGAATTAATCGATTAAATTAATATATTCGATATATTAAACGAAATTAGATTTCGACGCGGAATTAAAATTAGATTTTAATTCGGGCGAACGAATTAATTTAGAATTAATTCGTTAGCGACGTGAATAGTGAATTCGCTAGGCGTAATCATTTAATTACGACGCGACGGAAAAATCGTTAATTTGGAATTAGCGAACCCGAGCCCGAGTGTGATTGCGAGCGCATTCGTATTTCGAATTCGAGTGCGGCATCGCAAGTCGCATCAAGCGTCAAATCATTAGTCGCATCAAGCGTCAAATCACTTGTCACTTTGAGTGATGTGACTTGACAACATGTCACTTTATAAGGTGATGTGAATAGTGATGGACTAGATGTGTAATTGATGCATAGTGTTAACCTTTTTGTTTGATTTGAAATTCAAATTAAAGGTAAATGCAAGTGAAATTAAAGCAATTTTCACACAAGTATATAAGATATACTTCAAATGCAAATCAAATTAACTTAACACATTTTGTATCTCTCTCATTTCTCTCTCTTCCTCACGCCAAAACAGTGAATTTGCTCACTGGTTTGGAGCTAAATGGCGTGACAAATAGGGAAGCAAGAGTGGTTTTTCATGGTGAGAAATCAAGTGCTAGCACACTAGGAGTCTTGCGAAGGTGGTAGGGAGGTTCGACCATGAGCCGAGATCCGTTAGACGAGGCTTGGAGCTCCGTTTGTCATCTCAAAATTCTGAAAATGGAGGCAGTGAACTGCAACAGTTTGGCGTCTTGGCAGTGGCTATTTGGCCTTGATTCGTCTCCAAATCGACTCAACCGATCGATGTGAGTATTCCGCTATCTTCGTTTTGGTGTTCACACATGATTTTCATGTCTTGTTTGATTTGGACCTAGATAATAACCAACAACATCCTCACATGTTTACGATCTAGTAAATCCATGACCGTGGTATAACTTCGAAAATCAGTTCCGAGTGTTATTTAGAAATCGTAAATTGAAAGTCGACTATATTATACCGAACGAGTTTGACATTTTTATCTATACCCCAAGTATAATATGGATAGCCTATGACGAAGGGATTATACGTATGAAATGACCTCGGCTTGCATAGTTTAGCGAGATTATCCGTGGTCGTCATAATCCATGAGTGAGTGGATTATGGACACGAAATTAGATTTCGTGACGGATAAACCTAAACTTAGAGAGTCCCACAATATGAAGTGTACTCGTTGAGCACTTGGGCAACTCGATATGAGTAATACGAATTATTCATAATACTTCACTGGATTAAGTGAGTTAATTCAGATCGTTTAATCGGTTAAACGACAACACATGCATTAAGGGATTTTGGTCAATCCTAATTATTATGTATTTGTATTTGATACATAATACGATTAGATACACATTAATTATTCGTCAAATGAGATTTTGACACATGCCATAAATATATGTATTTGTTATTTATTGTAAATAAAATACATATATATAATAATAATATTATTAATTGATTATTTGGATATTTAATTGTTAAATATTTTTAATAATTCATTAATTAAACTTTTTCATGAATGTTATGATTTTTTGTCCAATTTTATTTGTTGACATGTCATGAATTTATTAATCTAAATGTGTGTCAATTTGATTGGCCACTTAAAAGCTTAATATTAATTTAATTTGATTAAATTTATAAAATCCCCATTATACCCTTGTGAAGTCGGTTTCTTCATTTTTTAAAGTAAAAAATTTTATCTTCTTCCATAATCCATCACCATTACCAAAACCAAATAGAAAGAATAGCCTAGGGTTTGTTTGATCAAATCTATGAAGAATCAAAGGAAAATTCAAGAAAAAAGGCTAAGAAATTGGAGGATTAAAGGTAATCTACCATAACCCTAAGTTTGGAAATTTAGTTTTTTATTTCTTGAGTTGTTAGAAGGGTTCTAGTGTTCCTTTGATTCTGAATTTTTGGGGCTTTTGTTTGTGGATGATGGAGATGGAAGTGAAATGCATGTGTGAGGTATATTTGGGTGAAATTAGTGTAATTTATATCCAAATTAATCATTTGATGATGAGTTGCTATTCTAGAGTGTTATGACCACTCTTGTGGCACCTATAATTTTTCTTGGGTTGTTCATATGTGGTGACTTTGGTTGGTGTCTTGATTAATTAGATTAATCTTGGAAATTTTGGATTAAAGCATGGAATTTTGGCAAATTCGGTTACTGGTTCAGAACTGGAAGTGTACTGATTTTTTTGATGAAAAATATATTTTTTGAGTGTATTGGATGTATTTTGGGTGTTGTAACAATTTCCGAAAAGTGTTTTGGAGTTGAAATAAGCGAAAACGGCCAAAAACGGTGTTACCGGGTGACTTTTGAGTCAACCGGGTGACGGCTGTCCAAACAGTGAGTTCGTCACTGTTCGGGAAGCTCATGAACTGCCCTGAAACTATTGGGGCTGACCTGGACAGTCTCCATAAGTGTCGGGTGATCAGTTCTGTCAAAAACGTATTTTGCGTCATTTTACGGAAAAACGATTTTCGTAAAAGTTTCGCGACGTTTCAACCTTATTTATGTCATTGTTTGATATCGAATAAATAGTTTTAGGTGAAATATGAATAAATTATTCATATTAGATATTGAATAATTTATTCGGTAATTTGAAAAAGTTTTAAATTATAATTTCGCCGCCCATCGCCCAAAACCCCAACAATTTCATTGTTGTTATTGTTATAATACATGTCTATTAAATCTGTCATTACGTATGAGCATTTCTGCGTTTCTGGACTACGCAGTACATCTAGCCAGACTTCCCGTAAATTTGACTGGACATGAAGATCGAAGTCTATATCCTCCATACTTTAGGCCATGTCCGGCGAGGTGCATTGAAAGCTTGATTTATATTGTTTTATCAATATTTTAATTAATGTTGTGGCATTTGTAACATTCTGGTCATCTTGTTAGTGTCGTTTTGTTTATGTATTTCAGATTTTGCACATTTAAGCTTTGTTTATTTATCATACTTTACTTTCGTGCTTGCGCTTTGAGTGATTTATAAAATGTACTTGCATGTGACTGTATTATAAGTTGTGAGGATAACTCATTCGAGTGTAAATATTTTACTGGCATCAGTAAGGGACCATTCGAACTCAAACGGGTTTAAGATCGGACCTTGTGAGGGGTGTAATGCTAACTTAAATCATTCCTGGTGTCTCATACCGGGTGGCGATTCCATTATTCTCTGGTTAGTCCCCCTGCGGGGCTATCCGTACTCTTTACTAGTTGCGAGACCGCCAATGTATTGGTCATCAACATCATAGGCATAATGGTAAACCATGCTTCGCTCCTACAGATGGCGACTCCACTGGGAATAGAGAATCGGCCCCAAAAAATACCTTGTAATATTTATGTCGAGATTGAGGAGAATCACGTCTTCATCTTTTTTCATACCCTTTTAACCCCGATAGTGTTGCATATTGAGAAATCGCTTTCACTCAAGACGGTGGATTGGTATATGATGATAACCATCACTTATTGTCACGTACCCCTGGGTATTAAGGTACGTTCGCTTGGTTGATTGAACCATTGGGTGGGAAGACCTAGCTATGGGCAACCCTTTCTACCCTTAGGTATAAAAAAGATATGTTCACTCGGTCTAGTGGACCCTTGTGTGGGGAGACCTAGTTGTGGGTAACTCTTCCCCGATAATAGCCTAAGCCATACCCTTTAAGCCCATATGAAATTCCATAGGTGTTATCCTATAGAAGCCTCTTTATGCTTGTGTTTGGGCCCTTAATCATTTAAAGTTGTTTGAACCTTTTGCCATGAGGTGTAAACTTATTGGGCCTTTTCAATTGGGACGAGTTTACACTTTCATGCTAATTGGGCAAAATATTTCAAAATGACTACATGCCATTATGTATATAAACCTCGTTGGGCCTAAAATGTTTAGTTAAAATTCAAAGTGCCAAAACACGAGTTTGATCCCTTCGTAGGCTTTCATCAAGAAAATATACGCCTTATTTAGGCTCATTTTGGATACTCGTAAACATCTTAAGCCTGTCTTCAAATAACCATGATTACTAATGGTCTAATTCGTCATTTTTAGACAATGGCATGATCCTCATATTAGGCCAAGTCATTTATTGTAAATAGGCGGCCTTTGTATTTTAAAGATGAAACAAAACCAAAATAGCCAAGGTTTACCTTATAGTATATGAGAGAATGAGTTTACGTACCTCATTGTTAAGCCAAATCTAAGGCAAATATGGACTTATCACGTGTATGGGGGTAATAAGGTTGGAAGGATGTATGATGATGTTTGAACACACCATGCATTCCATACATCTCATGCATTGCATGCATACATGCATCATGCTAACGCTTTATGATGCAGCCATCATAGCGACTCGTTAGGTTACAAAGCAAGACATATTAGTTAAGAAGCACACATAAAGCACTGAAACGACAAACGGTGACAGTTCGCGCATAGACCAAATAGAAGATAAGTTGAACAAAATGATTGAACAACTACTAGCTTTGACCACTACTATGATTAACTGGACAACACCTCAGACGGTTGGGTCGAAGCAAGTAATGAGAGGTGTGAGTATGGGAAGCTCTACTTGTTAGAGTTGGTGTTTGGAGTGTCAATCTGAATAATGTATTATACATTATATTTTATTATTTATTAATAAAATAACTATATTTTCATTTCAACATTGTTAATGGTAATGTCATTGTTAGTGTTCCTAGAACATGCCAAGGATCTCTAAGAGTGATTCGTGTGTGAAAATTACAAAGTGAGTTGCGGAAAAACTTACATTGGTTGGATGAGATTTCAAAACTTTTTCTTTGTATTTGTTGAAGCTCCAAGCTTTCAATGTTGTTTCCAACTCAAAGATGAGTTTCCTTATCACCTTAGTTGACTCCTTGATGTGCTAGCATGAATAAATTTTGCAATAAAATTCCATGGAGGGAGAGAGGAGTACTCGGTTTTGAGAGGAAGAATAAGAGAGAAGGTTGCTGTGAATAATAACTTTTTTTCACACTTCCAAAGTTGACTTGTTAATTTATATTAAGTTTGTGTGTTGAATTGGTTTGAGTGTTTTACAAGTAAAACAAGCCTTACTTTCAACAAATCAAATCCATGAATTAAGCCCAACCACTTCCATCACATGTCCAACAAGTTGATGTAAGTGAAGTGGGTCCCACCACTTTTAAATTCCAAATTTAAGTCGGCTAACTCAACACGCAACTTCGCTCGGGCCCGAGTTCATTTGATTCTAAACTAAACGAATTTGCCGTTGCGACTTAATTAAATCCAATTTAATTAAATAATAATACCTCGCAATATTGTTACGAAAGTCGCTTACGAATTAATTCTAAATTAATTCGTTCGTTTGAATTAAAATCCAATTTTAATTCCGTGTTGAAATCCGATTTCAATTAATATATCCGATATATTATTTTAGCCCAAATAAATAAATTAAATAGTAAAATCTAATTTAACTATTAAATTTACTTTGCCGATTAATTTCAAATTAATCACGTTCCCTCCTCTCGATGAATTTAATCCCAGATAAATTCTCGACGCAATTAATCTCAGATTAATTCTTTCTCTGATAATTAATCACAGATTAATTCTTGCCGTAATTAATCCAAGATTAATTTTCTTTCTCATAATTAATCCCAGATTAATTCAGTTCGAGTCAAATGTCATCGGTGAATCTTCGGGAAACGACCCAAGAGATCCATGGATATGTTGGCAGTAAATACGGTCATCGGACTATCCGAACACGTGCGTACCCGGTACCACGTTCTTACAGATTTACAAGACATAGTTGGCTTCTAGCAAAACACCATGCCTACCCAATTCTCCAGAAATATTCTTTAAATGAATATATAATCTTTATTAGGCGTAGTATACTAAGTATTACGTATTACGGTCCAATATCGGATGTCACATGCTAGGCCTAGGGCTGAAATTGTGTCTGCCCCGTACGAAGCATATATCGGATCACTGGCAACTAGTCCCTATAATCGGATAATCATGACCTAGTCATATTATCCCGATGACTGCAGTACTTAAGAGTACTAGTTCCGTATCCTACGTGACCATCATCTCCATATGACTGAGGTGATACTTCCATCTTGACATCACACCCAATACACTACGATTCTCAGTAAACCCAGAAGAGGCGTACACAGAACCTGTTAAAGCCCCGGATGACCAAAACCAAAGCGTACTGATTGTCGCAAGTATTAGCGATGCAAGTCTCAGGTTAAAACCAAATACATCTACCCTGATCCGGATTCCCATAGACACATAATCATATTACCAATGAGATTCTGATGGGTCTATCTAGAGCGAAGCTGTTCCCGTACCATCAACAAACAGAACCTTATATCACACTTGCATAAGTATCAAATACTTAAATATATGAGAACTATGAAGTTAAGCTTCCATAACGCGCACAAGTGCAATACTAGCCTATTTCACATTATCGATGTCCAGTCTCGATAATACTACGACTAGGGATATTTAATGATTAAACCTTTCGTGGATTAATATTGTCTCATATCTTATTAATTCGGTACTAATCATATGAACTTTTATCATTTATATATCTAAGTAATCCAATTACAAAATGATAAAAGAGCAATTTCCTTTGTCACATAGTTAATTTCTACAAAGAACACCATGTCTTTTACAAATAGTGATGTTATGGGTCATAATTGTCCAATAGTCATTATGCATATTAGTTTGATATATAAATATGATGAGAATGATATCGACCTTAGAATAGTCATGTAGTAATACTGGACACTGGGTAGTCCGATAGTGGGATAGTATTACTATTATAAACTATTCTTAAAGTAAATATTCATAGTCGTTGGTTTTAGAATACGGTCAAATTCCTATAACATAGAAGAATATCACATGTCGTATATTAGAATTTGAGTTCCAATGGTTTAACCCGATGTACCATGAGCAATAAAAGCTTGTATAGACATGTGGGTATTCATTGGAGCGATTACTGAATGACTCATAGGTGATTCCTAATAGTTGGAAATACACACCACCATCAATAGGAATCTCCTCGAGTTGAGTAGCATATGTAATCCATTGACTATAGGATATCAATGAATTTATATGTGATCCTCTACACTTTGATGTCATATATGTCAGAGACATTTCATGGTATCACCACTAGATGTTCGTTGGGTGTTGATCGATGCACTCATTAATCAAGCATGTATCAAGATAGGATTTTTCGGACCGTATGTGTACCATAAGAGGTTTAGGTATCCATGTGAGTAAGTCACGATTATTAAGACTTTGGCCAAAGCCGATCCCTAAGGTGGATCACATATATCAGAAATAGTATTCTGATTAGTTGTAAAGAATTGTGGACATATCGACAATATGAGATGTGCGCCTCGGAAACTTGACGGTGTAATATATGTTTCCTAAGCACAAATCAGATAGCCTACGACGGAGGGATTGTTAAACATATGTGATGACCTCAACTTGTATAGTTCAAATTGGTCATTCGTGTTCTTTGCGAATTTGGAGGTGGTCGAATTGCGTACATATAAGCTAGGCTTATATGACGAACGTGTATGGACTTAGAGAGTCTCACAATATAAAGTGTACTCGTTGAACACTTGGGTAGCCGATAATATTTGATATTATAATTATCAATTAAATTAATTAAGTGTTATTGGATAACATTAATCATTTACTTTGACCCAATTGGATTAATTGGAATAATCCAAAATCACACAAAGGATTTGTTATAATTTCATAAATATCTATACCATTGGATGATATTTTAGAAATTACAAAATATGTAATAATAGATGTATTTGGCTTGATTTAATTAGATTAAATAAAAGTGGTATACAATGAACTAATCAATTGGTTAAACTTTGTCTAGATTTAATTGGATTAAATCAAAGTGGTAGACAAATGTGATTAGTCACATCTAATTATATATATTTGGAAAAATTGGATTAAGTCCACCTAAAAGTTAATTAAATTTTTAATTAATTAAAAAATACATAAGCTTCATTATAAAAGGCAAGCTTGAGCAGGTTTTTAAGCAAGTAAGCATTAAGGCAAAACATAAGAAAAATGAGCCTAAAGAAGTATTTAGAGAAACTTTGGATGTTCTCTACATTTTTCAACAAGGATAAAAAGATTAGATCTTTGGTTCAAGCTTACTAGGTAAATTTGATCTTTTTTAATAAGCCATATTTTTGTTTTTGATACAAAATAATATAGTTTGAAGTTGAAATTAGGCTAATAAATTTATGTTTGGATGCTTTTGAAGCATAAATACAATATGCTATTGATTGGGTAAAAAATGTCCATGTTAGACATGAACTTAAAATTAAAGTTTGGAACTCTAGATAAAAGCTTGGAGCTATGACTATCATTTTATAATTACTTGACTATCTTGATGAGTGGTAATTATATCACTATTTTCCACTCATTTGACCTAATATTATGTATAGTTTCTCGGGTTTTATGAATGTTTTGATGTGTTTTATTGTTATTTTGCAGATAAAGAAAGTTTGGGAAGCATTGGAAGCAATTTGGGGCCAAAATAGAGAAAAAATGACAAAAAGGGCATTTTAGTAATTTGGCGCGTCGCGACGCCTATCCTGCGCCATGAGCTGCTAACGTGCGCCGGGGGACACGTGTCAGAATCTGATAAGTTTGATTTGCTAACATGCGCCTGCCACATGTCATCATCAGAATAGATATTACTAAAATACACCGGGACACGTGTCATCATCACATGCTGCCGACAATACGAGTGCCACATGTCAGCTTCTCATTCGACTGCATCTTCCACGTACCACGTGTCAGCTTCTCATTCGACTGCATCTGTCGCGTACCACGTGTCATCCACGTGTCACCTACGTGTCATCCACGTGTCACCTACGTGTCATCCACGTGTCACCTACGTGTATTCACGTGTCACCTACGTGTCATCCACATGTCCGCCACGTGTCGTCCACGTCAGCATCCAACCGAGTCACCGTGCCACATATCGCCACGTCATCAACAGCCAATCAAGGCCCGCTGCATGTCAGCATCTCA
The DNA here is from genome assembly GCA_019454045.1 of Zanthoxylum bungeanum. Lineage (NCBI taxonomy): Eukaryota > Viridiplantae > Streptophyta > Magnoliopsida > Sapindales > Rutaceae > Zanthoxylum > Zanthoxylum bungeanum. The sequence continues at coordinate 382,694 of SKCR01031732.1, read as the reverse complement.
GTGGATCGAATCAAAACACGTTCCACGTGTTGAAATTCCATTGTGCCGACAGATTACACGTGCCATGTCAGCAAGACAATAAATCAACGTGCTTTGACCGAGTCAACACAAGCCAGCGTCGCGACGCAAGAAGGATTTTGGCGTCGCGACGCTGACCCGAATTTTTGCCTATAAATTGAGGCTTTATGCACCTCATTTGGTGTGCTTTCCTTGGGATTTTTTCCCTGATTTCATAGGATAGCATCTATTTTTTAAATTATTAATAATATTTAAATTATGCATTTTTATTTTTAGTTTTTATTACAGCTTTCTTTTTATTTACTTTTATGTTTTGTAGTTAAATTTCCGCTGGGGTAAAGGTGAAACATTTAATATAATTATCTAGGTAAATCTCACTTATTTATAATTTATAAATTATAATTTAACCGGATTAATTAATGTCAGACTTTATTACCGCCTATATGGTCGGTCTAAATATAAATTACTTTACCGCCTATATGGCTGGTGTAGGCACTGAAATTTTACATATAAGTCCCGATGATGAGTCTCATATGGAGACACTACCTCTTTAACTGTGAAAGCCGCGGGAAACGGACGTCGGAAGGGAAGAGTCAAGAATTGACATTATTGTTGGATTTAATTCGATGGATTAGCTTCGGGTTCGCTTGTTGGACCTCCGTTTCAAAACACACCCTTAGCCCAAAACCCCATAAACCACTCACCAAGCCCACACATCATTAAACCAAACACCCAAGCCCACCAAATGGACCAAAGTCACGCCCAAACAAGACCCTAAGCTACACGCCCAAACACATTCCCAAATAACAAAAATCACATTAAACACATGCATAAATCAAGCCAAATCCCCTTCCTAAATTAAAGAAATCCCATGTATCCCATTCCTAATTAAATCAAATCATATCTCTAACTAAAAGATAAGAAATCAAACTAAATCAAATCATCTCCCTAATTTAAGAAGATTTTTCCTTGTGAAATACTAATTAAAAGATACTCCCTTAATTACACAAATCCTTCTCCTTCTCAAACAAGGAAAGCCCACATCCATTTGCTTATAAAAAGAACTCTTCACCAACACATCCTGAGCTAGCTCCTTCACACCCATCACACAGCCCTCACTGCCATAACACAACCCCAAACACTACCGCATAAAGCCTCCATTGCACGCCTAAACTGTCCCCAAAAGCTACTTCACTCACTGCCGCACATAACCCCCATACATACTGCCTAGTAAACTGCCGCACAAACCACCCAAAAAACTGCCAGCAACTGCCGCACATTCCTTCACCAAACAACCACACTGCACTGCCCCAAACTGTATGCACACACCCCCACTGCACTGCCCAGTTTGCCGCACAAATAGACCCTTAAAACTGCCTATAAAATACCCCAAAACTGCCGCATAAACTACCCAGTTTTTACCTTAAAACTGCATAAAAAATTAACCCAATGCCCCTAAAAAAACCGCCAAAACAGTCCCCTAATTACCAAAAAATAGTGACCAAAAAATACAACACAAACAGCAGCGAAACGGAGTGAAAACAGCAGCCCAAACAGCGAAACAGCGATGAAAAATGTTGGATTAGTGAACCGGGAAAGTTACGGAATATCAACCCTTCCGACGGCCGTGTAACGCGCTTTTTAGAGACGAAAAAAGAGGTTAGACCTGAGGGCACCTTCTTTATTTATTATTCTTCATTTTTTTATTTATTTTAATATATTATTGCATGAGACTCGTTTATTGATGCATGATGTGAATTCCGGGTGAACGAAATGCATGTTCTCTTTTGTGGTATATCGGATGGAAACCCGGACATAAATTCCGTAGCCGAATCCGAATGGACGGTAGTGTGGTTTGCACTCGGGATACAATGCCACGTACTACTTAAGAGACACGCGTTTTTCATTTCATCCAAACATGTATGGGATCATGATTTAGTCTAGTATGTTATTTATTTATTTTTTAAGCATGATTTAGTCTAGTATGTTATTTATTTTTTAAGCATGATTTAGTTGTTTATTTTTAAGCTTGAGTAGTTATTTGTTTTTGCGTTTGGAATTTGCATTAGGTTTGTGTTGTTGTTTGCTTTTTGCATTATATAATTGAAATATGTTCATGAGATTGCCGTGTGTTGTCGTGTGTTATGAGGACTTACTTTCCAAGCATGCAAACTAGGTTGTTCTTGAGCATGTTGCGTAGATTCGGTTAAGATATTGCACAAATCACATCATTACAAGTGGCATAAGTAATGGACCATTCCGAACCCAACATGTTTGAGGTCTTCCCTTGCGAGGGGTGAGTGCGGCTTTAAATCTTTGTCCCGGTTCACACCGGGTGGCGACTCCATGTTATTTCTCTGGTTTAGTTCCCCACGAGCTATTCCGTACTCCCAACTAGGCCGCGAGCCTAGAACAGTGTCACCGATTTTTGTGTCCTACAGTCTGGCGACTCCACTGGGGATAGAGAATCGGCCCTGAAATAATGTCTTGTAGTGATTATGATTTGTGCTTTAGTTAACCGTGTCTATAGTGGGTTGAAATGGGTTTAATCGAAGGCATTATTAAGGCTAGGTGATGGTTTGGTGTCTTCCTTCATTCACTACCTTTCTATAAGGAAAAGCTGTGAAGGCACCAAGATAATCATTACCTGTAGCTCGTTGTGACGAACTAGTTTGGAGGACTCGTTGTTTATTCCTGTCACCAAGGCGATAAGAGCCTAAGAGCCTTGTGTATTTAAGAGAGTTCGCTCCACCCTCTCTCTGGGGAATCTACAATGGGAAACCCATTCGACAGTTAGTCACACACCATAACTCGTTGGCACGTACCGCAAGGTATAAAAAATGTGCGTTCACTTGGTCGCTTGAACCCTTGAGTGAGGAGTCCTAGTTGTGGACGATCCTTCGTCAGCGAGGGCCTTTGTCTATAACCCTATAAACCCACATATGAACTGTAGTTGTAGGACCAATAAAATCTATTCTGTTATGCTTGCGTTTAGGACTGTTGTCATTTGGATTCAGTTGGACTTTTGTTATGAGGTATGGGCTTGTTGGGCCATTTAAATTGGGACGAGTCCGTGCTTTGTGGCAATTGAGCCAAAAGCTTCTAAAATGCCAATGGGCCATTTTGTGTTTAGGCCCCTTATTATTTGAAGTTGTTTAGCCATGTTATCGCAAAGGTGTAAACTTGTTGGGCCTTTTCAACTGGGACAAGTTTTCACCGTGCAATAATATGATTGAACGCTTCGAAATGATAATGGGCCAACTAGTATAAAATTCTTATGAGCTTATATTTTACATGCATTGCACGCATATGCACTGACACGCGATATTAAAAGAGACACCATAGATTCTCGTTGGGTTAGGGAAGAGGGGAGACTAATCAAAAGACCGTCCGTAAACATGATTGAATCAGTCAACGAGGGGTCTCGCATGGATCAGATTGAAGCTAATCTCACCAAAGTTACTGAACAACTGTAAGCTCTGACTTCCGCCGTGTCTAGTATGGTTGTGCCCCGCGCTGCGGGAGGATATGAAAATGAGAGGCGTGAGGGCCCTCCAAGTGGATTGAATGATGATGCCCTTGTGTTTGATGATGATATGGCTGAATATGCCGCAGGGAGAATAGCCGGGTCTCAGGCCGAGATACAGAAACTCCGTGATCAGATGGAGTCAGTTACCCGTAAACTGAAAGGGAAGCATGAGGACTTGTTGGATTATGAGGCGATGACCTTCGAGGAGCAGCTGCCAGCTCAGTTTAAAATGCCCGACATAGCCAAATTTAATGGGAATGGGGACCCGAGGGTCCATCTCCGGCAATATGTCTCGGTAATGAGTTCAGTGGGCCTGTCCCAGCGCCAAGTCCAGAAGATGTTTGGAATGTCACTTGAGAGGGCGCCAGTACTGTGGTATCATAGCCTTAAAGAAAGGTTAAGGAAGATTGGAGGGAACTGGCTGAAGCCTTCCTAAAGCAGTATGTTACAGACTTGGAGATCGACTTGTCGCTGCGCGACTTGGAGAATACCAAGCAGAAGCCGGATGAGAGCTTTAAAGACTATGTGGATCACTGGAGAAGCCAGCTTCTAAAGATGCAGACTCGGCCTTCAGAGAAGGACTAGATAAAGATTATTATCAAGGGTACTAAGCCCTCAATTTATGGTAAGCTGAAGAGGGTGACATCCATGATTACGGATTTCCGAAAGTTGAGAGAAACTGTCATGGATATTGAAGAGGAGGAAGCTGAGAATCAGAAGTTTTATAGTCTGAGTATAAGGAATGTCGGAGGACCCTCGGGTGCTAAGTCTGTTTCTGCGGAAGTTGCTGCCATTAAGACCTGACGTTTCTCTAACTTGGGTAGACCCTTGTCCAAAGTGCTTGAGAAGCTGACAAGGTAAGGACTCTTGAAACCCTTGGAACCTAAACCACTCCCCAATCCTCCACCATCACACTACAACCTGAACCTATACTGCCACTTCCACCAACAGAAAGGCCATGACACCGATAACTGTGCCCGTCTCCGCCATGAGATCTAGGACTTAATTGACTCCCACAAAATTCCTGACCCTGAAAAAGAACAGCCAAACACATACCACAACCCCTTGCCCAACTATCACTCCGTCCCCCCGCCTACTTATATGATTAAATCTGGCCTACTAGAAGACCTTGTCCTCCGAACCTTCGACCACCAAGCCTTTTGCCTGGTTATTTGGGATAGAAACAGTGAGGATGAGATGGAACAGAAGAAGAATTTATGGGAGGATTTCTCTAGTAGTGACGAAGAAGAGGTGAAGGGGATGACCCGAAGTGGGTTCTTTTATAATAATACTGCAGAAAAAGGGAAGGAAGTGCTGATAGAAGGCCGAGAGGTGGCCGAGAATACTAAGAATGCTGAGGGAGATGTAGTGCTCTAGCAACTGAAGAAGCCCCGAGAATAATTGAGTATCTGGGAGTTGTGGTGTGCGTCCGGAGAGCACAGGCGAGCTATGGTTGAGGCCTTGAGCAAGATAGTAGTGCCCGAGGATGCTAATCATGCAATGTTTGTCGGATCAGTACAAAAAGAAGTTCTGCAAATAACATTTTCTGAGGAAGAACTCCCGGCTGAGGGAAGAAACCACAATAGGCCTTTATTCATCCGAGCTGAAGTGAGGGGCAAGAAGACATCTTGCGTGATGGTGGACGATGGCTCATCCATCAATGTGTGCCTATTGAAGATTTTGGCGAGGCTGAGTATAAAGCCGACAGATCCGAGTCCCTCTAATATGACTATCAAAGCTTATGATGATAGTAAACGGGGAGTTGAGGGGACTTTTGCCACAATAGTCAAGGTTGGTCCAATTGAGTACAAGGTCGAGTTCATAGTGCTGGATATCCCGGCCACCTTTGTCTTATTGTTGGGAAGGCCGTGGTTTCATAAGCTTGGGGGCGTGCCCTCCACTCTGCATCAGATGATTAAATTTCTGTATGGAGGAGAGATTGTCACCATCCGAGCTGAGGTGGACAATGATGTGGCCGCTTTGGAAATATAACATTTCACGAGGTTCCAAGTGTCGGCAAATTTTGAGTAATGGGTGGATCCTAGGGTGGCTAGGATCATGGAGAAAATGAAGTTCGAACCAGACAAAGGTTCAGCATTGCCAGACTTTAAAGGGCAGACTACTCGGAGAGGACTGGGATACAGGTCTGACGAAGATAAGCCAAAGACCAAGAAGAAAGGTCTGAAGTTGATGGAATGTTTTGTAAAGGCTTCGGGGTATCAAGGAGAGCCAGAACTAGTAGAAGTTAACGGGATTGTGGTGCCCGAATTTGAGATCTTCCAAGATATGCTGGGTAAGAAGCCGCTGACAGAGGAAGTTGCGAAGAAGGAAGAAGAGTTGATGAAATTGGAGAGCCTGACTCTTGAGGAGAATAAGGAGGCTGAGAAGAACCTGGTTGCGGAAGATGAAGTGTCTGTAGATGATGAAGACATTTATCTTCCTGATTTATTTGAGTGTACTCCTGCATTTACTAGCAATAAAGACAATCATTTTGCTTACTTGCCTGAGTCTCTCCCTCTTAACTTGCATGACTTGAGCATATTTGATATCAACTCAACTAAAACGAATGCATTCAACCTTGGTACGCCTGAAAGCCCCAAGGAAGTCTTAATTGCGAGTGAAGTTACCACCGAAGAGCGGAAGAATTTAGAAGGGATGTTGGTTAAATACGCCAAGGTGTTCGCTTGGTCTTACGAGGACATGTCGGGGGTAGACAGAAGTATTGCCCAGCATGTGATACCAACTTATCCGAATATAAAGCCAGTGAAACAGAAGCTCCGAAGGATGAGACCTGAATGGGCCGAGAATGTCAGGGAAGAGGTTAAAAAGCAAACAGATGTGGGATTTCTGGAAGTAGTAAAATATCCCGAGTGGATGGCAAACATCGTGCTTGTGCCAAAGAAAGATGGCAAGGTCAGAATGTGTGTGGATTATAGAGACCTCAATAAGGCTTGCCCTAAGAATGACTTTCCCTTGCCTCATATAGATGTACTTGTCGACAATGTGGCTTTATCTGCCATGTACTCATTCGTGGATGGGTTCTCAGGATACAATCAGGTGCTTATGGCTGAAGAAGACAAGCATAAGACTGCCTTTGTCACAGAATGTGGTACTTATTGCTACAAGGTGATGCAGTTTGGGCTTAAGAATGCATGAGCCACTTACCAGCGGATGACCACCACATTATTCCATGACTTGATGCATAAGGAGATTGAGGTATACGTGGATGTCATGATGGTCAAGTCAGAGACGAGAGACATGCATATGGAAGCATTAGAGAAGTTCCTTGAACGAGTCGACAAGTACAACCTGCGGCTGAATCCTAAGAAGTGTATGTTTGGAGTAACATCGGGGAAGTTGCTTGGCCATACAATGGGAATGGGTGGAATAGAAGTAGACCCTGAGAAGATCAAAGCGATCACCGAAATGCCGGCGCCGAAGACAGAGAAGAAAAGTGAGAGCATTCTTTGGGAAAATCCAGTACATCAGCCGGTTCATCGCTAAGTTGACATCAGTATGTGAGCCTATCTTCAATCTGTTGAGAAAAGACCAGCCAGTGAAGTGGAATGAGCAGTGTCAGTAAGCCTTTGACAAAATCAGAGAATATTTGGTAAGGCCTCATGTTTTGAAACCTCCGAGACAGGGTAGACCCTTGGTACTTTATTTGGCTATTGAACCCAAAGCACTGAGGGCGATGATGGTACAAGTAGATGAGACGGGAGTAGAGCATGCAGTCTACTACCTCAGTAAGAAGTTGCTTCCATATGAAGTCCGCTATCAGGAAGTGGAGAAGATCTGTTTGGCAGTAGTATGGGCGTCCAGGAAATTGTGCCATTACTTCCAATCCTACAAAATCCAAGTGGTAGCGAAGGAGAATCCTTTGAAATACTTGCATCCGGTGCCCTCGCTAGTTGGGAAATTAGGTAGATGGCTAGTGTTGTTGATAGAATTTGACATCGAGTACCTCACCTCTAAAGTGATCAAAGGGCGAGCCGTGGCAGAGTTCCTGGCGTTGCAACCTGTTGAAGGGGATCAGTACAAGTTTGAGTTCCTCGACGAAGAAATCCAAGCTATAGCAGTCCAGGGGTGGAAATGTATTTCGACGGAGCAGTGAACTGCAAAGGAGCTGGAATTGGGATCATAATAGTAACCCTTGAGGGAGAAACCTTGCCTATGGCCAAGAGGTTGACATTCGGAGTAACTAACAACATGGCCGAGTATGAAGCATGTCCCTTCGGGTTGACTGCATTGATAGCCTTGAGAGCTAAGAATGTTGAAGTTTACGGAGACTCATTGTTGGTAATCCGACAGATGCAAGTAGAATGGGAGTTAAAAGAAGAATGGTTGAAGCCTTAGTTGTTCTACCACAGAAATCTGGCACAGGTTATCCTTGACTGCAAATTCCAGCACTTGCCGCGAGAAGAGATTCAGATGGCAGATGCATTGGCAACATTAGCCGCAACTTGGGAAAATCTGGAGAAATTGGTGATGAGACCACTGGTGTTGACAACAGCGAGTAAACTTGTTTATGAGATAAAGAGAATCTTGGAAATAGAGATCAACGATGGAAAACCTTTGTATCATGATATTCAACGATACTTGGAACGGGGGGAACTACCGGAAGAAACGAGCAGAAAAGACAGGATAGCCATTCAGAAGTTGGCTTCTCAGTATGTGAGTCTGAATGGAGAATTGTACAAGAGACAAGCGAATGGCATTCACTTGAAGTGTTTAAGAAAGGAAGAGGCTCAGAAGGCGATGGAAGAAGTACATACCGGAGTATGTGGACCGCACATGAACGGATTAAACTTGTCTCGCAAGATTGTAAGACAAGGCTTTTTCTGGTCAAACATGGAAGATGACTGCGCGAAGCTGGTAAAGCACTGTCATGATTGTCAAGCGCATGGTAACTTGAATCATTTACCGCACACAGAGTTGCATGGGTTGTGAGAGCCGTGGCCTTTCTCAGCATGGGAAATTGATATGATCGGAGAGATTCGACCGAACGCATCGAATGGACATCGCTTCATAGTAGTGGCAGTAGATTACTTCTCGAAATGGGTGGAAGTCGAATCATTTTGCAATGTTACAGCCAAGCAGATGGTGAAGTTCATAGCTCGGAATCTCATTTGTCGATATGGTATGCCGCACCACGTAGTCACAGACAATGGAGTCCAGTTTCAGGGAGAGACAAAGATGATGCTACAAAAGTATGGAATAGGCCATCACAAGTCATCACCTTATAGGTCGCAAGCTAATGGGGCAGTCGAGGCAGCCAACAAGACCATAAAGATGATTTTAGCCAAAATGACAGAGAATTACAAAGATTGGGCCGATAAGCTACCGTACGCCCTGTGGGGGTACAAAACTTCGGTGCGAACGGCAACAAGAGCCACGCCTTATTCTTTGGTCTATGAAATGGAAGCTGTATTGCTGCTTGAAGTTAAGATACAGTCCATGCGGGTATTAGCAGAAGCAGAATTGCCTGAACGAGAATGGGCCTCGCAGAGGTTTGAACAGTTAGCACTGCTAGACGAGAAGAGGATGACGTCCTTGCATCACATGCATATATACCATAAGAGTTTGGCTCGAGTATTCAATAAGAAGGTGAGTCCTATAAAGATCAGAAAAGGTGATTTGGTGCTTAAGCAGTCGAAGCCGTCGACAACAGACCCGAGAGGAAGTTTTAGACCAAACTGGGAAGGACCCTACATCGTCCAGAAAGTAAATGGGAAATGAAGCAGTGAGACTGTCAGACTTGGAAGGGAATGAGTTCACCGAGCCGATCAATGTTGACAGATTGAAGCAGTACTTTGCCTGAGGAAGAGAAGACTGAGCAGTCACCGAGAGAATTGGCAGAAGACCTAACCCGACAGGATAGAAAACTCATGCATGCATGCATACACGTAACATATTTTGCATTCCTTTTTGTGTTTGTTTTGTTTTGTATTCACAGGTTTTTTTAAGAAGAAACAGAGAAAGCGGCAAAGACAAGCCGATCAGAAACAACAAAAGCACAGTATCAGATTCGGGTTGAGGCCCATATGGGTTTTAGTTTCGGAAAGGAATCCCAGGGTTGAGGCCCACATTGGTGTTAGTTTCGGGTAGTAATCCCAGGGTTGAGGCCCATATTAGTGTTAGTTTCGGGAAGGAATCTCAAGGTTGAGGCCCGTATCAGCATGAGTTCAGGGAATAAATCTCAAGGGGGCGAAGCCCACATTATCAACGGTGGGAAAGAAGAATTCCGTGGAGTGAGTGAGTGAAAAAAAAAAGAAAAAAAAGAGAGAGAGAGAATGAAAAAGAGAGAGAAGAGAGAAGTCTTTGATGGCTAGGCATATGTCCGGTGATGACATTGTTTGCTGTAGGGAGAAACCTTAGAAACGATAAGTGTGAGACGTGCTCTCGTCCGGTATTCTGAATGGATTGATCTCGGCTAGACTCATGAGCACTTGATTACAGGATCTCAACAGTAGAAGCCTGAGTAGTTGGCAAGACGACTAGTCGAAGAGATGATGGATCAGTGAATGACCATTTGCCTGGATGTCCACCCTGGTTTACTTATGCTACGATATATGATATGGTTGGAAACAAAGAAAAAGTCTTTGCGATGAAAAGAAAAGAAAAAATAGGCCGCCTATAACCGATAAGCGTGAAGCTACCCATGGGCGAGTATTAGGACCACCATGAGGAGAAATGCTACATTAAAGGGTAGGTGTGTTAAAGAAATAAAAAAGAAAGAAAAAAAGAAAGAATGAATGAAAAGAATGAAAAGAGTGAAAAGAAAGAGACAAGAAAAAAGAAGAAGACCATATCATGTTGAGTACGACGAATTAATCACAGAATGTGATTAAGATATCCAGGTTGGTTAGACCCACCGACCGATCCGATTCTCCGAGACGAAATCATCGAGTTGGCTTACTTAAGGAATAAGCTGTGAAAGAGCCTTGGCACACACACACTATGAGTCTAGTTCGGATCACCTATTCAGACGATCGGAGTTGAGTGTATCAAGTACTTTGAAGGTTTCTGGTTTTGACACAAAGCATTCGTTGAGGACGAAAATATGCTTAGCTATCAGGATTATCTCGTGAGAGACAGTACAATATGTTGAGATGAATCATCACATCATTATCAGTATCATTTTGGGGCGAGCCCCACATCAGTTATCAGCATGGGGGCGAGGTCCATATCAGTATCAGTTTGGGGCGAGGCCCATATCAGTATCAGTTTGGGGCGAAGCCCATATCAGCATCAGTTTGGGGCGAGGCCCACATCAGTATCAGCATGGGGGCGAGGCCCATATCAGTATCAGTTTTGGGCGAGGCCCACATCAGTATCAGCATGGGGGCGATGCCCATATCAGTATCAGCATGGGGGCGAGGCCCATATCCGTATCAGTTTGGGGGCGAGGCCCATATCGGTATCAGTCTAGGGGCGAGGCCCACATCAGCATCAGTCCGGGGCGAGGCCCACATCAGTATCAGTTCAGGGTCGAGGACCCACTACATCATCAGTTTGAGGGCGAGGCCCACATGGTCAGAGGTATTGGGATGCATCTCAGGGTCGAGGACCCCCGTTTTCGGTTGCAGTTCCGGGATGCGTCCCAGGGTCGAGGACCCACTACATCATCAGTTTGAGGGCGAGGCCCACATTGTCAGCGGTATTGGGATACGTCCCAGGGTCGAGGGCCCCCGTTGTCAGTTGCAGTTCTGGGATACGTCCCAAGGTTGAGGGCCCACTGCGTCACCAGTTGTAGTTTCGGGATGCGTCCTAGGGTCGAGGACCCACTACATCATCAGTTTGAGGGCCAGGCCCAAATTGTCAGCGGTATTGGGATGCGTCTCTGGGTCGAGGGCCCCCATTGTCGGTTGCAGTTCCAGATAGGTCCTAGGTTGAGGGCCCACTGCATCATCAGTTGTAGTTCCGGGATGCGTCCCAGGGTCGAGGGCCCACTACATCATCACTTTCAGGATGTGACTCAGGGTCGAGGGCCCACACATCAGTTGCAGTTCCGGGATGCGTCCCAGGGTCGAGGACCCGCTGCATCATCATCAATTCAGTTCAACACAACATGCAAGTCAAGTGGCAGCTGGCAAGCCAGGTAAGTAAAAATACATTGCACGTACTTTGATATGATTGTCATTGTCACACACTGCACAAGTCCCATCAAAGTAGGGGCGACTATAGGCACTGGTTTTTTGCATATAAGTCCCAATGATGAGTCTCATATGGAGACACTACCTCTTTAATTGTGAAAGCCGCGGGAAACGGATGTCGGAAGGGAAGAGTCAAGAATTGACATTATTGTTGGATCTAATTCACTGGATTAGCTTCGGGTTCGCTTGTTGGACCTCCGTTTCAAAACACACCCTTAGCCAAAAACCCCATAAACCACTCACCAAGCCCACACATCATTAAACCAAACACCCAAGCCCACCAAATTGACCAAAGTCACGCCCAAACAAGACCATAAGCTACACGCCCAAACACATTCCCAAATAACAAAAATCACATTAAACACATGCATAAATCAAGCCAAATCCCCTTCCTAAATTAAAGAAATCCCATGGATCCCATTCCTAATTAAATCAAATCCTATCCCTAACTAAAAGAGAAGAAATCCAACTAAATCAAATCACCTCCCTAATTTAAGAAAATTTTTCCTTGTGAAATACTAATTATAAGATATCCCCTTAATTACACAAATCTTTCTCCTTCTCAAACAAGGAAAGCCCTCATCCCTTTGCCTATAAAAGAACCATTCAACAACACATCCTGAGCTAGCTCCTTCACGCCCATCACACAGCCCTCACTGCCGTAACACAATCCCAAACACTACCGCATAAAGCCTCCCTTGCACGCCTAAACTGTCCCCAAAAGTTACTTCACTCACTGCCGCATATAACCCCCATACATACTGCCTAATAAACTGCAGCACTAACCACCCAAAAAACTACCAGCAACTGCCGAACATTCCTTCACCAAACAACCTCACTGCACTGCCCCAAACTGCACGCACACACCCCCCCACTGCACTGCCCAGTTTACCGCACAAATAGACCCTTAAAACTGCCCAGAAAATACCCCAAAACTGCCGCATAAACTGCCCAATTTTTAGCCTTAAAACCGCACAAAACAGCAGCCCAATACCCCTAAAAAAACCGCCAAAACAGTCCCCTAATTACCAAAAAAAATAGTGACCAGAAAATACAACACAAACATCAGTGAAACGGAGTGAAAACAACAGCCTAAACAGCGAAACAGCGAGGAAAAAGGTTGGATTAGTGAACCAGGAAAGTTGCAGAATATCAACCCTTCTGACGGCCGTGTAACGCGCTTTCGAGAGACGAAAAAAGAGGTTAGACCTGAGGGCACCTTCTTTATTTATTATTCTTCATTTTTTTATTTATGTTAATATATGATTGCATGAGAGTCATTTGTTGATGCATGATGTGAATTCCGGGTGAACGGAATGCGTGTTCTCTTTTGTGGTATATCGGATGGAAACCCGGACGTAAATTTCGTAGCCGAATCCGAATGGACGGTAGTGCGGTTTGCACTCGGGATACAATGTCACGTACTACTTAAGAGACACGCGTATTTTATTTTATCCAAACATGTATGCGAGCATGATTTAGTCTACTATGTTATTTATTTTTTAAGCATGAGTAGTTATTTGTTTTTTGCGTTTGGAATTTGCATTAGGTTTGTGTTGTTGTTTGCTTTTCGCATTATATAATTGAAATGTGTTCATGAGATTGTCGTATGTTGTCGTGTGTTATGAGGACTTACTTTCCAAGCATGCAAACTTAGACATAGGATTTATCTTTATGAACATGAACTAGATATAGGTTGTTCTTGAGCATGTTGCGTAGATTCAGTTAAGATATTGCATAAATCACATCATTACAAGTGGCATAAGTAAGGGACCATTCCGAACCCAACAGGTTTGAGGTCTTCCCTTTCGAGGGGTGAGTGCGGCCTTAAATCTTTATCCCGGTTCACACCGGGTGGCGACTCCATGTTATTTCTCTAGTTTAGTTCCCTGCGAGCTATTCCGTACTCCCAACTAGGCCGCGAGCCTAGAACAGCGTCGCCGATTTCTGTGTCCTACAGCTGGTCTTTATGTGACAGATAATTACCGCCTATATGGCTGGTGTAATTGGACTAAATGGATTACCGCCTATATGGCTGGTTTTAAATGTTTAACATTATTAATTCCTGAGAAAGCTGAACAGAAAATTATTTATATATTATAATAAGTGAGATTCCTAGATAAGAAATATTAAATGTGGATCCTCTAACCCCATCATTTTATTTTTATTCTAGGGAAGTGATGAAACATAATATTAACACGCTTAATAATTGATTTAATTATATATTGGGTAATTCTTTAGTTTGTTTATTGAGTCTTAAGCTTAATGTTTCTTGTTGTCTGATCACCAATAAGATTGATGTGGTAAACTTAAAATAAACTTGACAAAGGAATTTTAGGTTTTAGCCTTAGACTTAATAGCTCACGATCTTCCTTGAGGATAGATAACCCTTTAATAGATTTCCTTACATGATAGACATATACCTGTCGGGCGGGGGTAGCCATAATTGGAACTTGATCTTAATGAATCCAGGTAATTTGGTTGACATAGACATATGGTTCAATTGGGTTATACTGGGTATTTGCGTCTGACCATCGACAGAGGCTTTTGCATATTTTCGTGTTTCAGGTTAGCAAACTGATTTATTACACATATGTAAGAGAATCAATTCATCTTTAGAATAATATTGTGTGGAGTTACGACCCTAGATCTTTGAGTCTTTTCTTTTATTTTCCTTAGTATTTTATTTTGAGTCTGTTTTTATTTTAATTAGAAAATCCACATTCAACCAACCAAAAGCAATCAATTCCCTTCTCCCTATAATTAGATACCTGTAAATAAATAGTATCAATAATTAATAACAACGGTAGGAATTAAGTCTCGTGGGATCAATATTTTTATACTACTTGAACGATACGTGCTCTTGCGTTATACGTTTGTGTTTACGTAGGTCATATCTTTGAGTGACATAGAATTGTTCATGTGTCACTTCATTATGGGATTCTAATCTGGTTTGTGTTTTGGATTCAAATTTTACTCATGTGCGTATTTAGAATAAATTTATATTTTTGTAAAAATATTTGATATTTTAAAAAATATGATTTTGTTCTATAATATGTGTTGATGTTGGTTTTGATGTTAAAAATTAATTTTGAGTGTTTGGAAGTTAAAAATTATGGGATTCTAATTTGGTTTGTGTTTTGGATTCAAAATTTACTCATGTGCGTATTTAAAATAAATTTATGTTTTTATAAAAATATTGATATTTTAAAAAATATGATTTTGTTCTATAATATGTGTTGATGTTGGTTTTGATGTTAAAAATTAATTTTGAGTGTTTGGAAGTTAAAAATTATGGGATTCTAATTTGGTTTGTGTTTTGGATTCAAAATTTACTCATGTGCGTATTTAAAATAAATTTATGTTTTTATAAAAATATTTGATATTTTGAAAAATATGATTTTGTTTTATAATATGTGTTGATGTTAGTTTTGATGTTAAAAATTAATTTTGAGTGTTTGGAAGTGTTTAGGGAAGATTTGAAGAAATTATGGTAAAATACCATATTTCCATTAGCTCTTTGGAAAGAGAACTGATGAACTGAATTTTGGAAACAACTTAACAAGAAAATTAAAAAACAAAAATGTGTGTTGGGCAATACAGTGCATGCGTAATGTAACGCATGAGTTCGCACGCGTTGAATTTTATTTTCTCTTATTTTTGAGTTTCCGGACTCCGATTCAGCCACATTGTTTTTTCCTATGCACTCGTAATGGAATATAATATACCATCAAATTAATTTACAAATACACCCATACTTGATATCCATGGGTTAGACCCACATTCGTTGCGCGGGGTACCGATTCGATCTTAGGGGTCCCATATCTGCCCTAACACTACGACCAAGGGCAGTGCAAGAAGAGCCGTAGGGAAAGCGTGAAGAATTCAGAATATGGAATAAGAAAAATGGACACCATCCAAAAATGATATTTTTCCGACCTGGGGGAACCAATGTTTAGGATTTTGGATGAGTTTAAAAGACAAGAACTGTTGAAACCACTAAATCTAAAGTCGTTGCCAAATCCAATGCCCTATTATCTCAATATGAACATATATTGTCGCTTCCACCAGCAATACGACCATGACATCGACAATTGAACCCACCTGAAACACGAGATTCAAGACTTGATCGATGGAGGTAAGATACCTGATCTTGAGGAGCACCGCTCCCACGCGTGATCATTTTTCTTTTTGATAAGGCCTACAAAAATGATCTTGTTGATCCTTAAATGGGTGTTAGATTACCTTAGCAGTGGAAAAGATAAAATGAAGTAAAGTGTTAGCACCGATCTATACTTGACGCCAGTATAAACCAATCCGAGTTGCACACAATTCTTTGTAAAAAAACCCCATACACACACACACTTGAGAATCATTCGAAAGGTGAAACCTTTGTTAAAATTGATTTTTGAATTTAAAAAATGCTCAAGCTTTGAGAGAGATGGAATTTCGAGAAAATTTTTGAGTACATGAGAAAAGTCATTGCATCATGAGAAAAGAATTTGGAAAGAAAAGTCGATGATTTGAAACCCCGAGGGATAGCCTAAGTAGAAAATGAGACAAAGTCTGATGGTACCTCCATGAAAGAAGCATCATGACTTATGCAAACCAAAGAGCGGGTATATAGTTAGAGATTATTCACATACATGCATACATACGAATAACATTTCTTTTGTAGGAAATTTGAAAAGACATAGAACGCTCAATTGAAGTAAAAAGTAGAAGCCTCCAAGACACGGAGCACCCGACATTCAGAAGGACAAGACATGAGGGCAAAGCTTTCCTATAAAAGAATACTGGGGGCGAGGCCCGTCCAAAAGAGGATGTTGGGGGCGAGGCCTACCTAAAGAAAAAGCAGATGGAAGAAAAACCCATATTCAACAAAGCCAGAAATAAAATCTGCAAACATTCAGAAGCATCCGGAACAAAGCCCATGATCATTGAAGTTGGGAACAAAGCCCATAATCAACAAAACCAGGAATAAAGTCAGCAAACATTCAGAAGCATCGGGAACAAAGCCCATGATAATCAAAGTCGGGAACAAAGTCCATAATCACCAAAGCTGGGAATATATCATGTAGTCAATCAGTACATTGGGAGTGAAGCCTACAATCAACGAAGCCAGGAATAAAGTCTGCAGTCATTCAAAGCAATCAAGAACAAAGCCCATAATCATCAAAATTGGGAACAAAGCCTACAATCATTTAAAACATCGAGGAACAAAGCCCACAATTACCAATATCGGGGACAAAGCCCATAATTCTCAAATGCATCGGGAATAAAACATGCACTCATTCATAACACTAGGGAACAAAGCCCACAATCGGGAACAAAGCCTGTACATCAAACAATCTGACTCTTACGAGTAAGTTCGACACACCAGGTACGTAAAAATACATGCATGACTTTGATAGGCATGTCACTGTGACACACTACATAAGCCTACCAAAGCGGAGACAATTGTAGACATTGTATTTTTATGCATAGCCCAATGATAAATCTCTTACGAAGATACCCTCTGGAAATTAGAGAATTATAAGGATGAGTGTTGGGTTCTCTAAGAACAACCTAGGATCAATTAAGCATATAAGATGTGTGAATAAACAAAGTAAGATAGTGGAAATATACTCACTTTGAACGGTAAGTGGATGTGAAGATAACAAAAATTGCTCATTTTTGTTGTGCTCCAAGCTCCTCTTTGTATGAATGGTAAGCTCCAAGCTTTGTTGTTTGAATTCCAAACTCAATGGGAAAGGTTTCCCTATCACCTATATATGATCTCTTTATGTGCTAGCAATGGAGATTTTGCAACAAAAACTCCCTTATTATTCTTTCTTGTTCTCGGCAATATGGAGAGAAAAGAGAGGGAGCGTCACGGTGTAGAGAGGAGAAGATAAGAAAAATGTGTTACACCTTTGATTTTCTAAAATAAAAATGCCATATACCAAAATCCAATTAGGTAAAGGTCAATCACACATCAATAAAATTAGCTTGTGTAATTTACAAGCAACCAAAATTCCCACCAACTTCTATCAACCAAAGGTTGATAAAGTTGACTAGGTGATGTGACTTGTGTGGGCCCCACTTTAATTCAAAATCCGAGTAGGCCCGCAAACACATTCCGGGCTCGGGTTCGTTAATTCCGAATTAACGAATTTTCTGTTGCGACTTAATTAAATCAAATTTAATTAAATAATAATGCCTAGCAAAATTATTATTTAAAGTCGCTTGCGAATTAATTCTAAAGTAATTCGTTCGCCCGAATTAAAATCCAATTTTAATTCCGTTATGAAATCTAATTTCATTTAATATATCGAATATATTATTTTATCGATTAATTCCGAATTAATCATTCTCTCTCTATTAATTGAATTTTATCCCAGATAAAATCTTTCGAAATTAATCCTAGATTAATTTTCTCTCTCTTATAATTAATCCCAGATTAATTATGTTCGAGTCATACGTCATTGGTGAATCTTCGGGAAGCGACCCATGAGATCCCTGGATATGTTGGCAGTAAATCCGGTTATCGGACTATCTGAATACGTGCGTACCCCGTACCATATTTTTACCGATTTAAAAGACATGGTTGGCTTCTAGTAAAGCACCGTGCCTACCCAATTCTTCAGAAATATTCTTTTAAGGAATATGTAATCTATGTTAGGCGTAGTATACGTAGTATTGCGATCCAGTATCAGAATGTCACATGTTATGCTTGGGGCTGGAATTGTGTCTGCCCCGTATGAAACATATATCAGATCACAGGTAACTAGTCTCTATAATCGGATAATCATGACCTTGTCATATTATCCCGATAGCTGCAGCATACAAGAGTACCAGTTTCGTATCCTGCGTGATCATCATCTCCATACGACTGAAGTGATACTTCCATCTTGACATCACATCCAATACACTACGATTCTCAGTATACCCAGAAGAGGCGTACACAGAACCTGTTAAAGCCCCGGACGATCAAAACCAAAGTATACTAATTGTCGCAAGTATTAGCGATGCAAGTCTCAGGTTAAGACCAAATACACCTACCCTGATTCGGATTCCCATAGACACATAGTCATACTACCAATGGGTTTCCGATGGGTCTATCCAGAGCGAAGCTGTTTCCGTACCATCGGTAAACAGAACCTCCTATTACACTTGCATGAGTATCCAATACCCAAATATATGAGAACTATGTCGTTACGCTTCCATAACACGCACAAGTGTAATACTATTTTATTCCGCATTATCGATGTCCAGTCTCGATAATACTACGACTAGGGATATTTAATGATTAAACCTTACGTGGATTAATATTGTCTCATGTCTTATTAATCTGGTACTAATCATAAGGACTTTTATCATTTATATATCCCGGTAATTCAATTACAAATGATAAAAGAGCAATTTCCTTTGTCACATAGTCAATTTGTACAATAACATCATGTTCTGTACAAATAGTGATGCTATGGGTCATAATTGTCCAACAATCTCCCACTTGGACTATAGCCAATCACTCAAGTGTCCTACACCTGAACCATGTACGGTTCGCTCAAACTTCTGCTGAGAAACATCTTTCGTCAGCGGATTTGCAATGTTATCATCTGATGCATTTTATTCGATCATCACATCGCAACGATGTATGATCTGACGAATCAGATGAAATAGTTGAAGTATATATACTTGGATCGTTGATGAGACCGCGGTTCCTTAGCCTACGTTGTAGCCAGGCTCAGCTGCTAATAGAACTACTCCTAATCTAATTAGGAATTTTATAGATCCAAAATTACTTATTTTGCTGCCTCAGCTGCAGCAATATTCTGCTTTTGTTGTTTATTCAGAAACAGTATCTTGCTTGGAAGATTTCCAGCTCACTGTTCCGTTATTCAAACTATGTAGTACCCTTATTGCGACTTACTGTCATTTTTTCCGGTTTGGAAACTTGCAACGGTGAACCCAGTCACTTTAAGTTCTTCTTCTCCATAAATTAAGAAAGCATCCTTAGTTCGTCTAAGATACTTAAGGATGTTCTTAACATTAATCCAGTGACCATCACCTGGATTGGCCTGATTGTGACTCTAAATTCTCAAAGCATATGAGACACCAGGTCACGTACATTTCAAAATGTACGAGTTCTCGGAGAGTGCCAACAACTTTTAGATATATCCTAGTAGATCCTTATTCCTAGAATAAAGGTTGCCTCTCCCAAGTAGTTTACGGAGAATTTTCATGAAAGCCAAGCTTTCACCGATTATTTAATATGGGAATATCATTTCCAAGAAATGATATGTCATCATTATATAGGACAATCATTGTCAGTGGACTCCCACTAACCTTCTTATATACATAAGAATTATATTCGTTTTGAATTAAATCATATACCGTTATGATCTTATCAAAATGTTAGTTCCAAGAACGTAATGATTGCTTCAATCCATAAATGGATCGATTTAACTTGCAAACCTTGTTTGCATATTTTGCACGACAAAACCGTTAGGATGTTGCATACAAACATCCTTCAAAAGGTTTCCGTTTAAGGAAAGCGGTTTTGACGTTCAGCTGCCATATTTCATTAATGAAACATGCAGCATTAGCAAGCATTAGCCAAATGGACTTAATCATGGCAACAAGTGAAAAAGTTTCATCTTAGTCGACACTATGTCGTTGACGATACCCTTTCTGTACAAGTCTAGCTTTGTACGTTTGTATGTTGCCATATTTCATGTATGTCTTCACCATGAAGGCTCACCAATAGGCACAATTCCTTTTGGTACATCAACTAGTATCCAAACTTGGTTGATATACATAGAATCCATTTCGGACTTTATGACACTTTTCCATAAAAAGGAGTCGATACCTTGTATCGTTTCCTCATACGCAGTTAGTTCGTCTTCCTCAATAAGATTGACATATACATGAGGTGACATCAGAAACCCATACCTCTTAGGTTGTTTTCTGACTCTCTCCGACCTACGCGGTTCTTGTGTATTCGAAGATTATTGGTATAGTTTCATCCCTGATGAATTGTTGGTGTTCCGTGAGGACTTGGTGCCTGGAACAGTATTACTCCGATTTCCATCGAGTTTTACTTTCCTCCCACATACCACTGCATATAGGAATTCCTCTTAGGAAAGCCGCATGGAGAGCAACAATTACATTGTTCTCTAGTGAGTTGTATAAGTACTGTACTTTAGTTTCCTTAGGACAACCAATTACAAATAGGCACTTATCCGATTTGGGTTCTAGTTTGGTATCATCCAAACATTTAGTGTATGCCCAACATTCCCAAATCTTCAGGAATGAGAAAACCCGGTTTCTTTCCTGTTCATATCTAATATGAAATCTGTCTAACAGATTTTCATGAAACCTTATTCAAAATAAGTATTGCACTGTTTAATGTGTATCCTCAGAAGGAAATTTATAGCTCAAAACGACTCATCATTAACCTTACTATGTCCGACAAAGTTCAGTTTCTCAGTTCGGACACACCGTCAAATTGAGGTGTTCCGGGAGGAGTCCACTGTGAAAGAATACCATACTCTTTCAAGTAATCTTGAAACTCATATGTTTAAGTATTTACACTATGGTCCGAACATAATATTTTAATACTTTTACCGGTCTGTTTTTTACTTCGTGTCGAAACTCTTTGAATACTAAAAAGTTTCTGACTTGTGTTTCATAAGATACACATAACTGTAATGCGATGCCACATCCGTAAAGTTTACGAAGTATTCATATCCACCTCTAGCCTAGCTAGATATGGGCCCACTTACTTCACTATTAACGAGGGCTAACAGATCGGTGGCACTTGCACTTTTACCAAGTAAAATGTGTTTTAGGCACTTTGCCTAATAAACTAGATTCGTAGACATCATTTGAATTAGAATCAAATCCGTCCTAGTATCCACTCTTCAAAAGTGTGGATATTCGATTCTTGTTCATGTATCCCAGAGAACAATGCCACAAATAAGTCTTATCTGATTAATTCAGTTTGAGATATTTGTTTGTCATGCTATATGTTTGAGATTCATTTATATTCAAAATATAAATATTGTTATTCACATCTAATGTGTTTATCTCAATATCATCTTTATAAACAAAACACTTAGTGTTCTAGAATAAAGGTATACCCGCAACGGGTTAAACTAGGTACATAGATAATGTTCCTAGTTAAACTAGATACATTATAACAGTTTCCTAATTCAAGTACTTGCCCAAAGGGCAGTTCCAAAACTTAGGTTCCCACAGCCAAAACAACGACTCTCGTCCGTTTCCGACTCATAGGTCGATCTCAAGTGAAGCCAGTCTCCTGTTAATCAGCAGATTCTGCACATCAGTACATATATTTATGTACCATATCCAGTATCTAAAATCTAATTTTAAAACTATCAGTGGATATGTTTATGACAAACATACCTGAAGTCGGAGCTTTGTTGTCTTCACTTTCTTCATGTCTGCCTTGTCCATACGGCAGTCACGCTTCCAATGACCCCATTTGCAACAGTTTAGGAAGACATCCTGGGATATATCATTTGTCTTCCCAGGAGACTGTGACGATTTAGCCTTGCCCTTTTCTTCACACCCCCAGAAGCCTTCGGCCAAGCCTTGGCCTTCTAAGATGTCGAAGTAAGATGTGCCTTGCGCTTCTTGCCCATTTAGAAGTTCTGGCTCTGTCTCCTTGAGCATAGCCATTAACTCTCCAAGAGTTTTCTCTTGCAATTAGTACTTATAAGATCTAAGATTAGATCTGTGAAGATCCTTCAATTTCAATATCATACTATAAGGATCTAATCCTTAGTTCTGACTAAGAAATTAAGAAGTCATTGCGGCAAGCATAACGGATTGAGCACTAAAGTTATCATCACCATGAGTCTTTCAAAGCTCATGCTCCACTATTTGCTCAACTCCGGGCTTAGGCCCGAGATGTCACTCTATCAAATAAAATAACTTCTCGACTCCCAGGACTATCCTGAAGTTCTATTCCCAATTCTGAAAATTGAAGCCGCTTAAAGACATTTTCACCCAGGATTATGTTTTAAACGCTAATCTTTCAGTTATCTTGATTCCAATAGTCTAACTATCCAATCAACGATTTCGGGTACAATCGAATATAATGATTACTATAGTCTAACTATATAATCAACTACAATTGATCGGTTAAATTCAAATGTATTAATTACTATAATCCAATTATATAACCAACTACAAATGAAGTAGTTTGAATACAGTCCAACTATTCAATTAAAACAACAATTGAGTATTAGTCCAACTAATATATATAAATTTTTTAATGACGAA
Source organism: Zanthoxylum bungeanum (assembly GCA_019454045.1). NCBI lineage: Eukaryota > Viridiplantae > Streptophyta > Magnoliopsida > Sapindales > Rutaceae > Zanthoxylum > Zanthoxylum bungeanum. The sequence continues at coordinate 359,696 of SKCR01031732.1, read as the reverse complement.
AAATTGAAATAAGCGCGTACTGGAAAATATCTAAACGAAATTGCAAATTTAATATTTGCCTCCCACTATTTTTTGGTGAGCCTCTAACCCTCTGTGGAGTACTCGGGAAACCTAGTTTCCTAGTGGGCTAGGATCCCGTTAAATAACACACAACCTTGACTTTAGTCAACAAGCTGTATGATATTTAACTAGGTAGATTTCTAAGATCAATTGGATCTCATCCAATTCCTAGATCCATTAGGTGGACATCCAAGTCCGAAACATATATCCAATATATGCCAATATATCGAATATATTCCCTAACCTTTTTCCTCTAAATCAACTAAGCCTTGACTTTGGCTCAACAAGCTTAATGATTCTAGTTAAGCGTGACTCATTGACAATGGAAAGCTTCGTAATCGAGGCCGATGAACAAGAAGTGACCTTGAATTCGGCCAACAAATCACAACTTGCCCAAAGCATACGATATGGAACAATGCCTTCATGATTCAAACACATCCGCGATGGACAAAGGTCTTGACTTTGGCCAACAAACCAGTGCCAATCTTGGATCTTAAGAGAGAATCACTCAATGGAAGGAAAACGCTTAATATATGTTGAGGGTTTTCGCGTAAATTGGCAACCAATTTATTATCTTTGATTAGGTCTTATCATACACCCTTAAGAATGCATTCTAAAAGCATAATAAGGCGCGGTAAATAAATTAATAATGATATGCATATGGATATCTCACAAATTGTTCCTAGAACAAATCACTTCATTTCCTCTCTCCCGCTAGCACTATTCATACTTCCACCCAATTACATAATACTTCTAAAGAAACCTCATTTACATTGAGAGGAATAGGTGAGAAGAGAATTACAAAGAATCGAGAGATAAAGGCTGGACACGCAGGTCCAATTTAATAAATTCTAAATTTATTACAACAATTTCCAAAATTACCATCACTCATCTAATATCCATCCGATATACATTATTCATACAACACATCCATGTATTCACACAAAGCATGTTATTCAATCAATCTAATCCAATTAATTAATCTTTGAATTATGTGATTATCCAATATTCAAACAACGATTTGATTTGCGCGAGTCTAACTCGTTTAAGAATAAGTACTCAAAGTACGAATTCTTGAATTATATCGAACTATAATTTTAAATCCGGTTTAATTTGTATTCAATACTAATTCTGTATTTAATTCCAAATTAAATAATTACACTTTTAATGCGCCTTTACAACTTAGATTCTAAATCTAATCTTAATGGGTCTCAAAGCCCAATTAACATCCAATGTCAATTTAATTAAAGTACAATGGGCTTTCAATTAATTTATTAAGGCGTGGACTTTGGCAACCAAAGCCCAATAAGGAATCACCATTTGCCATAAAATTAATTTTGGCCCATTAGGCCCAATTAAATTTTAAAGGCCCAATAATCATATTTGGACTTTATGTAAATGGTTTTAGGCCCAATTGGATCCAACCAATTATCCTAAACCAAACTTGGCCCAACCAAGCCCATTAAGCCCAAATACAACAACATTAGCCCAATTCAAAATTAAAGGCTAATTTATTTAATCACAATATTCCAAATATTATAATTATTTAATTAAAGTGTATTAGCCATAATTAATTAGTTAAATTAATATTTCCAAAACACCAATTACACTAATTAATCATGCTTTAATTAATCAACTTATGTCCAACATAAATTGAAGCAAAATCAATCCCAACATGTTCATTAAGCTCACAGCAACATGGTAATTTTTTCATTAATTTTGATTTCAATCCAATTAAATCACAAATCAATTTATCCGTTCATTTTAAACACATCCAATGGTCTAAAATCAAAAATCACCAAGAGCTACAAGGGTCCTATAGATTCGACCAAGCATATGGAATTAGGGGAAATTTTATCCAATTTAATTTCTCAATTCCTAAGATGCACAAATCTAATTTAACATCATCCAAGCTCAACCAAAACCTCAATTTGAAGAAATCATGCATAAATCATAAAAGCCCCAAATTAAAGTCTATGAACCCTAATTTATTTCATGCTTAATTTAGGCTCTGATACCATTGTTGGGTTCTTAAAAAACAACCTAGGATCAATTAAGCATATAAGATGTGTGAATAAACAAAGTAAGATAGCAGAAATATACTTACTTTGAACGGTAAATGGATGTGAAGATAACAAAAATTGCTCCTTTGTGGTGTGCTCCAAGCTCCTCTTTGTATGAATGGTAAGCTCCAAGCTTTGTTGTTTGAATTCCAAACTCAATGGGAAAGGTTTCTTTATCACCTATGTATGATCTCTTTATGTGATAGTGTAGGACACATAAATCGGCGACGCTGTTCTGTTCTAGGCTCGCGGCCTAGACGGGAGTACGGAGTAGCCTGCGGGGGACTAAACCGGAGAATAAAGGAGTCGCCACCCAGTGTGAACTGGGAAAATGATTTAAGGCCGCACTCACCCCTCGCAAGGGAAGACCTCAAACCGTTGGGTTCGGAATGGTCCATTACTTATGCCACTTGTAATGAACGGATTTGTGCAATAATTTAACCAAGTCTACGCAACATATATTCCCAAGAGTATTCTAGATCTAGGTCGCATTCATAAAAATAAATCATATATCTAAGTTTGCATGCTTTTAAAAGTAAATCATCATAACGGCAACACACGATAACACACAATAATCTCATGAGCATATTGAATTATCAAACACGAAAAAAATAAATAATGAGCTAAACATAAACGTAAATTAAATTCCTAATGCGAAAGGAAATAATTAAATCATGCATAAAGAAATAACATACTAACGACTAAATCATGCTTAAAAATAAATAATATACTAACGACTAAATCATGCTTAAAAATAAATAACATACTAACGACTAAATCATGCTCAAACACAAGGTTGGATAAAACGAAATATGTGTGTCTCTCGAGTGGTATGTGAAGTTGTTTCCCAAGTACAGACCGCACTACCGTCCATTCGGATTCGGCTACGGAATTTACGTCTGGGTTTCCATCCGATATACCGCAAGAGAGAACACATATTCCATCCATCCGAAAGTCATATCATACGCCAATCCACAATACTCATGCGAAATAAAGTAAGAAAATAAATAAAAATAAGGAGAATAAATAAAAAGGGTGCCCTCAGGTATAACCTCTTAAGTTTTCTCTTAGAAGTGCGTTTCGCGGTTGTCGGAAGGGTTGACGCTCCGCAACTTTTCTGATTTACTGGTTTTCAGATTTCCTTCGTTGCTTCGCTGTTTCGGGGTGTTTTTTTACTCTGTTTCACGGCTGTTTCTGGTCACGGTTTGGGTATGATTCAAGGGCTGTTTCAGGGGTATTTTCAGTGGTTACAATGGCTGTTTCAGGGGCTATTTCATAGGTATTTTCGGTGGTTATATGGGCTGTCTCAGGGGCTGTTTTAGGGGCTGTTTCAGGGGCTGATTCAGGGGTATTTTTGGTGGTTACATGGGCTGTCTCAGGGGCTGTTTTATGAGCTATTTTAGGGACTATTTCAGGGGCTGATTGCGTGAAGGAGGGGCTGTTTCGTGAGGGCAGTATTTGTGCGTGGATGGGGACAATGTGAGGGCTGTTATTTATGGCGTGAGTGAGGACTGTGTGAGGGTTGTTATTGGTGGGTAATGGCGTGAGTATGTTTATTGTGTGAAGAGAGGCGTGAGTGTGTTTGCTGGGTTGAAGAAGGACTACATGAAGGATTTATTTGTTGAGAGAGAAAGACGAGTGAGTGGAGCGTTCAGCTTAGTTTGTTTATTGAGTGGGGCGAGAGGGAGAATAGGTTTTATTATTTTATTTTGTTTGTCGTGAGTATGATGAATGAGTTAGGAGTCCTAAGGTTGGTGAAGGCTTCTTTTTATAGGCAAAAGTTGGGGTTTACCTTGTATAGGTAGGGAAATAATATTGTAATTATAAGGGGAATATTTAATTTGTGTATCATAAGGAAATGATATCTTTAATTAGAGAGGTAATTTGTTTTAGTTAGGAAGATGATTATTGGGATTTGATTTCATTTCATTTAGTTTAGGCATGTGATTTAATTTAATTAGGAATGTGATTTATGAGATTTGATTTGATTTATTTATTTAATTTAGGAATGAGATTTGTTTTGATTTAATTGGATTTGATTTAATTTGATTTAATTTAATTTTTGACATGTGTTTTAAATGTTTTAATTATTATTGGATGTGATTTAATGGGCTTCGGCTAGGTGGGCGTGTGTGGCTTTGGTTTTGGGCTAGGTGAGCGTGTGGCTTTGGTTTTGGGTTAGGGATGTGTTTTAAAACAGAGGTCCAACAAGCAAACCCGAAGCTAAACAAGCGAATTAAATCCAATAAGATGTCAATTCCTTACTCTTCCCTTCCGACGTCCGTTTCCCGCGACTTTCACAATTTAAAGAGGTAGTGTCTCCATACGAGACTCATCATCGGGACTTATATGCAAAAATATAGTGCCTACAGCTAGAAATGGAGATTTTGCAACAAAAAATCCCTTATTATTCTTTCTTGTTCTCGACAATATGGAGAGAAAATAGAGGGAGAGTCACGGTGGAGAGATGAGAAGAGAAGAAAATGTGTTACACCTTTGATTTTCTAAAATCAAAATGCCATATACCAAAATCCAATTAGGTAAAGGTCAATCACACATCTATAAAATTAACTTGTGTAATTTACAAGCAACCAAAATTCCCACCAACTTCTATCAACCAAAAGTTGATAAAGTTGACTAGGTGATGTGACTTGTGTGGGCCCGCAAACACTTTCCGGGCTCGGGTTCGTTAATTCCGAATTAATGAATTTTTCGTTGCGATTTAATTAAATCAAATTTAATTAAATAATAATGCCTAGCAAAATTATTATTTAAAGTCGCTTGCGAATTAATTCTAAATTAATTTATTCGCCCGAATTAAAATCCAATTTTAATTCCGTTATGAAATCTAATTTCATTTAATATATCGAATATATTATTTTATCGATTAATTCCGAATTAATCGTTCTCTCTCTATTAATTGAATTTTATCCCAGATAAAATCTTTCTGCAATTAATCATAGATTAATTTTCTATCTCTTATAATTAATCTCAGATTAATTATGTTCGAGTCATACGTCATTGGTGATTCTTCGGGAAGCGACCCATGAGATCCCTGGATATGTTGGTAGTAAATCTGGTTATCGGACTATCTGAATACGTGCGTACCCCGTACCACATTTTTACCGATTTACAAGACATAGTTGGCTTCTAGCAAAGCACCGTGCCTACCCAATTCTCTAGAAATATTCTTATAAGGAATATGTAATCTATGTCAGGCGTAGTATACGTAGTATTGCGTATTACAATCCAGTATCAGAATGTCACATGCTAGGCCTGAGGTTGGGGCTGGAATTGTGTCTGCCCCGTACGAAGCATATATCGAATCACAGGTAGCTAGTCTCTATAATCGGATAATCATGACCTTGTCATATTATCCCGATAGCTGCAGCATACAAGAGTACCAGTTCCGTATCCTGCGTGATCATGACGTTCCGTATCCTGCGTGATCAATCCAGTTCCGTACCATCGGTAAACAGAACCTCCTATTACACTTGCATTAGTATCCAATACCCAAATATATGAGAACTATGACGTTACGCTTCCATAACACGCACAAGTGTAATACTAGTCTATTCCGCATTATCGATGTTCAGTCTCGATAATACTACGACTATGGATATTTAATGATTAAACCTTACGTGGATTAATATTGTCTCATGTCTTATTAATCCGGTACTAATCATATGGACTTTTATCATTTATATATTCCGGTAATCCAATTACAAATGATAAAAGAGCAATTTCCTTTGTCACATAGTCAATTTGTGCAACAACATCATGTTTTGTACAAATAGTGATGCTATGAGTCATAATTGTCCAACAATGAGTACCATGAATGAGGAACTCCAGGGAACACAACAAAAACTCGGCCGGATAATGAAAACTAAAAAGTGTATATTTAATAAAGAGAAAGTAATTATTTTACACTTATATTTTTATTAATCCATTTAATTTAGCACATTTGTGAAATAATAATTAAATTTATGTTATATATATTTTTATTGTGATTTTTATTTCTTATATAGGTAAAATAATATTTTGGATGCATAACTAGAAAATAGACCTGTCATTTGGATTTTTGGGGCCAGAAACTTGAAAGGGTGTTCTAACATTGTACAATTTCGGAAATTGCAGTTTTGCGCAATTTTCATAATTTGGCCATATCGTTTTACTTCGATAACGAATTGAGGTGATTCTAGTTTCAGATAAAAGAAAACTCAAATATCTACAATTTTGCTCTTACAAGATTTTATAGTTCTGAGGTTTTCAAGGTCGAAATTAGTGAAAAAAAAAACAATATGTGTTGTATGTAATTTTAATTACTAGAAAATAAAGTAAAAAAAGTAAAATATAAAAAAATAAAAGTTGAAATGTCACAATCTACCTTTAGGTGGATTGTAACAAATGTTTGCAAAATGATTAATAAAAAAAAGGGAAAAAAAGGGAAAAAAAAATTAGTAAAAGTTTATTGTTTTTATTTGATTGGGAAAGTTGTAATTAATAATTGAGAGATGAGCACTTTTATTATAAATAGAGGTGCTCACGTATCATTTTCTTTATGTTTCTTTTATTTTCTCTATTGAAGAATTTGGAAAAAGTGTCTTGTGTGTTTTATTTTTCATGTAATCTTTTTTTCTTTCAGTAATAAAATTATGCAAGTTTTTATTCAAATCATTAGTAGCTAATTCGATCCTACTGGGGTAAAGAGTGAAACTCTAAATATGAGAATATAAATTAATCTTACTTATATTATAATATATGAATTGTAATATGAAGACTAATATTTAATTTAAATCTGGATTAATTATTGACTAACTTTGTTACCGCCTTTATGACTGTTTTTATTTATTTAGCATAATTGAGTATCTATCTGGACTTGAGACATGTTATCACGCCTTTATGGCGGGTTTTATATGTTTTGAAATAAATTAATTCATAAAGTAAATTAACTGAGTAATAACGACAATTTATATATTATAAAAAATAAGATTTTTCTATATTTGAATTATTAAGAGTGGATACCCTAGCCACAGCATTCTAATTTATTATTACAGTTCAATTTAAATTTGTACATCACTTCAAACAATTCAGTGTTTTCTTTTCACTCAAATTACTATTTTATTTTACTAAATCTATTTCATGTGGATCGACCTCAGACTTACCGGGTTATTTTATTACTTCGACACTCTTATACTTGGGAGTGAATGACCACTTTGTGAGTGTGTCAAGTTTTTGGCACCGTTGCTGGTGAATATAATTTAGTAGATAGAATAATAATTTAACATTCTTGCATTTTTCTTTTGTTTTCTCTTTATTTATTTATTTATTTATTTGTGTATCCCCTTTATTTTTTGTATTTCTGCATCTCACTTTTTTCCTTCATTCTTTGCATTTGTGTAGATCCAAGATGTCCCGATTGATCTTAAATGAATTCTGAACCCAATATCTCACATATAGATAAACCCTGTACTTGATTCTTCAAGATTACAGGAGACAGAAAACTCAATTAAAATGGAGCTTGTACATTGCCAAATATTTTCTTGAACCATCCCCATCTAGAGATTCTTCCATAATTTTTTTTGAGAACCTAATTCGAGAAATTGAGATAGCTGAACGAGAAATTCAATTGAGATCTGAATTAACAAGAATCAAATGACGTTTTTAGGATATAATCACTATATTTTTTTTCTTTTGTTATTTATTTTAACTTTTTTTCTTTTCACTGGTTTATTATTTTTCTTTTTGCAAGTATTGCATTTGCATATTTAAATTTAGCATATAGTTTGCATTTAGGTTGCATGAGATATTAGTCTCGATTATATAGCGGTAGATTAAATAGAGAGTTTCCATCACCTTCATCGCCAATCATAATGGTCGAGAATCGAAATGAAAACCCATCTGGCCGAGATGAAAATCCAGTTAATCAAGTAGAACATGAGTCTCAGCATGACGATCTTAATCATCCTATGACACTCAGAGAATTCATGCATCCCACTAGGACATGATCACCATCTTGCATTGCTTTCCCCTCATATGCATCACGTTTCAATTTCAAACCAAGTGTCATCCAACTTTTACCCACATTCCATGGTCTAGAATCAGAAAAATCCTTATCAGCACTTAAGGGAATTTGAAAAGGTATGTAATACTTGCACAAATAAAAATTTCAACATGAATATATTTCGACTCAAGCTTTTTTCCCTTTTATTTAAAGCTAAAATTTGGCTACAGAACCTTAAGTCAGGATCCATAAGAACATGTGATGACTTGCAAGAGCAAATCCTGAAAAAATTCTTTCCCCATCACAGGACAAACTCCTTTAAGAGGAGAATCACAACTTACACACAAGAGTCGAAGAAAACACTTTACCAATGTTGGGAGAGATTTAAATAGATGTTAAATGTTTTTCTACATCACGGGTTTGAAATATGGAGGCTGGTTTCCTACTTCTACGATGGTTTAACACCCCAAAGTAGACAAGTAGTGGAAATGATATGTAATGATGAGTTTAGGGAAAAAAAGTCTCGAAGATGCACTAAATTACTTAGAACACATAACAGAGAATGCACAACATTGGGACACAATTGGCACTTATGAGTCTTCTGTAAAACCAAAGGCATCTGGTAGAGGCATGTTTAACCTTAGGGAAGACCATGACCTTTCTGCTAAATATGCATTTCTAGCTAAAAAAAGTTGAGGTGTTAGAAATGAGGAAGAGTGATTATGTCCAGTCAATTCAAGAAGTTACATGTCATATCTGTAATTCAAATGAACATGTTACAAAAGGTTACCCAACCTTGCCAGCCCGGCAAGAATATCTCCATGACCAAGTCAGTTCCATAAACACCTTCAAGAGACCAAATCCAAACCCATACTCCCAAAGTTACAATTCTGATTGGAGAAACCATCCAAACTTCAATTAAAGGAATAATAACCAAGCACAACCATCACAACAACCTCCCTAGTGTAGGCACTGCATTTTTACACATAAGTCCCTATGATGAGTCTCATTTTGGAGACACTACCTTTTAAGTCACGGAGGTCACGGAAAACGGACATCGGAAGGGGGAATTCAGAATAAACAAGTTCACTGTCTTCGTTGGTGCTGCGTTCGTTACTTCGTTCGAACGTCAGGCAGATTGCGGACGTTCGTGCCACGTTCGAGGAGGCGTTCGAACGGTGTCAGTAATTCTGGTTTTGCTACTAGCCTCACATCAAGCCCAATTCGCCCAAGCCTTGGCCCACACGCCCAAGCCCACTTAAAACACATATTTAACACATGGTGAAATCAAAACAAATCTAAAAATCACATACCATATCATACCTAATCTAAACCAATCAAATATAATCATACCAAGTTAAAATCAATCAACCAATATATTATTCCCAAACTTAAAATATTGTATGCCTAATCAACATAAACTAAATATTCAACCTTCCCTATCCCTTATCCAACACCAAATCAAATCCCTTTCCTTGTCAAGCCTAACCCTTTGCCTATAAAAAGAACCATTCACCAACCTTCTCAACCCTAGCTAGCTCATACACATAAGATACACACAACTCACACAAATCAGAAGAGAAAAGAAAATAACCCCAAGCCTTCACATTAAAAGCACCATCATAACACACCAAGAGCCCTAGCCACTCAAGAAAGTAACAAGAAAGAGTTCTCTTCACCCTCACTCTCCCATTGCCGAAATCATACCTAAAAACAGCAGCTTCTACACTTCATAAAACAGCCCATACAGCAGCCCTAAACACACACATAAAACAGCCCCCGAACCACACCATAACATCACCGAAAATCACACCCAAAACAGTAGCCAAAACATCCCAAAAACAGTGACTAAAATACAGCAGCAAAACAGTAGCAGCGGCAGCGAATCGGAGTCAAAACAGCAGCAAAAGACAGAGGACGACGACCCAAAACAGTAAGACAACAAATGAGAGCAGTGAATCGGAAGAGTTGCGGAGCTTTACCCCTTCCGATCTTCGTGAAACGCGAGTCCGAGAGACGACTTAAAAGGTTAGACCTGAGGGCACTTTTTCATTAGTTTATATTTGTTTCTTTTATTATTGAATTTTATTCGCATGAGAGTCGTTTATTGATGCATGTTGTGGCTTGAATGAAATGGAAGAGTGTCGTCTCTTGTGGTATATAGGATGGAAACCCAGACGTAAATTCCGTAGCCGAATCCGAATGGACGGTAGTGCGGTCTGTACTTGGGATACAACTCCACGTACCACTTGAGTAAACAACACCTTCTCTTGTTTTGTGTTGCTTTGGTTTATCTATTTCTTGTTACTTAAATTTTGTATGTCGCTTATTTGTGTATGATATAATCGAGTGCATGGGCTCAGTAAGTGCGATGAAAGGTACCCTAATCGGAAGGGTTAAAATCCTTCACCACGATGCTTTGCCGCACCGATTGAAGTGTGTTCGGTTGAATACGAGATACGTTCAATCGGACACATTACGTTTAATATTGTTGCTTATTTATGCATGGTTCAATCGAGCGCATGGGCTTAGTAAGTGGAATGAAAGATCCCCTATAGGGAGGGGGTAAAGCTCTTTACCACGATGTTTTGCCGCGCCGGTTGATGTGTGTTCGGTTGGATGCAAGACACGTTCAATCGGACATGCTTAGTTGAATATGATTGTCTTTATGTTTTATGCATCATGATGTGATATGACGCGCATGGGCTTAGTATGTTGGTCTAAAGGTCCTCTCTTTGAGAGATCAAGAGCCCCCAAAAGGCCACCTTTACGGCAGTACTTCGCCGCGCCCCCCTTTATTTTTTTGTTTATGTATTGCTCGTCTATTTCATGTATCAGGTCTGTTCCCGTTCGAACGCGTTACGAACGTAACTCGAACGCGCATGCATTTTGCCTTATCATGCATCAGGTCTCATTTCCGTTCAAACGCGTTCACGAACGCCATACGAACGTGAGCATTCTGTTTCATTTCCGTTCGAACGCTTATCAAAGCCATACGAACGCGAGCATTCTGTTTCATTTCCGTTCGAACGCGTTATCAAACGCCATACGAACGCGAACCCTCTGTTTACCATTCGAACACGTTTACGAACGCTACACGAATGCGCACACACTGAACTGAGTCTGTCTTATCATATTCATGCATAATTGCCTCTTGGTTGATGTTTCTTGTGTTATATAGCCAACCGTATTATTTGTATTCCTGCATTTATCCATTCTATGTGTTCTTGGGATTGTATTCAAGCATGAGTAGGCTGTTAGCATGTTATTTGGTTAATAGGTTCATGAGATAGTACTCAAGAATGATTGGGTTGTTCTTAGTTTTCCATATCATAGGATTGAAATATGTTCATGAGATTGCCATGTGATGTTGCATGTCGTGATGAACTTGTTGATGTATGCATATGAATTTAGAAGCGTGATATTTTGGAAATAAATGTTATTTAAGCCTGGTTAAATTATTACATAAATCCTTTTATTACAAGTGACATAAGTAAGGGACCATTCCGAAACCAACGGTTGAGGTCTCCCTTGCGAGGGGTAAGTGCGGCCTTAAATCTCATTTTCCCGGTTCACACCGGGTGGCGACTCCATTACTCTCCAGTTTAGTCCCTCGTGGCTACTCCGTACTCCCGACTAGGCCGCGAGCCTAGGATAGAAAAGCGTCGCCCAGGTAGCTGTGTGTTCCCACAGTCTGGCGACTCCACTGTGGATAGAGAATTGGCCTCGAAATATTATCTTGTAATGTTTGGATTTATTTTTTAATTGACCGTGTCTATAGTGGATAAATTGAGGGTTTAATCAAAGGCACTTTAAGGCTAGGTAATGGTTTGGTGTCTTCCTTCACTCACTACCTTTCTAGAAGGAAAAGCTGTGAAGGCACCTAGATAGCCATCTACTCGTAGCCTTTTGTGATGGACTAATTTGGAGGACTCGTTGTTTATCCGACAACAAGCGATAAGAGCCTAAGAGGCTTGGGTATTTAAGTGAGCCTCGCTCCACCTTCCCTCTGGGGAATCTACAACGGGAAATCCATTTGACAGTCCGTCACACACCATAGCTCATTGGCACGTACCTTAGTGTATAAAAAAGGGTGCGCTCACTTGGTTGCTCGAACCCTTGAGTGGGGAGACCTAGTTGTGGGCCATCCTTCGCCGGTGAGAGCCTTTGTCTATACTCTTACTACCCACCCATAGACCGGGTTGGCTAAAGTAACAATTATTCCTTGAATATGTGCTTGTGGACCATCCTCATTTGGATGCAGTTGGACTATTGTCAGAAATACGGGCTTGCTGGGCCATTTAAACTGGGCAAGTTCGCACCTTATGACTATTAGGCCAAAAGCTTCTGAAATGTTGATAGGCCATTATTGTAGAAATTATTATGTCATGTTTGCATCATCTTTCTTCTATGCTTATGTTTGGGAACATCGTCGTTTGAACCCATTTGGACCATTTGTCATGGGATATGGGCTTGTTGGGCCATTTAAACTGGGACAAGAACGTATTCCATGACTATTGGGCCAAAGGCTTCTAAGTGATTGATGGGCCACTTTGTGATTGTGTTCGGAACGTTATCATTTGGGTTTAGTCGGGCACTTGTCATGAGATGTGAACTCATTGGGCCATTTAAACTGGGATGGGTTCACTCCTATGACGATTAGCCCGGAAGATTCTAAAATGATAACGGCCGATTTGTTTGAGAATTTTAGTTGATTTAGTATGTTATATATGTTACATGCATCTCATGCACCCCATGCATACATACATCATGTTAACCTTGTGTTCTGAAAGCCATCATAGATTCCCGTTGGGTTAGAAAAGAGGGAAGACTCACCAAAATACTGAGAACAGACATGAGTGAATCAGATATTGAGGTATCCCGGATAGATCAGTTGGAAAATGGCTTCTCCAAGAATACTGAACAGTTGCAAGCCTTGACTACTGCCATGACAAATATGGTTGTGCCCCGTGCCGGGGGAAATTCTGAGAATGTGAGGCGTGATGAGCCTTCGAATGGGTTGGGGGATGATACCCCCGCTTTTGATGATGATATGGCAGAGTATGCAGCAGGCAGAGTATCTGGGTCTCAGGCAGAGTTACAGAAGCTTCGGGATCAGGTTGAACAGTTACCCGCAAAATTAGGGGTAAGAATGAGGATTTGTTAGATTATGAGGCAATGACGTTCGGAGAACAGCTGCCAGCTCAGTTTAAATTGCCCGACATGGCCAAGTTTAATGGGAATGGAGACCCGAGAGTCCATCTGCAGCAATATGTCTCAGTCATGAGTTCAATGGGCCTATCACAGCGCCAAGTCCAAAAGATGTTTGGGATGTCACTCGAGGGGGCACCTGTGGTTTGGTATCATAGCCTTGAGAAGAAGGTTAAGGAAGATTGGAAGGAACTAGCTGATGCTTTTATGAAGCAGTATGTTACAGACTTAGAAATTGACTTGTCACTCCGTGATTTGGAGAACACTAAGCAGAAGCCGGAAGAAAGCTTCAAGGAGTATGTAGATAGACCGCTGGAGAAGCCAGCTTCTGAAAATGCAGACTCGGCCCTCTGAGAAGGACCAAATCAAAATGATCATCAAGGGCACCAAGCCCTCTATTTATAGTAAGCTGAGGAGGATGACTTCGATGATTTCTGATTTTCGACAGTTGAGGGAAACTGTCATGGATATTGAGGAAGAGGAGGCTGAAAACAGAAAGTCCTATGGCCAGAATAAGCGGACTTTTGGGGGGTATTCTGAGACTAAGCCCGCTACTGCCGAAGTCGCTGCCATCAGGAACCGGCAATTCTCCAACCTTGGTAGGCCTTTGTCGAAGGTATTTGAAAATTTACAAGGACAATGAATCTTGAAACCCTTAGAAGGCAAGCCACTTCCGCACCCCCCCCACCACAACATAAATGTGAACCTTTATTGTCACTTCCACCAGCTACATGGCCATGACACCGATAACTGCACCCGCCTCAGGCATGAAATTCAAGATCTTATAGATTCCCATAAAATACCCAACCCATGAAAAGAAACCATCAACCACCAAGCTTCTTACATGGATGGCAGTGAAGAACCATAGGCCGAGGAAGAAGGCAGTGCTGCGGATGATGGAGATGTTCCTCCTAGTCAATTTGATCCAGTTTTTTAAATGGCATTGATTTTGTTACTTTTTCGAACTCTTTTCCTCAATAATAATAAAGACGTTCATTTTTCTGAAACTCTCCTGCAATATGAGTATATTTGAGAAAAGTATTCAACCTTGGTACTACGGAATCCAGTGATGAACACGGGGAACCTTCGAAATAAGCAAACAGAAAAGATAAGATAGACATTCAGAATTGGGAAATAGAGCCAGTAAAAATATCAGACTTGGAAGGGAATTAGTTCGCCGAGCCGATCAACGTAGACAGATTGAAGAAGTAGCTTGTCTGAGGAAGAGAAAGCTAAGCAGTCACCAAGAGAATTGAAGGAAGACCTAGCCCAACGGGATAGGAAACCCAATCATGCATGCATGCATACACGTAACATATTTGCATCCTTTTTGTGTTTGTTTTGTTTTGTAATAACAGGTTTCAAAGGAGAAAAAAGAAAGCGCCGAATGCAAGCCAACCAGAAGCAGTAACAGTACAATGTCAGCAATCTTCAGGAACGAATCACATGGGCGAGGCCCATATCATCAGTATCAGTTTGGGATGGATCCCGAGGGTCGAGGCCCACATCAGTATCAGTCTGGGGACGAAGCCCATAATCAGTAGCAGTTAGGGCCGAGGCCCACATCAGCATCAGTTTAGGGCAAGGCCCACAACAACATCAGTTTGGGGCGAGGCCCGTATTAGCATCAGTATCAGTCTTGCCGGGTATGGCATTCTGGGGGCGAGGCCCACATCACTTCAGTATCAGCATTGCCGGGTATGGCATTCTGGGGGGGCCCACATTACATCGGATCAGTTCTGCCGAGAATGGCACTCCGAGAATGGAGATATAGTCCGGGAATGGACAGTTCAAAAATGAACAAGCCGAGAATGGCAATCCAAGAATGGAGCAGAGTTCAAGAATGAACAAGTCGGAGATGACACTCCGAGAATGGAGATATAGTCCGGGAATGGACAGTTCAAGAATGAACAAGCCGAGAATGGCAATCCAAGAATGGAGCAGAGTTCAAGAATGAACAAGTTGGAGATGACACCCCGAGAATGGAGAATATAGTCCGGGAATGGACAGTTCGAGAATGAACAAGCCGGGAATGGCAATCAAGAATGGAACACAGTTCGAGAATGAACAAGCCGGGAATGACACTCCAAAAATGGAAACACACTCCAAGAATGGAAACACACTTCGAGAATGGAGGTATAGTCCGGGATGGACAGTTCAAGAATGAACAAGCCGAGAATGGCAATCCAAGAATGGAACACAGTTCAAGAATGAACAGGCCGAAATGGCACTCCAAGAATGGAAGAATGGTTCGGGAATGAACCACCTTACAGTCACGGTTCGGGAATGGACCACCGTACAGTAACGGTTCGGGAATGGACCAACTTACAGTAACAGTTCGGGAATGGACACCTCACAGTAACGGTTCGGGAATGGACCACCTCATGATAACAGTTCGGGAATGAACACCTCACAGTAACGGTTCGGGAATGGACCAACTCACAGTAACGGTTGGGGAATGGACCACCTTACGGCAACGGTTCGGGAATGGACCACATCACAACACGGTTCGGGAATGAACCAGGGGTGTCAGCACCTCACCACCTAAATCAGCTCAACATGTGGAGAGTCAAGTGGTAGTTGGCGAGCCAGGTAAGTGAAAATGCATTGCATAACTTTGATAGGATTGTCACTGTTGCACATTACACAAGTCCCATCAAAGTGGGGGCGACTGTAGGCACTGCATTTTTACACATAAGTCCCTATGATGAGTCTCATTTTGGAGACACTACCTTTTAAGTCACGGAGGTCACGGAAAATGGACATCGGAAGGGGGAATTCAGAATAAACAAGTTCACTGTCTTCGTTGGTGTTGCATTCGTTACTTCATTCGAACGTCAGGCAGATTGCGGACGTTCGTGCCACGTTCGAGGAGGCGTTCGAACGGTGTCGGTAATTCTGGTTTTGCTGCTAGCCTCACATCAAGCCCAATTCGCCCAAGTCTTGGCCCACACGCCCAAGCCCACTTAAAACACATATTTAACACATAGTGAAATCAAAACAAATCTAAAAATCACATACCATATCATACCTAATCTAAACCAATCAAATATAAGCATACCAAGTTAAAATCAATCAACCAATATATTTCCCAAACTTAAAATATTGTATGCCTAATCAACATAAACTAAATATTCAACCTTCCCTATCTAGCCAAGATTTGTCCCCCCTCAATCTTTGACTTCCCTTATCCAACACCAAATCAAATCCCTTTCCTTGTCAAGCCTAACCCTTGCCTATAAAAAGAACCATTCACCAACCTTCTCAACCCTAGCTAGCTCATACACATAAGATACACACAACTCACACAAATCAGAAGAGAAAAGAAAATAACCCCAAGCCTTCACATTAAAAGCACCATCATAACACACCAAGAGCCCTAGCCACTCAAGAAAGTAACAAGAAAGATTCTCTTCACCCTCACTCTCCCATTGCCGAAATCATACCTAAAACAAAGCAGCTTCTACACTTCATAAAACAGCCCATACAGCAGCCATAAACACACACATAAAACAGCCCCCGAACCACACCATAACATCACCGAAAATCACACCCAAAACAGTAGCCAAAACATCCCAAAAACAGTAACTAAAATACAGCAGCAAAACAGTAGCAGCGGCAGCGAATCGGAGTCAAAACAGCAGCAAAAGACAGAGGATGACGACCCAAAACAGTAAGACAACAAACGAGAGCAGTGAACCGGAAGAGTTGCGGAGCTTTACCCCTTCCGATCTTCGTGAAACGCGAGTCCGAGAGACGACTTAAAAGGTTAGACCTGAGGGCACTTTTTCATTAGTTTATATTCGTTTCTTTTATTATTGAATTTTATTCGCATGAGAGTCGTTTATGGATGCATGTTGTGGCTTGAATGAAATGGAAGAGTGTCGTCTCTTGTGGTATATAGGATGGAAACCCAAACGTAAATTCCGTAGCCGAATCCGAATGGACGGTAGTGCGGTCTGTACTTGGGATACAACTCTACGTACCGCTTGAGTAAACGGCACCTTCTCTTGTTTTGTGTTGCTTTGGTTTATCTATTTCTTGTTACTTAAATTCTGTATGTCGCTTATTTGTGTATGATATAATCGAGTGCATGGGCTCAGTAAGTGCGATGAAAGGTCCCCTAATCGGAAGGGTTAAAATCCTTCACCACGATGTTTTGCCGCACCGATTGAAGTGTGTTCGGTTGAATGCGAGATACGTTCAATCGGACACATTACGTTTAATATTGTTGCTTATTTATGCATGGTTCAATCGAGCGCATGGGCTTAGTAAGTGGAATGAAAGATCCCCTATAGGGAGGGGTTAAAGCCCTTTACCACGATGCTTTGCCGCGCCGGTTGATGTGTGTTCGGTTGGATGCAAGACACGTTCAATCGGACATGCTTAGTTGAATATGATTGTCTTTATGTTTGTATGCATGATGTGATATGACGCGCATGGGCTTAGTATGTTGGTCTAAAGGTCCTCTATTTGAGAGATCAAGAGCCCCCAAAAGGCCACCTTTACGGCAGTACTTCGCCGCGCCCCCCTTTATTTTGTTGTTTTTATGTATTGCGTCCCATTTCATGCATCAGGTCTGTTCCCGTTCGAACGCGTTTACGAACGCAACTCGAACACGCATGCATTTTGCCTTATCATGCATCAGGTCTCATTTCTGTTCAAACGCGTTCACGAACGCCATACAAACGTGAGCATTCTGTTTCATTTCGGTTCGAACGCTTTATCAAACACCATACGAACGTGAGCATTCTGTTTCATTCCTGTTCGAACGCGTTATCAAACGACATACGAACGCGAACCCTCTGTTTACCGTTCGAACGCGTTTACGAACGCTACACGAACGCGCACACACTGAACTGAGTCTGTCTTATCATATTCATGCATAATTGCCTCTTGGTTGATCTTTCTTGTGTTATATAGCCAACCGTATTATTTGTATTCCTGTATTTATCCATTCTATGTGTTCTTGGGATTGTATTCAAGCATGAGTAGGCTGTTAGCATGTTATTTGGTTAATAGGTTCATGAGATAGTACTCAAGCATGATTGGGTTGTTCTTAGTTTTCCATATCATAGGATTGAAATATGTTCATGAGATTGTCATGTGATGTTGCATGTTGTGATGAACTTGTTGATGTATGCATATGAATTTAGAAGCGTGAAATTTTTGGAAAAAAATGTTATTTAAGCCTGGTTAAATTATTACATAAATCCTTTTATTACAAGTGACATAAGCAAGGGACCATTCCGAACCCAACGGTTTGAGGTCTTCCCTTGCGAGGGGTGAGTGCGGCCTTAAATCTCATTTTCCCGGTTCACACCGGGTGGCGACTCCATTACTCTCCGGTTTAGTCCCTCGTGGCTACTCCGTACTCCCGACTAGGCCGCGAGCCTAGGATAGAAAAGCGTCGCCCAGGTAGCTGTGTGTTCCCACACCTAGGTACACATAAATTTTCAAAATTCTCAGAACTATGTACCATATGTCGCACCATCTAAGAAAACCCTTGAGGATACCTTGCATGCATTCATTGAGAAACATGAAGCCATCAATAACTAAAATGTACAAACATTGATTGATCTGAAAGATACTTTCTCCAAAATCACATATGCATTGACCATTAATAAGAAATGAAAGTTTTATGCACAACCATAACCAAACCCCAAGAGTCATCAAAACCTTCATGAGGGTAGTTCTGGTAGTCAACATATAGACTAAGTCATATTTGTTATTAATCTTCGCAGTGGTAAAGTCATCTAAAGACTCATTCTTGATCCTCATGAAGATTCAGCTTTTGAGGGTAAGGAAGAGGTTGATGAACCATTACCTATCGTTGATGATAGCGATTTTTCACATACATCTCCATTTCCTCTAGCATTGAAAATAAATAAATTGAACCAATACCCAGATAAATATGAAATATTCAAATAGGTAAAGGTCAATATTCCTTTGTTGAATGTCATCAAACAAATACCATCTTATGCCAAATTTCTTAAAGACTTATGCACCGTTAAAAAAAGACATCAGGTAAGAAAGAAATCTTTTCTAACCGAACAAGTAAGTTCTATTCTCTCAATCAATAATGCATTAAAATATAAAGACCCTGGTTGTCCAACTATTTCATGTATTATTGGAAATCATAAAATTGAACATACATTACTTGATCTTGGAGCTAGTGTCAATTTGCTTCCATTTTCGGTTTACCAACAACTTAATATTGACGATTTAAAACCAAATTCAACTATTCTTTCACTTGCCGATAGACCAGTTAAGGTACCAAAACAAATTATGGAAAATGTGTTATTACAAGTGTTGGGGTTTTGACGCGGGCGCAACGAAAGCTCGCAGTTCGGGTGAAATTATAATTTCAAAACTTTTTAAATTACCGAATGAATTATTCAATATCCAATATGAATAATTCATTCATATTTCACCTAAACATATTTATTCAATATCAAATAATGACATAAATAGTTAAAAAAAATCACGAAACTTTTACAAAAATATTTTTCCGTAAAATGGCATAAAACACGTTTTTGACCTAACCGACTACCCAATGCACATGGGGGCTGCCCAGGTCAGCCCCAACAGTACTAAGGCAGTTCATGGACTGACCGAACAGTGACCAATTCACAGTTTGGACAGCCTTCACCCGGTTGGCTTAAAAGTCACCCGATAACGTCGTTTTTCACCGTTTTCGTATATTTCTACACCGAAACAGTTTCCGCCAATTGTTCCAACACCAAAAACACATCCAATACATTTAGAGGACAAAAATATCAATTTTTCATGTTTTAATCCAACTTTTTCAATATTAATCATATTAATACTAACACCAATCCAAGACACCACCAATGAAGCAACCAAGAACAATTATAGGCATTACAAGAGTGTTCATAACACTCTAGAATGGTAACATATCATCAAATGATTAAATTGAACAATTATTACAATAATATCATTCAAATCTACTTCACACATGCACCAAGCCTTCAATTTCATCCTCCAAATCAAAATCCCCAAATTATTAAGAATAGAAGAAACCCTAGAATCTATCAAGATGATCAAGAAACAAGAAAAATGCTTTCTAAGCTTAGGGATGTAAAGAATTACCTTTAATTCTCCTAACTCCTTAGCTTTTTTCTTGATTTTCTTCACCTTTCCTTCTTGAATCATCAAGAGAATTTGGAGGTGTATTTGGATAGAAGGTTTCGGCCATGCCATAGCTAAGAAGAGAAAAGAAAATAATTTCTCCTTTTTAAAAGCAGGAACCGACTTTCTTGGGGTATTTTAGTCAATTTCCTAATTTAATTCAATTAAATATAATTAAACTTTATGTTAGCAAATCAAATTTACACACCTAAAGTTTAATTAAAACATGCCACATGTATCAATAATAATTAGCCATATAACATAACAATTATGAAATATAGATATCATTTAATTATTAAAATATTTAACATTTAAATATCTAAATAATTAATTAATATAATTATTATTATATATGTATTTTTATTTACATTAAATAACAAATACATATATTAATGGCATGTGTCAAAATCTCATTTGACAAATAATTAATGTGTATCTAATCAAATTATGTATCAGATACATGTTGGGGTTGGTGCTCAGAGCGCCAATTCCCGGTTGTATTTCTGTTGAATACTTCTGTAAAACATTATTATTATGAATAATATATGCAGTTTCTATAATATAATCTATCTTTCTATATGGTAAAGACGTAATGACCCTAGAATGATTAGTCATGATACAGTTGCAAAAGCGTCGCAACGGACATTGAGTTGTATCATGACGTTTTCATTCTCAGACCGTTCCTGGTCAAGGTTTACATACTTGGTCAGTATAGTAAACCCGTTGAGACCGGTACATGTCGTATACTGGAATATATGATTCCAATGGTTTCTCAATGAACCATTAGTCTTGGACACTAGTATAGACGTGTAGGTGTTTATAGCGGATAAACACTGAACAACTCACCGAAGATTCTTAATGGATGGTACACCAGCGTCAATAAGAATCTTCTTGGGTTGAGTAGCACTTGTGATTCTTAGACTTGAGATGCCATTGTGGGCACATGAGACATCTTCTACACTTAGACGGCAGTCACGTCACCGATCTATTTAGATCAGACCTCCGACTGTTCGTTGGGTGTAGACAGATCCTCAGGGTGTCCTATGTGTATCAAGATAGGATCCGTCAGTTCTGTGTAACAGAGCATAGGTAGTCCATATGATTAGCAATCAGATAAAACCATGGGCCCGTGGTAAAGTTTAGAAGCTAGTTCTAAACATTCTTTTTGAGATTGCTAAAAGAATAGTCGACTGGATAATCTTGATAGAGATTTGACGTTTATATCTATATCTCTGGGATTTATCCGGATACCTGTGACGGAGGAATTATACATTTGCCATGACCTCGACCTGTATGGTTCAGCGAGATTATCCGTGATCGTCATAATCTACGGGTGGATAGATTATGGACACGAATTTGATTTCGTGACGGATATACCTGAACCTAGAGAGTCTCAATAATGAAACATACTCGTAGAGAACTAGAGCAACATTAATAAATAATATTGATTATTTATAAAGTCGTTTAATGGTTAAACGCAAGATACGTGCTAAAGAGACTAGATAGTCATTTACTTAATTATTGTGTATTTACATTTAATACTTGATTAATTTAAATACACATTAATTAATAGTCAAAATGAGTTATTTGACTTATATCCTAAATGAATATATGTTTTTAATATTTATGTAAATATTATACATATATTTAATATATTTGTATTTGATAATTAATTAATTATTTAATTGTTAATGATTAAATTAATTAAAATATAAATCTCTTATATTAGGATATTTAAAGTAAATGATGTTAGTTGCAATTGTTGACTTAAATAAAATATCTATAAAGTAGTTTTAGATATTTGTATTAAGATAACAAATGTATTTGAAATGAAAATGAAATGAAAAATTTGGTATATACTTGTTACAATTTTCGGCCAAGGCTTATTTGCACAAGTATAAATTGTTTTCATTTGCTTTTCATTTGGTTAACCTAATACATTTCACAAAACATAAATCTCCATTGAAGAAGCTAAGGAACTTTGAGAAAAAGAAAGACAAAATCAAAAAGGCTTGGAAATTTAGTAAGTTTCTCAAACTTGCTATTAGTAAGGAATTTGTTCCTTAAGTTCTAGGCTTTAATATATGATATCCTTAGGATGTTTTTTTCTTTGTTCCTTGTGGTTTTTGTTGATGGAAGTTTTGGTGAAGTGTGAAGCATGTGTGTAATGAAGGAAGTGTATAACTATTGTAGTAATAAACTTTCTTTTAAGGTTTTGGAAACCATGTTGCTAATCTAGAGTTATTGACCCACTCTTAAATGACCTAGATTTTATCTTGAGTTGTTTCATTGTGTTGAGACTTGGATTGGATGGAAGAATGATGATTAAAGTAATTGATTTAAACTATTTGGTCTAATTTGTCCAATTTGAGGAAATTGAAAAATTAGGGTCATGACCAATTCCAAATTTGGGGGTTTTCATATATGTTGTGTATTTGGATGTTTATATGATACATATAAAGTTTCATGTTGATTGGATTACATCTTGAAGAGTTTTGAAGCATGAAATGCAAAGTGCACAAATTGGCACCCTAATGGTTGCTCTCGGCCAAGACTTGGATTTTGGGGATTTTGGTTGCTTTGGTGTTTTGATGTTTTGAACATGCTAAGTTCATCTTGGAAATGATTTAGAATCATTCAAAATTGATTAGATCAATTTCGGACTAAAATGGACATAAAATACAAAGTAAGGGTATTTCGGTAAATTCACTTAAATATGATTTATTGAATTTATTTTCATAATTTGATTATTGGAATGTTAAATAAATATGTTTATTTAATTAATCCGAGAGAAAAAGTTTTGAAATCTGAAAATCGGATTTTCACCGCTTCCGCTGCGTTACCGGATTCACCCCCTAAAAACCCCTACAAAATGGTATCAGAGCTAGTCTGATTCTAGGCCACCTAATATGATTAGCCTTCATTGAATCAATGTTTAATCATGTTTTCTAGACTTTATGCATGCTATTAGGATCTAAATTGGTTAGATTTAGGGTGTATGACACTTAGCGGAAAATCTCTAATTAATAAGGTTTGAATGTAATTATGTATTTGATGCATGTTATATGGTCCGTCTTGTCAATACGGTTTATGAATACTTCTTTGTGACTACATCTGAGACCTTGACTCTGCTGTGAGGGTGTAGCCGATAAAGATTTATTTATACCGGATGTATATCAGATACTAGGTAAATTCAAGTAAAAGCGGAATTCTGAACGTGCACTAGCTGTCAGGATTACGTAAGTAACTTGAGTTTATCATTGACGAGTTTAACCTTGGTACGTCTCCTTGTGGGCCTGCCTTCGCAGCGACAACGAGAAACGGCCAGGACCGGATACTTAGGAGTCATTATTGAATGATTGACAAATGAGTTGTCTACCTGATGAATATACGTAGGCGAGACCGTGCCTCTGCTGTGAGCCGAAATATATTCACGGGATCCACTTTTCACTATTAGTATTTAATTTAATTATTAAATATTTGTATTCTGTTTTGGGATTACAGTATTGCATGATTTAGTGGGAGGGGCATATTAGATTAAAAATCCATGATCTAGTTTATGCTTTTGATATTATATGAAACTGCTTTATTTCTGCTAACCGTTTTTCGTGATCTATATGATAGATTGGCGATGGCGGCATAATCCACAAATCAGTTTGCGCGTATGCTTGATGCGAACAAACTGAAAGGTGCTGAGAACTTTGCAGACTGGATATTGGATTTGAGGATTGTCCTCGATTCCGAAAAGCTGGGTTATGTTCTTGAGGGTCCGTTGCCCCTTGCAGTGGGTGCGGATGCTTCGGAGGAGGAACGCCAAGTTTTTGAAACTTGGAAGGATGATGATTTAAGGGTTAAATCATACATCCTTAGTTCACTGTCTCCGAAACTCAAGCAACGATACTATGGTATGCTAGATTCCTATAGTATGATGACGCGATTGAGACAATCGTTTGAGAACCAAGAACAAGTGATTGTTCACAAAGTCTCCATGGAACTGTTCCATGCGCATCTGGATGAGGGGCAAAGTGTTAGCCCACATATTCTTCAGATGATCGATTTGATCGATCAATTGAGGCAACATAATCTCATCTTGAATGACATTCTCGGTAGGAGTGTCATTCTTGGTTCACTACCAGCTTCATTTCGCCAGTTCGTGATGTACTTCAACATGCACGGGACTGTCTGTACCTACCAGGAGCTACATAGGATGTTGCTCACGGCAGAAGAGGACCTTAAGAAGGGAGTACCGACTCGCCCTCCTAGAACTACTTCTCTTTCGGCTTCTTCCCAAGGATGGTCCAAGGGAAAGAACAAGAAAGGCAAGAAGAAGAAGAAGAAGGCTTTTGGTCCTCAACAACAGGCGAAGATTGCTAAGCCCAAAAGGGCTTCTGAAGACAAATGCCACCACTGCGGCAAAGTCGGGCACTGGAAAAGGAACTGTCCAGATTACATTGCCCAGCTGAGGAGAGATAGAGCTTCTACATCAGGTACTTTTATTTTTCCAGTTATTGATTTATCTTTGGCTTGTGAAGCCGTTACATCCAGCTGGATTTTAGATTCTGCTTGTCCCATTCACATTTGCAATTCGTTGCAGGTGCTGAAGGAAAGTAGGAAACTGAAGCATGGAGAGATGCAGTTGCGATTCGGGAGTGGAGACTCTTTGGATGCAGTTGCAGTGGGAGTATGCGAGATCCCATTGCCGAATGAGACACTTTTGTTATATAACTGTCATTTTGTACCGGGATGTGTCGCTAATATTATATCACTTTTGTATTAGATACAGAAGGCTTTTGTATTAATATTAAGAATAGTTCTTTGTATTTATATGATAAAAATAATATTCAGATCCTTTGTTGTCCAAACCAGCATGGTCATTATACATTGCAAACTTCAAAAGATATATTAAATACTGGAGTTAATAAACGTAGTTTACCTGTAATTAATAATACTGAACTTTGGCATATGAGACTTGGTCACATTGGCGTCAAACGCCTTACCCAATTGGTTAGGAATGGTTTGATATCAGATCTTACCATTGAATCCTATCCAACTTGTGAATCCTGTATTCAGGGTAAAATGACCAAAGCCCCATTTTCTGGTGTTGGACACCGCGCCACTAACTTACTGGAACTCGTACATTCTGATGTATGTGGTCCACTAAGTCAAACTGCTCACAGTGGTTATTCGTACTTCGTTACCTTTACCGATGATTTGTCACGGTACGGTTATGTGTATTTGATGCGACATAAATCGGAAACCTTTGAAAAGTTCAAAGAGTTCCGTAATGAATTAGAAAAACAAACTGGTAAATATATTAAATGCCTTCGATCAGATCGAGGCGGCGAATATATGAGTGGTGAGTTCATGGATTATATGAAGGAGAATGGGATTCTCGCTCAATATACTCCTCCAGGTACACCACAGCACAATTGTGTATCTGAAAGGAGAAATCAAACTTTATTGGATATGGTCCGATCGATGTTGAGTTTCACAGATTTGCCCTATTACTTATGGGGTTACTCTCTCTTAACAGCCGCACATCTTTTGAATAAGATTCCTTCAAAGGCTGTTCCTACGACACCATATCAGATATGGTTCGGTAGGAGACCAAATCTTAATTATATTAAGGTTTGGGGTTGTCCTGCCTATGTCAGGGTGACTCAGCAAGATAAGCTTTCGCCTCGGGGGCAAAAGTTTAGGTTTGTCGGATATCCTTCGAATACGAGGGGATATCTGTTCTATGACACCGAGCATCGAAATGTGTTCGTAGCTCGCTTCGCAAAATTTCTAGAAGTAGAATTTTTGTCAGATGGTGGTAATCATAGACATGTTGAGCTTGATGAAGTCCAACCTGAAAACAACGAACCAACGGAGGAACCTGAAGTTCAAGTAGATGAAGGACCTTCAACACACACACTCCGTAGGTCGGAAAGGGTATCTAGACCTCCTGAACGCTTGTATTTGATACAAGAAAAGAGTCTGGATGTTCTCTTAGTTGAAGAGACAGATCCTTTCACCTATAGAGAATCGATGTTGGACATCGACTCCGTGAAATGGCAAAGTGCCATGAAATCCGAGATAGACTCAATGCATGAAAATCAAGTTTGGGACTTGATTCCGCTTCCCGAAGGAATTGTTCCTATCGGTTGTAAATGGGTTTACAAGAGGAAGCACGGGCCTGATGGTAAGGTTGAAACTTACAAGGCCCGACTGGTAGCAAAAGGTTACACGCAGCGACCTGGCGTCGACTACGATGAAACTTTTTCACCAGTTGCAATGCTTAAGTCTATTCGGATTTTGCTTTCTATAGTTGCGTATCATGATTACGAGATTTGGCAAATGGATGTCAAAACGGCTTTTCTAAATGGATTTCTTGATGAAGAAATCTATATGGAACAGCCGGAAGGTTTTGCGTCCAGCGAAAACTCGGGCATGGTGTGTAAGCTTAAGAAGTCCATTTATGGACTTAAACAAGCTTCACGAAGTTGGAATCTTCGATTCGATGAGATTATTAGATCGTCTGGTTTTCTCAAGAATTCGGAAGAATCCTGTGTGTATCAGAAGGCCAGTGGGAGCATGGTCGTATTTTTAGTCCTATATGTTGATGACATCCTAATCATTGGGAATGATTTAGGTATGTTACAAAGCGTCAAAGCGTATCTCTGTAAGAATTTCTCCATGAAGGACCTGGGAGAAGCTTCCTATGTTTTGGGGATAAAACTCTATAGAGATAGACAAATGAGGCTGATTGGGTTATCCCAATCAACGTACGTAGATAAGATCTTGGAACGGTATAGTTTTGGTAACTGTAAGACAGCAAACATACCGTTCAGACATGGGATACATCTTTCTAAGAAGATGTGTCCAGAAACAGAAGATGAGAAGGTTAGAATGTCTAACCAACCTTATGCTTCGTGTTTGGGTAGCATAATGTATGCCATGTTATGTACGAGGCCTAATATCAGTTTCGCTGTTAGCGTAACTAGCCGATATCAGTCCAATCCAGGTAAAGACCATTGGATGGCCATCAAACATATCCTAAAGTATCTTAAAGGTACTAAGGATAAGTTGATTATATATGGAGGAAACGAACTGCAGGTTAATGGGTATACAGACTCCGATTTTCAATCGGATCCCGATGATAGAAAGTCTACATCTGGATTTGTCTTTACCCTTAACGGAGGTGCAGTTTGTTGGAAGAGTTCCAAACAGGGATCGACAGCTGATTCCACCACTGAGGCGGAATATATTGCAGCTTCTGAAGCTGCAAAAGAGGCTGTGTGGATAAAGAACTTTATCACAGAATTGGGAGTTGTCCCAAGTATCGAGAATGCGATTCCGTTATACTGTGATAATACTGGAGCCATTGCGCAAGCAAAAGAACCGAGGGCGCATCAGAAGTCAAAGCATATGGAACGCAAGTACCACATCATTCGAGAGATCATGTCGCGAGGGGATATTGTCGTGTGCAAGGTACCGAGTGAAGATAATGTAGCAGACCCGCTGACGAAGGCCATACCTCCGAAGTTGTTTGATAAACACGTGGAGTCGATGAGTATTAGATACAATCGATATTGGCACTAGAGCAAGTGGGAGATTTTGTTGGGGTTGGTGCTCAGAGCGCCAATTCCCGGTTGTATTTCTGTTGAATACTTCTGTAAAACATTATTATTATGAATAATATATGCAGTTTCTATAATATAATCTATCTTTCTATATGGTAAAGACGTAATGACCCTAGAATGATTAGTCATGATACAGTTGCAAAAGCGTCGCAACGGACATTGAGTTGTATCATGACGTTTTCATTCTCAGACCGTTCCTGGTCAAGGTTTACAATACTTGGTCAGTATAGTAAACCCGTTGAGACCGGTACATGTCGTATACTGGAATATATGATTCCAATGGTTTCTCAATGAACCATTAGTCTTGGAGACTAGTATAGACGTGTAGGTGTTTATAGCGGATAAACACTGAACGACTCACCGAAGATTCTTAATGGATGGTACACCAGCGTCAATAAGAATCTTCTTGGGTATATACTTGTTACAATTTTCGGCCAAGGCTTAACAAATGTATTTGAAATGAAAATGAAATGAAAAATTTGGTATATACTTGTTACAATTTTCGGCCAAGGCTTATTTGCACAAGTATAATTGTTTTCATTTGCTTTTCATTTGGTTAACCTAATACATTTCACAAAACATAAATCTCCATTGAAGAAGCTAAAGGAACTTTGAGAAAAAGAAAGACAAATTCAAAAAGGCTTGGAAATTTAGTAAGTTTCTCAAACTTGCTATTAGTAAGGAATTTGTTCCTTAAGTTCTAGGCTTTAATATATGATATCCTTAGGATGTTTTTTTCTTTGTTCCTTGTGGTTTTTGTTGATGGAAGTTTTGGTGAAGTGTGAAGCATGTGTAATGAAGGAAGTGTATAACTATTGTAGTAATAAACTTTCTTTTAAGGTTTTGGAAACCATGTTGCTAATCTAGAGTTATTGACCCACTCTTAAATGACCTAGATTTTATCTTGAGTTGTTTCATTGTGTTGAGACTTGGATTGGATGGAAGAATGATGATTAAAGTAATTGATTTAAACTATTTGGTCTAATTTGTCCAATTTGAGGAAATTGAAAAATTAGGATTCATGACCAATTCCAAATTTGGGGGTTTTCATATATGTTGTGTATTTGGATGTTTATATGATACATATAAAGTTTCATGTTGATTGGATTACATCTTGAAGAGTTTTGAAGCATGAAATGACAAAGTGCACAAATTGGCACCCTAATGGTGCTCTCGGCCAAGACTTGGATTTTGGGGATTTTGGTTGCTTTGGTGTTTTGATGTTTTGAACATGCTAAGTTCATCTTGGAAATGATTTAGAATCATTCAAAATTGATTAGATCAATTTCGGACTAAAATGGACATAAATACAAAGTAAGGGTATTTCTGTAAATTCACTTAAATATGATTTATTGAATTTATTTTCATAATTTGATTATTGGAATGTTAAATAAATATGTTTATTTAATTAATCCGAGAAAAAGTTTTGAAATCTGAAAATCGGATTTTCACCGCTTCCGCTGCGTTACCGGATTCACCCCATAAAAACCCCTACAATACAAATACACAATAATTACGATTGACCAAAATTCCATAAAGCATGTGTTTTCATTTAACTGTTTAAACGATTCGAATTAAATCATTTAATCCAGTGAAGTATTATGAATAATCTGTATTATTCATAATGCATTGCCCAAGTTCTCAACGAGTACACTTCATATTGTGGGACTCTATAAGTTTAGGTTTATCCGTCATGAAATCCAATTTCGTGTCCATAATTCACCCACTCATGAATTATGACGACCACATATAATCTCGCTAAACTATGCAAGTCGAGGTCATTGCATACATATAATCCCTCCGTCACAGGCTATCCATATTATACCTATGATGTAGATAAGAATGTCAAATCCTTATGGTATAATATAGTCGACTTTCAAATTTATGATCTCTAAATAAAACTCGGAACTTGCTTCCGAAGTTATACCACAACCATGGATTTAGTAGATCGTAAACACGTGTAGGATACATATGCCATGTACACAAGACTAACTGATTCTATCTTGATACGCACTGAATATTATGAGCATCAGTCACACCCAACCACACAGAGGCGGAGGTCTGATCTAAATATATCGGTGACGTGACTGCCATCAAAGTGTGGAGGATAACTCATATATCCACTGTGGTATCTCAAGTCGAATGACCACTATGCTCGCTCAACTCGAGAAGATTCCTATTGACGTTGGTGTACCATCTATTAGGAAATATTCAGTGAGTCGTTCAGTGTTTATCAAATAAACACCTACATGTCTATACGAGTCTCCCGAGACTCATGGTTCATTTGGATAAACCATCAGACCAAGTCACGATATACGACATGTTTGGGTCTCAGCGGATTTTACTAACAGACCTATGTTAGTAAATCTTGACCAAGAACTTTATTTAAGGATATACAACTTATAGTGACGCTTCCCAATGTCAATTAAAAACTACGTTGTAACTGCGCATTACGTTGTAAATCATAGGGTCTTTGTCTAATATATCTGTATCACTAAATCAGATTTAGTTTCAATCTAATCTTAATTAGATATCTAATCGTAATTAGATCGAATATGTATATAAAAGACAAGAGGTGCTACCATTAAATAAGTAATATTATGGAAAAATGCATTGTTCGTATTCATGAATCGGACATAAATACGATCCGGATTGGCACTCCGAGCACCAATCCTAACAATTTCTCGTACTTCCTCTAGTGCCAATACAAGGTATCATATACACATCTCAATGTGTATCACATACCCATGGCCCTCAAGAGCTCATCTAGCACTCAAGAGGTAGGCAACAAGAAGTAGGTCAGGGATAACATATTGAGTCTGTCCAACAAACCCAATCGTTTCCCTTAACCATCATCATTCATATTTTATAGAACCCAAGTTATACATCAATATGACTCAGATGTTATATCAATATTGTGCTATAGCTACTAAGTTGTCTATGTATTTAAGGATCAAATCCAAATACTATGTAGACAACCGTAAGCACGTCACTAATATCAAAACTTCTAATTTATAAGGTCACAATGCAACTTCATAAGTCAATACTTCATAAGTTACAATTAATTCCACTAATATAGTAGAATCAATCGTGACACTCCCACCGCATCTTTTCTGACTTTATATGACGTTGACTATCCAACGTCATAATTAAACTCAAAACTAATCTGACCCTAATGGTTGCGGACTATATTCTCCATGAATAAGAAACTCGTTCTTAATATCTCAAAGATCACAAAGAACATGTTTCAAGATCTATCTTATGGTCTACAGGGTATCAAAATAATTCGTAACAATTACAATTACGTTGATATCTTTAATCGTACATAATACAATATTCATTATGCCATCATCCTATAATGCATAAGATTGATTAGACATTCTAATCAATTTCTCTTTCGACAAAGGAATCATCCTTTACGAAAGATAAATACTATATACAAGAGACACACTAACTGTCAAACAATTATACTAACTTTCATACAGATATTCTTGTTGTGTCATTTATTAGCTCATATCTCATGCAGGACTAATGAGAATATCTCACAAGTCTCTTGTTTTATATCATATATAAAACCTTATATCAAATATAATAGGGACTACTCCCACTACTTTCACGGAGAAAATAAGACTTCGGTAAATCTTTTACCTTACAAACATCTCATTATTACATTAATAATGATAATGTCGTTAGGATATACAACACTAGAAAGAAATTTGTACGCTCCCATTGACCCTACTATGAAATATGTATTCTCTATGCTTTGATAAAATCAGACAATCTGACTGTATCAAAATTAGAGAACACAAATTTTCGGAAAGCTTATTTGAGTCTACAATAGGCTCTATAAGCTTGTATATCAAACGGTGATCTTAACATAATACAAACTCTAGGGCCATTCTAGAATGAACTCTTCAAACAAAGAAACCACAACGGATCTCTCATTCGAAATAAACATTCAAGAACGCTACTTTGCATTCTTTAGCCAAAATACATTGTTTAATATCAACATTAACCAATAAATCTTTAATTGTTCAATTAGTGAGACTTGAGACAAGTTTTCTCAGAATCTACAATAGATCACTGAGTATAACTTTTCTCAATGTCATACTATAAAGGTCAAACCTTTATCAAGCTCACTTTGCTTTTGCTGCGCAAATAATTTGCACATTTTATGAACGATTCATAACGAAAGCTTAATCAAGTTCAAAACTTGATCGTAGTAAGCTACGAACAATTTTAGATCTATGGTTCAATGCTAACTATCGAAATCGATATCAAATATCTCTTCCACTATAAGTTATAGGATAATTTTCTTCGATAAGAAAACAACATAACCAATAAGTATCAAATATTTTGTAAATGATTCTGACATCCTATTAAACTTATACGGAAGATATTGTAGGGTCATTTCATCTAATTAATTATGTAGTTCCATCACAGTTTATCACTCTCACATTTGACTTCATTAAGTCAAGTCTTTTCTACAATTGTCAACATCTGATGTTACACACCAAGTAATAAAATAATTTTATTACACGGGATTATAGAAAATATATTCTATCAAATAGAATACAATATTCTATTAAATAGAATTAATGATAAACTTTTACTTGTACCTCCGAGGCACAAGTACTTTCAATTATATAACCATTATACAAAAGAAAGATTCAAATCTCAAACTTTTCAAGATTCGAATTTTCTACTTATACATATCATATACGTAACTGTAGAAACTAATGGAACAATAATTAAAAGGATGAATTAATGTAACTGGAGCATATCCCCAGGAGTATCGAAAACTAATTCGGTAACACTCAATATCAAACGAATCAGATCAGATAAGATTCGATTTCTCCCACTGATCAATTCCATCACGATGAAATCGTAGAAGAATAATATTGAGTAAGAATCACATTCATTAAATAACTTTAGAAATAATTGCCATAAATTCATGTGTTTGATCATATCAAACATCCTTGAACAATTCAAAGACTCACGATGAATTTTAAAATTATAGTAAAATATCTTTACATCTTTCCCAATGAGTAAAATATCATCGACATATAACACAAGGAAAACCACATTCCCATCAATGATGCGCTTGTAGACACAAGGCTAATCGATGTTCTGTTCAAAGTTATAAGACTTGATCGTAGTATCAAATCTTATGTTCCAAGATCTAGAGGCTTGCTTAAGTCCATAAATGGACCTTTGCAACTTGCAAACTTTTTGCTCTTGACCTTAGGTAATGAACCCCCCTAGTTGTACCATATAGATACTATCATCAAGATTGCCATTTAAGAATGCAGTCTTGACTTCAATTTACCAAATCTCATAGTCATAATATGCGGCAATGGAAAGAAGAATCCACATAGATTTAAGCATAGCTACTGGCGAGAAAGTTTCTTCATATTCAACTCCCTCTTTCTGGGTATAACCCTTTGCCACTAGCCTAGCTTTGAAAGTCTGTAATTTCCCATCTATTTCTTTTTTCTTTTGTATATCCACTTGCAACCTATGGGTTTTACTCCATCAGGTTGGTCTACAAGCTCCCAGACTGAGTTAGAGTACATAGACTCCATCTCGAGGTTTATGGCTTTAAGCCATTCCTCTTTATCAGTATCTTTCATTGCACTACGATAGGTCAATGGATCATCTATACCATCACAAGATGCAAAAACTTACACCTCACCATTCCCTAGATAGCGTTCAGGTTGTCTCACAACCCTCCCACTACGTCTAGGTGGTATGGTATCCTGATAAACTTGTATCTGACTTTCAGATGTAGAAGGTGTAATGTCTTTGTCAACATTTGACAATGGTGTACTGGTCGTACCATCAAGTAACTCCTCAAGTAACACTTTACTTCGAGGTTTAAACTCTCTCATATAGTCCTCCTCAAGAAATGTAGCATTTTTCAACAAAAATACTTTATTATCTTCTGGACTATAAAAGAATTCACCCATAGTTTCCTTAGGATAGCCTACAAATAGGCACACATGTGAACGTGGTTCCAACTTAGTAGTCTTGTTCTTTAGCACATGTGCCAGACACCCTCATATGCGGAAATGTCACAAACTAGCTTTACCATCATTCCACAACTCTAAGGGAGTCTTAGAAACAGACTTAGAAGGAACTACATTCAGGATATACATTGCAGTTTGCAATGCATACCCCCAGAAAGAACTAGGTAGAGTGCTATAACTAAACATTGATCTCATCATGTCTAGTATGGTGCGATTTCTCCTTTCTGCAACACCATATTGTTGTGGTGTTCCAGGTACTGTGAGCTGTGAAAAAATTTCATACTCAACTAAGAATTCCTCGAAATCTCTATCAAGGTATTCTCCTCCATGATTTGATCGTAGAATTTTGATGCTTTTACCTAATTGGTTCTCAACCTCAGCACGATACTCTTTGAACTTTTCAAATGTATCTGACTTGTGCTGCATTAGGTAAACATACCCATATCTAGAATAATTGTCAATGAAAGTGACGAAGTATTCAAAACCACCTCGGGATTTTACATTCATTGGTCCGCAAACGTCCAAATGTATTAGCTCAAGTGTTTCTTTGGCTCTTATCCTTTTTTACAGTAAAATATCTCTTGGTCATTTTTCCTTCTAGACAGAACTCACAGACAGGTAAAGTACCGAGTCTTAACTGATTTAAGACTTCGTTCTTAATTAGTCTATCTATCTGGTCAAGGTTAATGCGACACAGTCTAAGGTACCATAAATAGGTATCATCATGAGAAATCTTTTGCCGTTTAGTTTTAGATCTTTCAATCTTAAACATTTCAGTATTAAGCAGTGATTCATGTATTAACGGCCTTAATACATATAGATTATTTTTGGAGTTTCTTGTGCATATATCTAATCCATTTATACTAATAATAAATTATTTATTATTAAATGAAATAGAAAAATCACATTCCATAAGTTTTGTTACAGAAATTAAATTCCTGTGAAAACCAGGAATATATAGCATACCATTCAAACATAAATAACTTTTATTAAAATTCAAATTTGAAACTCTCACTGCTTTTGCTGAAATAGCATTACCTGTCCCATCTCTCATGGTGAAGCTACCTTCAACAAGGTCCCTCCATGAGTCAAGTAGCTGCAAAGAACAACAAACATGGTTAGTGGCACCGGAATCAACAATCCAAATGGATTTATCATCCTCCACCAAAAGAGACTGAATGACAAATAAATCGTATTTACATGTATTCTTCTTCTCTTTAAGCTTAGCAAGGCATTTCGGACAATGCATTTTCCAATGCCCTTGTTGTTCACAATGGAAACATTTTCCTTTGGCATTGGTTCCTTTGGAGCTTTTGTTGTTCTTCTTTTTCATTGGTTTTTCTTTTACCTTTCAATTGCCTTTCTTCATCTTCTTTGCAGATTTAGAAGATTCGACAACATTTGCCTCGGTATTGGACCTACGAAGACCATTCATAATAGACTCATAATTAGTGAGCTCATTTAGCAATTCAGTCAATGTAAAAGTCAACTTATTCATAGAACATTTGCTTTTAAACTGCAAGAAACTCTTCGGAAGGGTTTCCATGATCATTGTCCCCTGGCTTTGCACATTGATACGTGCATCATGGGTTTCAGCCATATTAAGATGAGACATCATCCTCAACACATGGTCTTAGACTGATGTGCCTTCCTTCATTCTAGCGGTCAATACAGAGACTATTGCCTCATGTTGTTGCTGGTCTGAAGGTTGCCAAAACATGTTCTGTAATGACTGCATAATCAATGATGTTGTCGCCATAGGCTCATGTTGTGCAGCAAGAACCTCAGACATGGATGCTATCAAATAGCTATGGGCTTTCTCATCAGCTTTAATCTAATTATTATAGGCATTACGTGCAGCTCTGCCAGCATTTGGTGCTGGCTCAGGAGGACATAACTCAATTAGGACAAACTTATGGTCTTCACAGACTAAAATATCATTCATGTCACTTTTCCATTTAACATAATTATCCCCGGTTAATTTTTCTTGTTGTTTGAGAATTGAGATTATTACAGATGTCATGACTGAAAAAATAATAAACACGCATTCAACATCCATTCGTCGCATATTAAGATTGTCAAATATTTAGGCATAAAATTAAACATGATGCATGATCAATGTATAATGAATTAGAAATCAGAAATAATTATTATGCCACGATTATCTATCATCCCACAAATAAATGTCATCATAGGGTAGGTCAAGTGTTCGCATGATAGACTGAGACATTCTCAATTGATTAATATATCTGAAATAACTCTTATTCCTATATTAATCAACTACCGTTATTTTGATCAAGGAAGCTTTGATTAATAACTTAATCATTCCTTTATGAGTGTGACCCATTATTTCGGAACCCTTGGACTTAACTAGTGAAGTGCCGCCGTAGGGTAGGGCAAATCACCAGATACATCTAGAGTCTCTATCCTTTCGGAATCCAAACTTGATATTGACCCAAAAAGGTTACCATCTGTATGGGGACGAAAGCAAAGCCGTCTCGAGGCGCATATTGAATCTCACGTTTCTGGATAACAATGGAGATCGTGGGATATATTGTGATATACCCCTCCCACTCACTATTTTAAAAATAAGGTTTCTATCTGACTAGTATTTTATGAATCTTAGATTATGCTCGGGTAAAGTCATAACCTTATTAATACTAGTTGATAATTTAGTGATCTAACCAATTTTAACTCTTAAAATTTTATTCACTAATTCTGATTAGTCTCTACCAATCATTTAACTTAATTAAACTAATTTAATCAAGTTTTTTTAGTGATCTAATCAATTCAACTCTTAAATTATTAGTCCACTTATAGGTTTTAAAATTTAGAATTCAACGAACGGGCCAAATGTCATTAAACTATTTAATCGATAAAAGCACATTATTTATTCCAAAGGTACGTGGTATTGTATCCTGAGTGCAGACCATATTATCGTTCATTCAGAATCGGCTATGGAATTTACGTCCGGGTTTCCATCTGATATACCAAGGAAAATAATGTACTCATAAGGTCCATTTGTTTCTAAAACTTGAATTCGTAATTTTTAAACCTTTAAACAAATTAATCTTATTAATCTGTTTGCATGCATCTCATATTCTTATTTAACATTTAAATTACATAAAATCATATTTTATGACTAGAATATTATGCATATCTACATGTTATGGCATGTGAAAATGCAAGAGTAGGCACCTTGGGCTATATGACATGTTAATAAACAATTTTAACATACATATAATCCCAGGTCAGGGTGTCGCGACGCCCGTAATTTCAGAAACAGGACTTGTTCCAGCACAGGGTCGCGTCGCGACGCAAGGTGACCTGCTTCACGACGTAGACGAGGCAGA
The DNA here is from genome assembly GCA_019454045.1 of Zanthoxylum bungeanum. Taxonomy (NCBI): domain Eukaryota; kingdom Viridiplantae; phylum Streptophyta; class Magnoliopsida; order Sapindales; family Rutaceae; genus Zanthoxylum; species Zanthoxylum bungeanum. The sequence goes on along the minus strand of SKCR01031732.1, from coordinate 322,199 downwards.
AGCCTCTGCATCCGTTTGTTGGGCATGTCGCGACGCGCAAAGGAGTTGCGTCGCGACGCAACCCAGTTTCCAAGGGCTGGAAATATGCGAAACAAACACATTTCAAATTGCGTTGACCGAGCTCTTATTTTTCTATAATAATCTAATTAGTACAATAAATCCAAGGCATCCATTGGTCTTCAAAATATGTTCCATTGAGTGTTGTTGAGTTCTTTGCGGAATTTCTTCGTCAAAAGTCCTTCGCGACATCGGCTCCTCCAAGTTACAAATAGGGTTATATAATGAACTTATTACAAAGGAAATGAACTTACAACACTTGAAATAATATGACTTTATGGTCTTAATTTATAACACTTGAAAGAATATGACCTTATGGTCTTACATTTCCAATGCTAAAAACAAGAGCTGAAAAAAATAATGATCAACATAACACATTCATCACATTAATCAAAAATAAAAATTTATCACATGAACATTAAAACCATTCATCTCATGAATCTAATTATGCCTACTCATCACAACATGTATTTTAATAATCTATATCTCATATAAATTATTAAAACTAAAATGAGAAGGGTTTAGAAAACTTTTCAACCTTAAGCTCCCGATGCCAATTATTGGAAACGACTTTCTTTAGTGCGGCGGAAGTTGCTTGTGGTGGCATCTGCTCCGGTATGGATTTTTAAAATTTTCTTTGCTTTCTCCATTTGTTGTAGTAGCCAAGATCAATCCTTTGATGCCCAACGCTTGGATCAACCACTCGATCTTCCAAACTATGACTCAAAACCAACAAACTGAAGTGTGGGCTTCACTCACAAAGATTAAACTCTAAACGATTTAGAGAATCAAGATGTCACAATTAGTGTTTGGCTTTAGGAATTTCAAACACTCTCACAACATTTGTGCATGTTTGAACTATCTCTATTTTCTCTCAAATCTCTCTCATAACACTTGTGTGAATGTTTGCAAAATGTTAACCTTAAAGATGAGAGAAATGGTAGAGTTTATATTCTCTTACACAAGCCAACTAACCTTGTCATTAAGCATCTAATGCTTTCTTGCAATGGCCAACACAAAAATGTGAATGCCATACCAAAGCATAAGAAATGATAAGTTAAAGATAAGAACTTTGTCATTAAGTATTCAATGCTTTCTTTCAATGGCAAACACATAAATGTGGAGGCCATACCAAATCATAAAATGCATTAGCTAATGATAAAACTATTAGGTGTATACAAGCCACCTAATAGACATAATTGCTTGGATGACATGGTAAGCCATATGGCTTTATCTCCAATGGTAAATAAAAATCAATATCTTAATAATGATTTATTTACCTTCAATTATGTTGTAGTAATTATCTCATAATTATTACTAACTTGATTATCTCATAATCAAGACTTGATTATCTTATAATCAAAGAATTCTAGAAAATATTAAGTTAAACTAATTTAACATAGTTTCCATTTGTGACAATAAATATTATTAATCTCATTAATAATATACAAATATAAAGTGAGCATATGATTAGACAATCTAATTATATTAGGTTTGCTACAGTTAACGAGCTAGCACAAGGACCAAATGGACTTACGGTTCCGAGCTCCAATAATTCCGAAATCTTAATTAAACTCTTTAATCAAATATTACGAATTATTAACTCCGCGTTATTACACTAAAAACTCGAAGTTGAACTCCTGTTACCGTAGATAGATAAAATAAAACCGAACAACTTCAGTGTCCATCGATATAGTCATTACATATAGATATAGCCCTTCACGAATATCTCATAAATAGAGCCGGGTCAAAAGTCCGTAAAAACCCCTCTAAATATTTTGTCTCTTAAGTACCATTGATTCTATAATGAACAATTAATTCATAACAATTAGGAATATAAAACTTTCTATTCGTAATAGAAAAGTTGAGCACTCAAATTGTTCAAGTCCCTAATCAACTCTTAAAAAAGATATTCTTCTGCTTCTCGTAAGAATGAGTGAATTCCATATCTATGTAAAACGTTCCCAGCTACACACCAAACCATATCCCCAAAATACGCAGTTATTGGCCGGGAATACAACACCAACCTCACCATAGTAAATCAAAGGACATAGTCTGTCATGCAGGAGTTCGTAATACACTTAGGATTAAGATCGAATCCATATATGACCATCTATTAGATAAAATGAATTTCTTCGATTAATGGATATTAAAAGAAATTTGTATTTATCTGAGTCCAGTCCTATATGATCTCATCATACAAGGTGCCTCCATTCCCATGTCACTACATGAACGATCCCGGATCAAGGTCGTCATACAAGTATAGAATGGACCGCAGCTATAGATAAACCACAAACAAAGTACCCTCTTTGTTTGCTCTCTGTGGACTATTTAGATTACTAACTTCATACTTAAATCCTCTTGTGCATCAAACATACATTAATTCTGAAGGTACAATAGTAATCAAGGTAAACAAGACAATTGGACAATATGTGATATGCGATATAAATCAAACAACTTTGATAAAAATGAATAATGCATTTATTATTATTATTACAATAATCAATTCCATTTACAATACATGAAGCTTTAGGACATAAATCCCAACAAAATGTGCTCATGATAAGCTCATCGTTTTGAGGAAGTTACGACCTAGATAGTGTTTTGAACGTTTCTTTGAGCCATACCATCGAGTAATATTTGAGGACATTATTGTGTAGATCTGACTGAGACATTTTTGTTTCTATTTTTGTATGCTTTTATTTTGAATGACGTTTGTGGGTGTCGTCGTTGTAAGCCCTCACGAGACTATAACTCGTCCACTAGGGCCGTCTAGGGGTTTAAAGGCTTGTTGCATACGCTAAATGCAATCGTGATCCCTACGAAAGTGGTTTAGATAGTTTTTATTTATTTTACTTAATTTTATTTATTAATTTAGTCTAGCTTGTATTTTCTTTTTGCGCTTGAATTGCTAGGGACTAGCAATAAGCTGGTTGGGGGTTGTGATAAGTGCACAAAACTGTACTTTGAATATCACTTATTCGGGTTTATTGCTAAGTATTTAGTCTTACATCTTATATTTTGTTGAATAATTTTTATCGTTACATTAATTTAGAAAGTGTTCAGTATTTAAGCTAATTTAGTAATTTTACTTTATTATTGTAGGAATTGGGAGCTTACGGAAACATCAGAAGCATGAGGGAAACATGAACAAACACAGAAATCATTATCCTAGAAATTGGCTGGGCATCGCGACACTCATATCTTTGCGTTGCGACACCCCACGTTGCTGAATACATAATTTCCTGAGAGCGAGGAGTCGCGACACTGCAGTGAATTTTCAGAATCCTAATCAGGTCGTATTTTAGAAGCACAAGGACTCCATGACTTTTCTATAAATACATAAGCTCGTCCGAAACCCTAGAGGGAGAAAAAAAAAGACACAAAAAAGTTCTAAAGATTGGGAAGCTACAAACTCAAGAGTCATGCACCGAGCTGAACATGTTTCTTCATCTGTTGCAGGCTATGTTTCTTTCTTTTATGGAGAACTAATCTCCTAGGCAAAGTTATGGATGAATTCTTGTATTTAAATTCTTATATTTATGTTTTTGATTCCTGAATGATCTTTAATGTTTAATACAATTGATATTTTATTGTTCTCTATTATCTTTTAATTTATAATTAATCGATGGATTGTGTTTTACTAATTTTCATATAGGAATAGTCATGTTTTTCTATGTGTGATTGGAGAACCCAGTTGTAACTGGTATTTTTGTTTTATAAGTTAATCTTCTGCTGCAGTATTGTCTTTAGGTATATTGTCGACGTTAGATAAGTCATAATGATAACATAATGTTCTGTTAATATAAAGAAAGTAATTTATCAATTACCTTAGAATTTAATATGTTTTAAACTGAAATATTTTCTGATTGTTTGTTTTGTTGGAATTCTCTAAGGTCCCAAGGATCATTTTAAAGCATTGAAACAAGTATGAATACACAAAGGAGAATGGCGGAATCATACTCATAACGATCGGATTGGATGCATCGAAGAAAATCCTTTCCTCTTTGTTGGTGAAGCTCACGGCAATGGCCCTCATTTGTGCTCCATTTGTGCTCCAAGCTCCAAGCTTCAACAATGGTGATTCCATGCTCATGATATGGTTTCCCTATCACCTTGTATGCCTCTTTGTGTGCTAGCACCCTTGAAGATTTGCAACAAATCTTCTATTTTTCTTCCTCTATTTTCGGCCTAGCCAAAATTGGTAAGAGGAAGAAATTTGGCTCAATGGCCGAGAGTTTGAGAGAAGAGAGGAGGGAGAAGAAGTTGTTGTATTAGGTTTTTTAGATTTCAAAAATATAATACAAAAAATTCAACTTCCAAAGTCAAAAAGCAAAAAATGCATTAAAGCCTTCCAACTACTTCCATCAAGTCACATCACTCATGAATAGTGACTGGTGTCAATCACTCAAAGTGAAAGACATCCATCACTTGAATGATATGCGATGTGACGCTAGATGCAACTAGCGATTTGACGATTGATGTGATTTGTGTGCCGCACTCGAATTCGAAATGCGAATGCGCTCGCAAACACTCCCGGGCTCGGGTTCGTTAATTCCAAATTAACGAATTTTCCGTTGCGTCGTAATTAAATCTAATTTAATTAAATAATCATGCCAAGCATAATTACTATTCACGTCGCTAACGAATTAATTCTAAATTAATTCGTTCGCCCGAATTAAAATCCTATTTTAATTCCGTGTCGAAATCCAATTTCGTTTAATATATCGAATATATTAATTTATCGATTAATTCCAAATTAATCGCTCTCTCTCTTTAAATAATATTTTATCCCAGATAAAATATCTTCGTAATTAATCCCAGATTAATTTTCTCTCTCATCTAATTAATCCCAGATTAATAAAGTGCGAGTCATACATCATCGGTGAATCTTCGGGAAGTGACCCATGAGATTGTAGGCATTGCATTTTAGCATGTGAAACCCGATGATGAGTCTCAGTTGGAGGCACTACCTTTTTAGCAAAGAATATTGCGGGAACGAAGGTCGGAAGGGGAGATCCGAAATAAGTACGCCATCAAGTCCATTTCACAAGCTCATTGTCTTCGTTAGTGCTGCGTTCGTTACTTCGTTCGAACGTCAGGCAGATTGCGGACGTTCGTGTGGCGTTCGAATTGGCGTTCGAACGGCGTCGGTGTTTCTGGTTTTGCTGCTACCTCGCACCCCAGCCCAATTAGCTCCCCAAAGCCCATAAACACATCCCAATTTAATTAAATTAAACATTAAATATTAAATAAAATATTTAAACCATTTACCAATTAAATAAAACACAAAATACAATCATACCTAATGAAGATAAATCAAATATATTAACTTCCTAACTAAACAAATCACATACTAAATTAAAAGAGATGTCATGCCTAATTAAAATCAATCATAACAAATTAAAGATATTGAATTCCTATTCTAGCCAAGATTTGTCCCCCCTCAATCTTTGACTTTCCTTGCTCAAACACCAAATCATATCTCTTTTAATGCCAAAATCCCTTCCTTGTGAGACAAGGTGAAGCCCTAGTCCTTCTCTATATAAACAACCCATTAACCAAGGCATTCATCTCCTAGTTCGCGCCCATCACAAACAAAAAGAAGAAAAGAATTTCCAACCCTTAGCTCATACACATAATAACAAACAACTCTCTTCACCCCCACTCTCACATTACCGAAAACAACAAGCCCTCAAACACTCTCATATTACCGAAAATACAATAGCCATTCACACCCCCTCCAACCACCAAAACAACTCCTAATGACCACCGACAATAGCAACCCCCTAAGCCTCCATACATCACTGAAAAATATACCCCCAACGACAGCCCAAACACGCCCCAAACAGCCACTAAAGTACCCCCGAACAGAAGCCCCATTCCCACCAAAACTGACCCAAACCAGTCCCTAAATCACGCCCAAACAGCAGTAATTTAACCCCTAAAGCAGCAGCAAAATACACTTAAAACATTGCCTAAAAATCTTAAAAACAGTAACATAAAGAGACTGCATTCATAATCCTTAAAATAATCACACACAACTGCACTAAGAACCCACACAAACTTGGAACAGTTCATTGAAACGTCAAGACAGGTGGCCTGAGCAGTGAGCAGCAAAACAGAGGTCGAACAAGAGCAGAACGAAGTTCGAACCACAAGCGAAACAGCAAAGCAGTGAGCTAGGACGCTAAACCAGTGAACCGGAGAAGTTGAGGAGCTGTACCCTTCCGACGTCCGTGAAACGCAAGCCTGAAAGTTGGCAAAAAGGTTAGACCTGAGGGTATCTTTCACACTCGTTTTTTGTATTATTTATTAAATATTACTTGCATGATTGTCATGTTGAAATGCATGTTGTGGCCCTTGAGTAGATAAATATGCATGAATTATGAGATGTAGTATGTTGTGGCTGTGGAATAAAATGAGAGACGTGTCAACTCTCGCGGTATATCGGATGGAAACCCGGACATAAATTTCATAGCCGATTCCAAATGGACGGTAATATGATCTGTACTCGGGACACAACTCCACGTACCACTTGAGTAAACGGCACCCTCTTTTGTTTTGTGTTGCTTTTGTTTATTTTTCGTCACTTGAATTCTGTATGTTGTTTATTTATGCATGATTCAATCGAGGGCATGGGCTTAGTAAGTGGAATGAAAGATCCCCTATGGGGAGGGGTTAAAGCCCTTTACCACGATGCTTTGCCGCGCCGGTTGATGTGTGTTCGGTTGGATGCAAGATACGTTCAATCGGGCATACTTAGTTTGATATTATTGTCTTTATCTTTTTATGCATGGTTCAATCAAGCGCATGGGCTTAGTGAGTTAGTCCAAAGGTCCTCTATTTGAGAGACGAAGAGCCTAAAAGGCCACCTTTGTGACAATACTTCGCCGCGCTGGACGAAGTGTGTTTGGGTTGAATGTACGTTCAATTGGGCATACGAAGTCCTACACTTTTATTGTCTTTATTTCATGTGTTGTGATGTGACGTGCATGGGCTTAGTATGTTGGTCTAAAGGTCCTCTCTTTGAGAGACCAAGAGACCCAAAAGGCCACCTTTACGGCAGTACTTCGCCGCACCCCCTTTATTTTGTTGTTTATGTATTGCGTCCCATTTCATGCATCAGGTCTGTTCCCGTTCGAACGCGTTTACGAACGCAACTCGAACGCACATGCATTTTGCCTTATCATGCATCAGGTCTCATTTCCGTTCGAACGCGTTCACGAACGCCATACGAACGTGAGCATTCTGTTTCATTTCCATTCGAACGTGTTAACAAACGCTCTACGAACGTGAGCATTCTGTTTCATTTCTGTTCGAACGCGTTATCAAACGCCATACGAACGCGAACCTTCTGTTTACCGTTCGAACGCGTTTACGAACGCTACACGAACGCGAACACACTGAACTAAGACATATTCATCACATGCCATGTATAATTGTTTCTTAGGTGATTTTTTTATGGAACCACACATAGTCATTCTTATCTTTGTGCACATAATAATAAAAAGCATGTTTATTCCATTAGTTGCGTCATTTGCCTTAGTCTTGATTTAACGCATTACGATTCATATACCTATGCCATGATGACTTTGGAGTATTATTTCTTGTGATATATCGGATGGAAACCCAGACATAAATTCCGTAGCCGATTCCGAATGGATGGTGATGCGGTCTGTACTTGGGATACAATTCCACGTATCACTTGGAAAAATGCTCACATGTATGCTTGTGCGGTTATTATGTATGCTTGTGTTTTTCATGAATAAGATATGCTGAATGAAGTTGTATGTTCGTTGTTACTTTGAGGTATTTTCAGGCATGTGTTCTTAGATGTGAGATATATGTGAAATGTATGTATAAGTTTTATTCTGTACCTGTGAATTTAGAAGCATGATACTCTTGGAAATAGGTGCTACTTAAGCCTGATTAAATTATTACATAAATCATGTCATTACAAGTGGCATAAGTAAGGGACCATTCCGAACCCAACGGTTTGAGGTCTTCCCTTGCGAGGGGTGAGTGTGGCCTTAAATCTTTGTCCCGGTTCACACCGGGTGGCGACTCCATTATTCTCCGGTTTAGTCCCCCTTGGCTACTCTGTACTCCCGACCGGGCCGAGAGCCCGGGACAGCATGCGTCGCCCAGATCCTGTGTTCCCACAGAGATCCTCAGATATGTTGGCAGTAAATTCGGTCGTCGGACTATCCGAACACGTAAGTACCAGTACTACTACGCTTTACCGATTTACAAGACAAGGTTGGCTTCTAGCAAAGCGCCATGCCTACCCAATTCTCCAGAAACATGCTTACAGGAATAATTGATCTATATCAGGCGTAGTATACATAATATTATGTATGTTGATCCAGTATCGGATGGTCACGTGCTAGGCCTGGGGTTGGAATTGTGTCTGCCCCGTACGAAGCACATATCAGATCTCTGGTAACTAGTCTCTATAATTAGATATACATGACCTAGTCATAATATCCCGATAGCTGCAGCATATAAGAGAACTAGTTCTGTATCCTACGTGATCATCATCTCCACTATAACTGAAGTGATACTTCTGTCTTGACATCACACACCCAATACACTACGATTCTCAATATACCCAGAAGAGGCGTACACAGAACCGGTTAAAGCCCTGGATGACCAAAACCAAAGCATATTGATTGTCGCAAGTATTAGCGGTGCAAGTCTCAAGTTAAGACCAAATACACCTACCCTGAATTCGAACTTCTATAGACACATAGTTATACTACCAATGGAATTCCGAAGGGGTCTATCCAGAGCGAAGCTGTTTCCTGTACTATCGGTAAAACACAACCTCCTATTACACTTGCATGAGTATCATATACCCAAATATATGATAACTATGCCGTTGTGCCCTCACAAACGCGCGCAAGTGTAATACTAGTCTTTTACGCATTTATCGATGTCCAATCTCGATAATACTCTGACTAGGGATATTTAATGATTTATCCTTCGTGGACTGATACTGTCTCATATCATTCTCAATCCAGGAACAAATCATAAGGACCTCATATCATTTATACATCTTGGTGATCTAATCACAAATGATAAGAGAGCAATCTCCTTTGTCACATAGTTAATTTGTACAGCAACACCATGATCTGTACAAATAGTGACACTATGGGTCATAATTGTCCAACAGGTTTGAGAAGTGAAACCCTCAATGGAGTAATAAAAAGAATCAACTACTGAATATAGGGACGCGTTACAATAAGGATTCCTAATGCTTTGCTTTCTTTCTTTCATTGATAATCCTCAAGTATTTTTCATAATTTTTACTTTAATTCTCCAATTAAATCTTGTTCTTTGATTTAGTTATTGTTAATGTTTGTATTAAGTGATTCAGTTCCTTCGTAATCATCTCTCTGAAGAATCGACATCCCAACTATACTGCGATAACCGCAAGTACTTTTTGGGCGTAATCAATGCACATCCTCTCAACATGTCTAATAAATATCTTAGGAGGCAAGCCTTTAGTCATCGGATCCGCAATCATAAGATTCGTACTTATATGTTCAATTGACACTTTTCGTTTCTGAACTTCTTCTCTTACAGCAAGGTATTTCTATTCCATATGTTTAACACCCTTGGAATATTTGTCATTTTTAGAGAAGAAAACTGTTGCAGAATTATCACAATAAATTTTCAGCGGCCTGTCAATACTGTCGACTATTCCAAGTCCTGAAATAAAATTCCGCAACAAATTCCCTTTAATTGTGGCCTCAAATCATGCCACAAATTCAAATTTCATAGTAGATGCAGTAATGACATATTGCTACGCACTCTTCCACGATATTGCTCCTCCAGTAAGAAGAAACTGATAGCCAAATGTGGATTTTCTTGTATCCATACAGCCAGTAAAATCTGAATCTGAATATCCAATCACCTCAAGATAATCAGATCTTCTAAAAGTGAGCATGTGATCTTTTGTCCCTTGCAGTACTTGAGTACTTTCTTTGCAGCCTTCAAGTGATCCATCTCTGGATTACGTTGATATCGGCCAAGCATTCCAACAGTAAAAATGATGTCTGGCCTAGTACAAGTCTGAACATATATTAAGCTCCCAACAACTGATGCATAAGGGATATCTTTCATTTGTTGGTGTTTCAATTCATTTTCTGGACATTGCATGAGACTGAATTTGTCTTCTTTCTAAATTGGAGCAACACTATATTAGCACTTTTCCATTCAAAATCTTTCTAAAATTTTATTCATATATGATTTCTGAGACAACCCTAACAATCCTTGCGATCTATCTCGAAATATTTCTATCCCAATCATATATGTTGCCTCTCCCATATCTTTCATTTCAAAATTATTAGAAAGATATTTCTTAGTGTCATGTAATAACCCAAGATCGTTAGTAGCAAGCAAGATATCATCAACATACAGAACTAAAATTATAAACTTACTCCCACTGACCTTTAGATAGATACACCTGTAGGCATTGCATTTTTGCATGTGAAACCCGATGATGAGTCTCAGTTGGAGGCACTACCTTTTTAGCTAAGGATATTGCGGGAAACGGAGGTCGGAAGGGGAAATTCAGAATAAGTACATCATCAAGTTCATTTCACAAGCTCACTGTCTTCGTTAGTGCTGTGTTCGTTACTTCGTTCAAACGTCAGGCAGATTGCGGACGTTCGTGTAGCGTTCGAATTGGCGTTCGAACGACGTCGGTGTTTCTGGTTTTACTGCTAGCCTCGCACCCCAGCCCAATTAGCTCCCCAAAGCCCATAAAACACATCCCAATTTAATTAAATTAAACATTAAATATTAAATAAAAATCTAAACCATTTACCAATTAAATAAAACACAAAATATAATCATACCTAATGAAGATAAATCAAATATATTAACTTCCTAACTAAACAAATCACATACTAAATAAAAAGATGTCATGCCTAATTAAAATCAATCATAACCAATTAAATATTTTGACTTCCTAATCTAGCCAAGATTTGTCCCCCCTCAATCCTTGACTTTCCTTGCTCAACACCAAATCAAATCCTCCTTTTAATGCCAAATCCCTTCCTTGTGAGACAAGGTGAAGCCATAACCCTTCTCTATATAAACAACCCCTGACCAAAGCCATCCCACTCCTAGTGCACGCCCATTACAAAAGAAAAGAAGCAAAGAATTTCCAACCCCTAGCTCATACACATAATATACACACAACTCACAAGAGAAAAGGAAATAACCCCAAGCCTTCACATTAAAAGCACCTTCACAAACCAATCAGCCCTACACGTCTATAAACCTCACAAATCTTCTCCACTCCATAATCGAAAATAGCAGCCCCCTAAGCCTCCACACATTACCGAAAATTACACCCCCATAAACACCTTAGATCACCAAAAATCACAGCCCCATACAGTCCCTAAAAAAAACTTAAAAAACAGTAATATAAAAACTGCATTCATAATCCTTAAAATAATCACACAATACTACACTAAGAACCCACACAAAGACTTGGAACAGTCCGTTAAAATGTCAAACATGTGACCTGAACAGTGAGTAGCAAAACAGAGGCCGAACAGTAGCAGAACGGAGTTCAAACCGCACGCAAAACAGCAAAGCGGTGAGCTAGGACGCTAAACCAGTGAACCAGAGAAGTTGAGGAGCTGTACCCTTCCGACGTCCGTGAAACGCAAGCCTGAAAGTTGGCAAAAAGGTTAGACCTGAGGGTATCTTTCACACTCACTTTTTGTATTATTTATTAAATATTGCTTGCATGATTGTCATGTTGAAATGCATGTTGTGGCCCTTGAGTAGATGAATATGCATGGATTGTGAGATGTTGTATGTTGTGGCTGTGGAATAAAATGAGAGATGTGTCAACTCTCGCGGTATATCAGATGGGAACCCGGACATAAATTTCATAGCCGATTCTGAATGGACGGTAATATGATCTGTACTCGGGACACAACTCCACGTACCGCTTGAGTAAACGGCACTCTCTTTTTGTTTTGTGTTGCTTTGGTTTATTTACTTTTCGTCATTTGAATTTTGCATGTTACTTATGTATGCATGATTCAATCGAGCGCATGGGCTTAGTAAGTGGAATGAAAGATCCTCTATGGGGAGGGGTTTAAAGCTCTTTACCACGATGCTTTGCCGCGCCGGTTGATGTGTGTTCGGTTGAATGCAAGATACGTTCAATCGGGCATACTAAGTTTGACATTATTGCGTTTAATTCTCTGTATGCATGACTCAATCGAGCACATGGGCTTAGTAAGTGGAATGAAAGATCCCCTATGGGGAGGGGTTAAAGCCCGTTACCACGATGCTATGCCGTGCCGGTTGATGTGTGTTCGACTGAATGCAAGATACGTTCAATCGGACACACCAAGTTTGATGTTATCGCTTTTAATTCTTGACATGCATGATTCAATCGAGTGCATGGGCTTAGTAAGTGGAATGAAAGATCCCCTATGGGGAGGGGTTAAAGCCCTTTACCACAATGATTTGCCGCGCCGGTTGATGTGTGTTCGGTTGGATGTAAGATGTGTTCAATCGGGCATACTTGGTTTGATATGATTGTCTTTATGTTTGCATGCATGATGTGATCGAGCGCATGGGTTTAGCAAGTGGAATGAAAGATCCCCTAGGGGGAGGGGTTAAAGCCATTTACCACGATGCTTTGCTGCGCCTCGCATTGTACTATTCGCCATTTATGTATTGCGTCTCATTTCATGCATCAGGTCTGTTCTCGTTCGAACGCGTTTACGAACGCAACTCGAACGCGCAAGCATTTTGCCTTATCATGCATCAGGTCCCATTTCTGTTCGAACGCATTCACGAACGCCATACGAACGCGAGTATTCTGTTTCATTTCTGTTCGAACGCGTTCATAAACGCCATACGAACGTGAGCATTCTGTTTCATTTCCATTCGAACGCGTTTACGAACGGTACTCGAACGAGAACCTTATGTTTACCGTTAGAACGCGTATACGAACGCTGCACGAACGCCCACGGTAAACAGATCCTCTTGCATCACATTACGACATGTCCATCTTAGCACATAGTTCCCCTTTTTTACGTTATGCATTTGTATTACCTCTCTAGTTGTCTATTTCTGTTATGCGATTAAATACCTTTTCTTTATATGCATGCTAGTAAGAATGCTATTTGTTTGCGCTTCTGTGTCCACCAATGCGTTCATTAACTTGTATGCTTGTCGTATGATAATCCTTATGTATGCAAATTGAGACATAGATTACATGCAAATAGGCTTTATGCAAATTCGAATATGTGTTACATATAAATTTAGATGAACTTGTTGATGTATGTATGTGGATTTAGAAGCATGATATTCTTAGAAATAAGTGTTACTTAAGCCTGATTAAATTTTTATATAAATCCTTTCATTACGAGTGGCATAAGTAAGGGACCATTCCGAACCCAACGGTTTGAGGTCTTCCCTTGCGAGGGGTGAGTGCGGCCTTAATCTCATTTTCCCGGTTCACACCGGGTGGCGACTCCATTATTCTCCGGTTAGTCCCCCGTGACTACTCCGTACTCCCGACCGGACCGCGAGCCCTGGACAGCATGCGTCGCCCAGTTTCTGTGTTCCCACAACACCGATCAATAGTGATTTCCTTAAATCCAAAGGAAATGATGGTATCATTAAGCTTAAGATACCATTGGTGGGAAGCTTGTTTGAGTTTGTATAATGATCTCTTAAGTTTACACATCATGTGTTCTATTCCCTCAATGGAAAAACCCTCAGGTTGATCCATATATACTTCTTCTTCTAAATTCCCATTTAAAAAGGCAGTTTTCACATCCGTCTGGTGCAACTCTAAGTCATAATGAGCTATTAAATCCATGATAATTCTAAAAGAATCTTTCTTAGATACCGGTGAAAAAGTCTCTTTGTAATTAATGCGATCTTTCTGAGTAAGACCCTTTGCAACAAGTCTGGCCTTGTGTCGTTCGATATTGCCATTAGAGTCACGTTTGGTCTTAAAGACCCATTTACACCCGAATCTTTTACATCCTTCTGGCAATTCAACAAGATCCTAGACTTCATTCTGTTTCATAGATTCTAATTCATCTTTCATAGCATCAATTCATTTAGTAGAATTGTCACTTTCAATGGCTTGTGAAAATAAAACTGGATCTGCATCAATTTCTGAGTCAAATTCTGACTCTTGTAGATACACCACGTAGTCATCAGAAATAGCAGACCTTCTTGGTCTTTGAGAACTCCTTAATGCTATTTCTTGTGGTTCGTCTACATTTGGTTCATCAATATGAACTTCATTGTGGGTTTGTTGAACATTCATTTGTTGTTCTTACCTATTGTTTAACTGTTCAACAACAGTTGGGACAAAAACTTTATAAGAAGTTGAGGGCAATGAGGTTTGTGTCTTAACTTCTTGAATTTTCACATTTCGTGGTTCTAAACTCCCACTAACTTTATCATTCTCAATGAACCTAGCATTTCCAGAGTAAACAATTCTTGTACTGTAGTTAGGACAATAAAATCTATACCCTTTCGACTTTTCTGGAGAACCAATTAAGAAACCACTGGTTGTTCAAGGAACTCATTCTATTCATCTCGTAAGTAATTAAGAAGTTGGAAAGAAAGCTGGAAAAAACATGGAAAAGGTAAGAGTGGCCCAAGTAAGACAAATGGTCCATCAACTCAAATTCACAAGAAGGAACCCAAGAATGATAAGTGTCACTATTGTGGAAAACATTGACATTTTCAGAATGACTGCCTGAAACGTAGGGCATGGTTTGAAAAGAAAGGTAAGCCAAGTGCTTTTGTATATTTCGAATCAAATTTAGCTGAAGTTCCTTATAATATTTGGTGGATTGATTCTGACTGTACACTAATATTTCTAATACAATGCAGAGATTCCTTATGACCTAAACCATAAATCCAAATGAAAGATTTGTCTTCATGGGAAATCGAGTCAAAGCTCCAGTTGAAGTTATTGGAACTTATCGACTTATTTTAGATACTAGACACCATTTGGATTTATTTCAAACATTATATGTACCTTATGTTTCTCGCAATTTGATTTCTTTGTCTAAACTTGATTCAGCAGTATATTTTTTTAAATTTGGAAATGAATGTTTCAGTTTATTTAAGCATAATCATCTTATTGGTTCTAGTGTTCTTTGTGACGATTTATATAAATTGAATCTTGATAATTTTTTTGCCGAAATATTTTTAACCTTACATCATAATGTTGGAACTAAACGTGGTTTTGTGAATAAGCATTCAGCTCACTTGTGGCATAAACGTCTGGGTCACATTTCCAAAGAAAGATTGGAAAGATTACTAAAGAATGAAAACCTTCTAGATTTGGATTTTACTGATCTTGGTTTTTGTATGGATTGTATTAAAGGAAAAATGATAAAACACAAGAAGAAAGAAGCCACAAGAAGCACACAACTTCTTGAAATTATACACAATAACATATGTGGACCTTTTAGTGCCCCATCCTTTAGTGGCGATAAATATTTTATTACCTTTATTGACGATTTTTCACGTTATGGTTATGTTTATTTGCTGAATGAAAAATCTCAATCGATAAATGCCCTATAGGTGTTTATCAATGAGGTTGAACGACAATTGAATAAGAAAGTGAAAATTATTAGGTCTGATAGAGATGGTGAATATTATGGAAAATATAGTGAAACAGAGCAATGCCCAGGCCCATTTGCTAAGTTCCTAGAAAAACGTGGCATATGTGCTTAATACACAATGCCAGGTACACCAGGATAAAATGGTATAGCAGAAAGGCGTAATCGTACTTTAATGGACATGGTTAGGAGCATGATGAGTAATTCATCTCTACCGACATCATTGTGGATATATGCATTAAAATTGCTATATACTTATTAAACATAGTTCCTAGTAAAGCAGTTCCTAAGACCCCTTTTGAACTTTGGACTGGTAGGAAGCCTAGTTTAAGACACCTACATATTTGGGGTTGCCAAGTAGAAGTAAGAATATATAATCCACATGAAAATAAATTGGATTTAAGAACAACCAGTGGTTTTTTCATTAGTTATCCAGAAAAGTCGAAAGGGTATAGATTTTATTGTCCTAACTACAGTACAAGAATTATTGAATCTGGAAATGCTAGGTTCATTATGAATGATAAAGTTAGTAGGAGTTTAGAACCACGAAATATGGAAATTCAAGAAGTTAAGGCACAAACTTCACCGCCCTCAGCTTCTTATAAGGTTTTTGTCCCACATGTTTTTGAATAATTAAACAATAGGCAAGAACAACAAATGAATGTTCAACAAACCCATAATGAAGTTCATATTGATTAACCAAATGTAGACGAACCACAAGGAAGAACATTAAGGAGGTCTCAAATACCAAGAAGGTCTGCTATTTCTGATGACTAAATGGTGTATCTACAAGTGTGGTAAAAGCTAAAAATAAAATTACCCTTAAAAATGTGATTTGGCTAATAATATTTAGATTGAATGTTGAGTTGAAATTTATGCTGACTTTTTTTAAATTATGATGTATAATTATTAGATAATAATTTTAAAATGATTGAATTTTAACAGTGCATTACTATTAAAATACGTATGACAGAAGATTATGAAAAAAAAATTAATATAGCTCAGCACTGAATCCAAATTCTAATCTTTTAAGTGGGAATTTTAATAAATTTTAAAATTTAGGCTATATTTGGAATGATAGAAGGAGTGTAATGTATCATAATCTTGTTTGGAAAAAAAATGAGAGGTTTATAATATAATATTCTAAAATATTATTTGGCAAATAAATAATAATGGAATGAAATGTAACTAAATATGTTTTCAAGACAATTGTGCATTTTTAGATTATAAAAGTAAAAAATATATATAAATATTTTAATGTTATTTTTTTCAATGGGTAAATTTGCCTTCACAGGTAACGTTATTTTTTAAAAGTTATGTTTCATCCATAACCCTCATATTTGGGTGACTCATTTTTAATGGCTCAAAACCCTTTTTTGCTACTCCCTTACATCCCATTCCACTGTATTTTATCTCATTCCATCAATCCAAACAATAAATTTTAAATATTTTAAATTACATTCTACTCAATTTCATCCACTTCCATCAATTCAAACATAATCTTAAAATGGAATTTTACTCGCTTTTGAAAAGTAAGGAAATTTTTCTCTCATTTTCCATATGCTCTCACGTCAATTTATATATGAGTGAATTTGTATAAATTAGTTTATTACTCATTTATAAATTATCTTTTTTTTTTATAGCTTTCAATAATTTCAATTTTTATAGTCAATCTTGTAGAGGAGTTGTTGTTGACTACTTAGTGTCATTAAACAAGAATTAACATGCTACCAACAATTCAAAACCAGAAAACAAATCTAAGAAACCAGTCTCTACCAATATAACCCTAAAACTCAAATAACAAAGGAAAACCTGGAACAATGACGAAACTTTTGATCCGAGTCGAGACAAATCTCTGTCATTAAGAACTTATCAGCCCCGTCTCGGTGCTCTACGGGTTTTGTGGCTAATGTTCTCCCAGGATAACCCGAATTCCTCTTGTTCAAGGGACACGCCTTAACAAGATCTCGAACTTGGAATATGGTGGAATTCTCTCAGACTCAAGAATCAATTTTAAACTCTCACTTATTGATGTAATTTGGATTTCTTTCTGTGTGTATTAAGGAATAATAGGCTTCTTTTTATAAGCATGGAAGGGTGCCTCGAGGGCACCCTTTGGGTTGGGGTGCAACCCTGCAAATGGTTGTACCCCTCCCATGCACCCCTTGGAGCATAGGACCATGTTACACACAATGGAGGACATGTCTCTATGGGGTACCATCCAAGGGACATGTCCCTCCACCATAAAAACAAATATATTTGAAGATTTGAAGAATTTACAACAATCCCCCATAATTTTTCAAATATTCATGCAGACACTTGAGATAGTTTTCTTGATCTAAAGCTGCATCGAAATATGTAGCTTTCGCCTTGAACCTTTCCTAGTGAATGACAATCGAATTTACTTGGCAAACCAGTGACCCATAGTCTTGAACTGTTCTGCCGTTGGTGTAAACCAAGACAATCTCCAACACACAACTTTACTTCGACCATTTCCCGTTCTACGGTTGTGTTCATTTCGGCTCTGAACAACGGTCTTGGATTCATCAAGTACTTTAGGGTAACCCGGCTTTAAAGGTTCCCATGGAAGTGGCCTCACTTCTTACTTGAAATAGGTGATCTACTATGAAGAGGTAGTCTGTCTTTACCCCCATTAGGACTCATCCCCTAATATAGTGATCATTAAAAGCCTTAGTTTATCCTAACCTTGACAGACAGCACTATGCGTCATTATCGGAATGGGAAATAGTACAAAACTCTTAAGTGCTTGTTTTGAATTGCACAAAGTTTCTGTTGTCCTTTTTAAACCTAGATCTTGGGATCTCCAGTCAGCTAGGTTGGGTTTCCACAATGACAATTCTTAGATTATAGGCTTCAAGCCCATTCCCCTCGATGACTTCTCAACTTTCTCTCGAGGTAAACCTTTAGTTAGTGGATCCACTAGGTTTTCCTTCGACTTAACATAATCGATCGATATTATGCCACTTGAGAGCAGTTGACGTATGGTATTATGTCTCTGATGTATGTGTCGAGACTTACCATTATACATTGTATTTTGGGCTCTCCCAATAGCCGATTGGCTATCACAATGTATGCTAATCGCTGGCACCAGTTTGGGCCAACTAGGAATATCCTCCAGGAAGTTTCTAAGCCATTCTGCTTCTTCCATTGTTTTGTCTAAGGCTATGAACTTTGATTCCATAGTAGACTGGGCAATACATGCTTGCCTTGAGGATTTCCATAACACGGCTGCATTACCAAGTGTGAAAATAAATCCACTCATAGATTTGGAATCCACTGTATCAGATATCCAGTTAGCATCGTTGTATCCCTCTAGAACAGCAGGATATCTCTCATAATGTAGCCCAAATTTTGAAGTTTCTCTCATATACATCAAAAATCTTACTATGGCTTTCTAGTGGTTATGTCCTGGATTGCTCGTATATTTGTTAAGTCTGTTCACAGCTTGAGCGATATCAAGTAATATGAAATTTGTGAGATACATCAGACTTTCGATAATTCTCGAATACTCTAATTGCGATACGCTTGAGCCAGTATTCTTTGATAGATGAAGAGTTAGGTCCACAGGGGTTCTAACCACATTTAGGTCCCCTTTGATATATTTCTCAAGTATCTTCTCAATATAATGAGTCTGAGATAATATATATCCTCCTGATGTCCTAGAAATCTTAATTCCTAGGATCACATCAACTACTCCCAAATCTTTCATATCAAATCTGCTGGATAATATATTTTTGGTAGACTGAATCATTTCATGATTACTACCAATTATCATCATATCGTCTACATAGAGACACACAATGACATATCTTTTTTGAGTTGATTTGGTGTAAACACATTTATCACACTCATTGATTTTGAACCCACTTGACAACATCTCTTTGTCAAATTTCTCATGCCATTATTTAGGTGCTTGTTTTAATCCGTACAAGGATTTTACAAGTTTGCACACCTTCTGTTATTGTCCAGGAACATTAAACCCTTCTGGTTGTTCCATGTAAATCTCTTCATCCAATTCACCATTTAAGATGTCGTCTTTACATTCATTTGATGTATTTCAAGACCAAATATAACTGTTATGGCTATGAGCATTCTTATCGATGTGATATGAGTCACTGGTGAATAGGTGTCAAAGTAATCAAGGCCTTCCTTTTGTCTATAACCTTTTATGACAAGTCTTGTCTTGTACTTATCTATTGATCCATCCGTTTTCATCTTCTGTTTGAATATCCATTTGTAGCCCAAAGGCTTACAACCTGGAGGAAGATTAACCAACTCCCAAGTATGGTTCTGTAGGATTGAATCAATCTCACTGTTAATAGCCTCTTTCCACAGAGGTGCCTCCGGAGAAAACATAGCTTCTTTATAGCTTTGAGGCTCATTTTCTAACAAGTATGTCAGAAAATTGGGACCAAACGACTTAGGCGTTCTAGCTCTTTTGCTACGTCTAGGTTCAATTGTCTCAACATTTTCACATTGATCTGATTCTTGGTCAACCTGATCAATGTCTTTGACAGTATCAATCATTCTTTTGAGAGACTATGTTCTTTGTCTTTCCTTACAAGGAAACGTCTCTTCAAAAAATATCGCATTCCTTGACTCAATTATCATATTCGGATTGATGTCAGGAATCTCAGACTTGTGTACCAAGAATCGATACGCACTACTGTTGCGAGCATATCTAATGAATATACAATCAACAGTTTTGGGTCTTATTCTAACCTACTTAGGTTTAGGAACCATTACTTTGGCAAGACACCCTCACACTTTTAGGTATGTAGGAAGGTACGTGACCTTTCCACAACTCATATGGTGTCTTATCCAATCTTCTGTGAGGAAGCTTGTTTAGAACGTAGTTCGAGGAAAGCAAAGCTTCCCCCCACAAGTTCTGGGGTAAACCAGAACTTGTCAACATGGCGTTCATCATTTCCTTCAATGTTCGATTTTTGCGCTCAGCAATCCTGTTTTGTTGAGGAGAATAAGGAGCAGTGATTTCATGAATAATTCTGTGCACATAACAATATTCACCGAATGGTGAAACATATTCACCACCTCTATCACTCCTGATTCTTTTGATTTTCTTGCCAAGTTGATTTTCAATTTCGTTCTTATAGTGTATAAAGCTCTCAATAGCTTCATCTTTGCTCCTCAGCAAATACACATAACCGAATCTTGTGCTATCATCGATAAAAGTGACAAAGTACTTTTTACCGCTTCTTGTTTGCATAATATTCATATCACACACATCAGTGTGTACAAGTTCTAAAGGTTCAGAATTGCGTTCTATGGAATGAAATGATGTTCTATGCATTTTTGCTTCAACACATGCCTCACATTTATGTTGGCTATCAATTGTAAATTTAGGTATAAGGTCCATGTTAATTAATTTACGCATTGTATCATAATTAACATATTCTAACCTCACATGCCATATATTTTGTGACTCAATAATATAAGCAGAAGTTGTAGCTTTATTATTACCACTGTGTCTATTGACAGTCATTACATTGAACTTGCAAAGGCCCTCAGTGAGGTATCATCTTCCTACATAAACATCATTTTTGGTCATTACAAATTTATCAGAAATAAATACAAGCTTAAAACCAGCCTTGCTAAGGAAAAAGCCCAAGACCAAGTTCTTCCGAATATCTGGAACATGCAATACATTCTTCAATGTAAGCTCTTTTCCGATGTCATCTTCAGAACCAATGCGTCTTGTCCAACCACTCTTGAGGTAGACGAGTTTCCCATTGTCAGATGATCACCGCCATCGACCTTCTGATACAAGGAAAACATCTTGCTATCTGCACAGATATGACGAGTAGCCCCAGTGTCTACCCACCATTCCCACGGATTCCCAACCAAGTTGGCTTCAGTTACCACTGCTGACAGATTCATCTCTGAGATCTCTTCAGTCAGTTGCTCATTTTCAGTGACATAGGCCTCATTTTTCTTTTTCTTGCCCTTGTCCTGAGACTTCTTGTTTCTGCAGTCCTTTGCCATATGACCGCTCTTTCCACAGTTGTAGCACTTTCCCTTGAACTTCTTGTTCGCTTGGGAAGAATCAGCTCCACTGTTCTTTCTCTTCTTGTTACCTTTTACACCCTCAACGATGTTGGCCTTAAACTTCATAGTCTTGTAGCTGGCCTTCTCGGACATCATGTTGTCCTCCTCGATTCTTAATCGAACACCAAGGTCTTCAAGGCTCATCTGCTTCTTCTTGTGTTTCAGATAGCTCCTGAAGTCCTTCCATGATGGAGGCAACTTTTCAATAATAGTGGCAACCTGAAACGTCTCACAGAGTTTCATACCTCCATCCAGTATTTCATAAATGATCAACTGCAGTTCACTCAACTGAGACATTACCGTTCTTGAATCTACCATTTTATAGTCCAGGAACCTACCCACAACAAATTTCTTTTGTCCGACATCCTCGGTTTTATATTTCTTGTTGAGAGATTCCCAGAGAACCTTCGCATAAACCATGTTTTGGTACACATTATACAGGGTATTGTCAAGTCCACCCAAAAGGTAGTTCTTACACAAGAAATTGCCAGAAGACCATGTCTCTTCCCACAGTTGCTTGGCTATTTCTGATTCACCCTCCACAGGATCCGGAGGATCTTTGAGGTATTTAGCAAACTGCAAAGTTTTCAGGTAGAACAGCATTTTGTTCTACCACTGTTTAAAGTTTTCCCCACTAAACTTTTCCGGCTTTTCTCCATGAGAGACCGGTACTGTGATGTTTCCGTTAGTCATATGTAATTGGAAAAATCAACAGGGGTCAATTAGTCTACAAAAGACAAATTGCATAACGATCAACAAATGATCTTGTTCAAAGTGATACACTAAGTAACCACTTGTTGTTTTATTGGACGGTGGTTACAATAAACACAAGTCCTTGAATTTCAACTAAAGATTCTTAAGAAAAGTAAATAAAGGAATATTCTCAGAGGACGATGGGGGTCCGGAGTAACCACTTAAATCTCTGACGACTTAGGCTCTTATCGCCTTTTTAACAGAATATCATTTAAACACTTTTTCAATATGATCTCTTAGTAATTCAAACTCAGTATTACACTTATGATTTACAATACAATATTCGATATATGTGTATGTGTCAATCAAGATTGGATGGAATTACTTGTGTATTATCACACTTTAAATTATCAACTAATTATGCAACACACAATTATTTTATTATTTTTCAACTTTATCACTATGTGTATGCTTGTGATAATTGAACACCCTAATAATAACTTAAATCTATACTACCAAGATTATTGTGATTCAGTATATGATTTACTAAGTTAATATTATGAATACTTAAATTAAACTAAGTCTTTTCAGTTTATAAACTATTCCAGGACTAATTCGTTAGTGTCGCGTTCGTATCTACGTTCGAACGAGACTGTCCAGTGTGGGTACGTCCGTGTTGTGTTCGAGAACACGTTCAAACAAGGTGTTCCAGAGAGTTCACGTTCGTGTAGCGTTCGAGAATGTGTTCGAACGAAGTGTTCCAGAGAGTTAACGTTCGTATAGCGTTCGAGAACGCGTTCGAACGGACTATTCCAGAGAGTTTACGTCTGTGTTGCGTTTAGGACGCGTTCGAACATTTTAAGTCAGAGGGTTTGCGTTCGATTTGCGTTTGAAGACGCGTTCGAACGTTCTTAGGCAAAAGGCTTGCGTTCGAGTTGCGTTTGAAGACGCGTTCGAACGTTCTTACGAAATTTCAGATTTTAGCCTTTGCGTTCGTCGGGCGTTCGAACGCCCTACGTATTTTTTATGCACAAACTTTATTTTTCCAAAAAAAATTCTTATCTAAGCATGCGAATTATTATCTAACAACACTAAATGATAAGTTCTTAAGATTGTTGGCTAATTAGTGTCATTAAACAAGAATTAACATAGTACCAACAATTCAAAACCAGAAAACAAATCTAAGAAACCAGTCTCTACCAATATAAACCCTAAAACTCAAACGACAAAGGAAAACCTGGAATAATGACGAAACTTTTGATCCGAGTCGAGAAAAATCTATTTCCTTAAGAACTTATCAGCCCCGTCTCGGTGCTTTACGGGTTTTGTGGCTAATGTTCTCCCAGGATAACCTGGATTCCTCTTGTTCAAGGGGCACGCCTTAACAAGATCTCGAACTTGGAATATGGTGGAATTCTCTCAGACTCAAGAAAGCAATTTTAGACTCTCACTTATTGATGTAATTCAGATTTCTTTCTGTGTGTATTAAGGAACAAGAGGACTTCCTTTTATAAGCATGGAATGGTGCCTCGAGGGCACCATTTGGATTGGGGTGCAACCTTCCAAAGGGTTGTACCCCTCCTATGCACCCCTTGGAGCATAGGATCATGTTACACACAAATGGAGGACATGTCCCTATGGGGTACCATCCAAGGGACATGTCTCTCCTCCATCCAAACAAATATATTTGAATATTTGAAGAATTTACAATATTTGTGATATTAACGTAGAGGAGAATATATATATAAGGTGCATATAATATTTAATTATTCGGTCAATTCTTTTTTAATCAAGTTGACAGTTCATTACTAACAACTTATATTATACGGATTTGAATTTAGTACCGAGTTAAGTTTTTTCTAATCATTTTAAAAAAAAATTTATTATTAGTAAATATTGGATAATAATTTAAATATAAATGAATCTTAAGTGCGTATTATTATGAAAGCTCACATATTAATAGATTATAAGAAATTTAACACAATCAAATTCAACACTAGATCCAAATTAATTAACGATGCTCTGAATTAATTAAATTCAAGAGAAAATTAAATTATTAGCAATTGGCTGTTCAACCTGTGTTCCAAGTTCATTTTTCTAAAATTGAGACATATTGATACTCAAACCAGCAGCTGAAACAACAAATTTAAGAATCTTATGCAGACAGTGCACGCATGATTCAACATTATTAATCTTGAATTTTCTTAAAGCATGTGAGACGAAATTATTTAGGATATTTCAAGTAATCACGGTAGAAAATCTCGAATTTTAATTAAAAATTAGGATCATGTAATTTTTGATGCGCTTTAAAATTGGATTAGAAATTAGAAAAAAAAAATCATAATCTCAATTGAAATTCAAGATTCTAAACTATTCAATTCAGGAATCAGAATGATTTTTCATCTCGATTCAAAAATCGATATGAAATTCAGGATGAAAAAATAGATTTTTCTATCGCGAATTATATATTTCGGATGAGACAAGAATTGATAAATCTCGACCCGTAATGAGTGATTGCCATCTCTAACTCCCAATGTGATTAGATCTTTAATATGAACACGAAACTTCAATACATAGTGGTGTTATTAATTTGAAATACAAATAATAATAAAGTATGTGAGGAATGAGATTTGATTAAAATTGAATGGTGATAAGCAATAGTAGAATTATATATAATTAATTGGAGACTTGAGCTTTGTGAACTTAAGTTTTAAAAACTAAAATGTAAAGATTCTCTATTGAAAAATAGAGGAAACAAGCAATTGAATGAGTCACGTACGATCCAAAACTTGATCCCACGATGCAATGCCAAGCAGGACCATACACTTTATCGAACTCCTGCATTAAGAGATCAGTGAATTAATTAAATTACTAATATCATATTATAGAAACAAATCACATGATTAGAGGATGAATATAATAATAATTAAACACAACATTGATCGATAACACTCATGGTTTGTGGATTTTAAAAAAAAAAAAAAAGTGAATTTTGATTAATAATTAGCTGTAAACAGTTTGTAATTAATTATAAGCTTCCATTGCTTTTCTACACATGGGATGTTGGATCCTTGATCCTATATCATTAATTCATCTTTCATTTTCAATAATATGATAAAAAAAAAAAAAAGTAGCACTCACTTGAACCAAGTAATCACTTGATATAACAATCTACATTACGAGGAAAAATACATTTTCATTCATTTTAAAATTAATTTTTATATTTTTGGTCGTGATAGATTTTTAACACATCATTTGTATCATATCACAGTTTACACTTTGGTGGACCAAATACGTAAAAGTTAATTTTATATATAACATTAATTGAGATACAAACTTTAAAACGAGCATTATTATATTATATTTTGATGATTAATTGGATCCATGGACCCTTGAGAAAGAGGGAGAAAGATCGAAAGATCATCCCAAGAAAATCCAAAACCAAATTAGCTAGCTAGCTTAGCTAAAGAAATTAATTAAAATGATGTAACAGTGATTAGAGAAACATACCTTCTTAATTTTATAAGCAATGTGTTTAGAGCTGAACTTCTCAAAGCTATCAAAAGTTGTTCTAGCACAACGAAAGGCATAAATCCAGGCATATCAGACACCAAAACCTTCACTTGAAGAAATGAAATCACTGACTCCATGTTTGTTGCCAAATTTGTTTCTACATGTGATACTGACTTCCTTGCCTCCACATGACAATTCCCTCTTCCTCCTCCTACACTTCTCCGGCCGCCATGTTCGATTTCTTGGCAACCCTCCAGTTTCTTGAGCACCAAGTTATTTGATTGTGTCACTAGGGCAGCAGCAGCAGCAGATGCAGATGGCTGTGATTTTGCCTTGTGACTTTTAAGGCTGGATTTGTAAAAAGACAAGAAAAATGAACCCTTCTTTTGCTTTTCATTTGTAGCCATTTCTCGTGAGGGCTATAGCTAGATTGCTAGCTCTTTTGATCAATAAGTGGACATAATATGTGATGTGTGTAAAATGAATTTAATGCATTGAAGAAAAGGGACATTTTGTTTTTAATAATTTAAAACAGCAAACCATGTGTAATCAAAGGGATAATAAAATGATGTGGTGTCGAGTAAGAGATTTGATGTATTTTGTTTTTAATTAATTGCTTGGATTGATGGACACTTTGATTGGTCTCCTTTTGAGTTTTGTTTCTCAAGAGCCAGAACATACCCACCATGATCGACCCCTACTCCCTCCACCGCACTAATTTTATAAGGTACCCTACCGAATAGTCCCTCTGTCTTTGTTTGTATTCTTATTAATTTTCTAATTAGGAACATGAACCAAGCAGTGATCTCTCAATTAATATTCGGAACTTATTTTCATAATATACTCTAGTTAGAGATTTAAAAATCACGAAGCGAATGCCTAAATCTCATACACGGGACTGGCGAATCCTCTCTAGATATATCACATGATATCATTAATATCGGTCTACACCAAATGAACAGGCGGAAGTCTGATCTAGTTTGATTGGTGACGTGACTGTTGTCAAAGTATAGAGGATCACCATACATCTACGGTGGTCTCTCAAGTCAAAGGACTAGATATGCTACTCGACTCGGGAATATTCCTATTGACGCCGGTGTGTCATCTATTAGGAATATTTTCGGTGAGTCGTTCAGTACTCATCAAATAAATACATACATGCCTATACGAGTCTCTCAAGACTCATGGTTCATTGGGATAAACTATCGGACTAAATTTTGATATACGATATGTACTGGTCTCAACGGATTTTACTAACCGACCCATGTCAGTAAATCTCGATCATGAACTTTATTTGAGAATAAACTATATGTGTCAATTACAAGCCTCGTTATAATTATGTGACTATCGTATATTCTCGAGTCTTTATCTAATATATACATCATTAAAGCTCGATTAGTTTCGATCTAAGCTAAATTAGAGCGAATATGTATATAAAAGATAAGAGATGTTACCATTAAATAGGTAATATTAAGGAAAAATTAATTATTTTTATTTATGAATATGTCATAAATACGCTTAGAGCACCCATCCTAATAATAATCTTGTTAATTGATAAACTATATTAGTTATAAGATCCTAAAGAATGATGGTTGTGCAAGAGATTTGATCAAAAGTTGATTGAATTTTGTATTTGAGTTGAATGTGAATTTTTTAGGAAAAATTCTTCATCTACCAGTATACCATTGGTGTCTAGTGGTATAACGCTAGTTTAATGGTATACCGCTAAGCAATTAGTGTATATTGTCTCAAATGGTGTGGCTTGATAGTTTATAGTTCATGATTTGATCTTCAGGTTTTGAGTTAGAATTCAAATGGTACGTTTCTTATAAGAGCATGAGACAATTGAAAATTTTACATATTTTGTTTAAATCTGAATCGGATGATTTGATGGAATTTCTAACGTTTCCAAAAAAAAAAAATATTAATGGTATACCGTGTGCTTTCAGACCAAATTTTCAATAGCTTTAGTGGTACATCGCCAATACTTGCCTCGACTTAAATCCTATAACGAGTAATAAGACGATATGAAAGGGACTGATTAGGATTTATCGACATATTATGAGATTCATTTAATCGTAAATCGTTCAAATGCTCTATTTACCAATTTCCGGTCAATAAATAGCGTCAATTTTCTCACAATTAGGGATAAAATGGACTTTCTAACACTTGCCTCGCGAAACTAAACAGTGACACCGATCCCTCTCTTGGCCTTTTCAGCTGTGGTTTCTTTCAAATTTCCTCTCAAATGAACGGAAACCTAGAAATCTCCGTCGATAAACTCCCCGTCAAACGCTTAGAGGCAATCGAAGAAAACGGCGCTGAACGATTCCCTCTGTACGTTCCCTTTCTTAAACTCCGTTTCGGTTCTCGTTCTATATATATTCCTTCTAAATTCTAAACAAATTATACTTTATTTGAAGTTCTATTTTTTTTCCTAATTCCTTTCAATTTTAATTAAGTGTAGTTACCAAAATGAACCTCAATTTAGTTTCCGTTAAACAATAAGATACATTATTGTTTATTACTATATAATTTTCATTTTTTAGGGTTCTTGAATTGATGTTGATTTAGGGAGTGTTTTGCGTTTGATAAAATAGAGATGTAGGTTATGATGAGAAGCGAGAATCGTTGATACGAAGGATAGACTTTGCGTGGGCAGTGGAAAAAGATGAAAGCAAGAAGCAGAAGAAGAGTTCAAAAGAGAGCGGCTTGTCTGCCACTACGACGCCGTGGCAGTGGCAGAACATGGTGGAGAACTTGCAGTTGGCTCACCAGGAGCTCTCAGTCGTTATAGACCTCATCAACACTGTAAGTTACTCAACTATGTGTTTGATTGTCGATTGATAATCATCATGTTGTGGATTTACTATCTGAGAATATTTCCAACTGTTGTACTTCCTTTGGATAAACACTCATTTCTATCTCACAGCTAATATCTGCTAATCACTCACCCACCTATACTTAGCGGCTAGTGATTTCATTCGATAGTAGCCGCGGATCAAAATCCACAACACCCCAATTCCAAACATACTGTTACACGCCAGCAGAAGCTGGAACAGCAGATGGAGCAGCAGCAGAGAACCAGGCCTCGTCAAAGCATTTCAAGGCCACAGAAATACCATGACTTTGTATAAAATAAATGTGTTTTCGAATTGTTGAAAATAGCTCCAAAAGTTGTTACCATAGTTGGTTAGCCAAAGTTGTTAAAGTTGTTAGAAAGAATATAGTCTTTGGCGCCAAAAGTTGGTTAGGTAGTTAGAATACGTTAGAAATCAGTTGTCAAAGAAATAAGAGTTGTAACAGACTTTGTAACTAACTCGGCTATTATAACAAAAGCTGAGTAACGAAATAGAAATTGGAGAAAAAAACACAATTTACTTGCTAAAGTTTGGAGAATTTTGTAGCTTTATCTCGAATCAAAGCTATCACATACTCTCTGTCTTTTGTGAGTTTTAGGCTGTTTATTATTTTCTAATATTGCTATTGTACTGCTGATGCTGAAATTATGTAGTTTTGGATATTGGATAAGAATGTGAGTGGGATTTGTAGGCTATGCTGTTAAAGGCGCGACCTAAGTGGTGGTTGGGCAGATTCAAACAGCCGCTTAGGCGGCTATAGACGTTACTTGGGTATTTTAAATTATGACCCTTTATATATTAGATAAAATTGTGCATGTTTGGCTAATCAACCTACCCTCTGACTGGTAAAAGGCGGCGCTTGGGTGGTTCTTGGACAGGTTGAACTATCAAAAAGCCTTGTCCCGCCTACCGCCTGGTTAAAGCATAGCTGTTGGCGCTGGATTGAAATTTTTTGAAAGTTAAAGTGCTTGGGTTCTGTTTGGTTTCCGTGAATGTGGTTAAAGTAGCGAAATAAAAACTTTGGTTAAGGATGTTACTGCCTTGTAGTGACTATACTGTGAGAATTTGTGTTTTTTGTGTCTGATACAACTATTTGCTCAGTATTTTCTTCTTGTGGATTGAGATGGGGTTGGGGAAGGAGGGCAAAAAGTTATAAATTTAGGTATCAGTTTTCTGCATGAGTTTGGCGCTGAGTCAGATGTATGATAGAAAGTAGTTGGAAAACTTTATCCATCAAACCCTTCAAGTCAATAATTTAGGATAGTTTTAAATTTCCTTTGCGCTAGGTTTGGTTTTTACTTCTATCTATGGATTCAAGAGCTGTGTGAAGTACATATTGGAAGTGGGAATTGGCATTTAAAAATAGATGAACGGTGAATGTTAACATCAGAAATGAATTTTCTGTGCATAGGTGGAAGCTAATGATGCTGTAACAGTGGCTGGCATGACCAGACCAAAGCCCTTACCTAATGAAGTTCTCTCTGACCTTGCTGTATCTGCGGCAACCAAGCTACAATGCTACCGAGTATTTCTTCTTTATTCTTGTGATACATCATCTTCTTTCTATATTCTTTTGGATCTTTTTGTCTTTTTCCTTGGGAGTTTGTCATTATGTGTTGCTTTGGTTGCAGCATCTGGGTAAATATTTTAAGCAGTCTGCCAAATCTTTGGAACAGCAAATTGCTAAGGAGGCAAGATTCTATGGTGCTCTTATCAGGTGAGTTTTCCTGATTTGAATAAAAAGTATTGAATACAATGGTTAATACGCAATTACATTGGCTAAAAGTTCTCATTGCGTCTTTTGTAGCTATGGTGTCAATTTTTTCTCCATTCACTTGCAAAATAAGATTTTCTCTAACATATTGATGCAATTATGTATTCTCTTGCATCCTTATTTATTCAACAAAATCCTCTATCTAGATTGCAGCAAAACTGGAAAGTTAAACGACAGCGTGTGGCAGCTTCAGCTTCAGGAAATGAAGGCTTTACCATTGATCTTTTTGATAATTCCTTGTATGATTCAACAGCTCTATTACGTCCATCTTCTCTATCCACTATTCGCATTGACCATGATTCAGCTGGAATGCTGGCAATAAACTTACCTCCAAATTCATGCCACTGTTTTCGCTTTGGTTTCCTTGGTGCTCGTTCAAGTGATAGTTCAAAGCAATCCAGTGAGGTCAAAACCTCTTGCTCACCTTGTCCATCTAAAGAAGCTAAGGAGTCTGTGAGTGATGATGAGTGTGTTAGAGAAACACATTCACTTCTTCGTGAAGTTCATCGAGCGATTTTCTATGAACAGGTTGAGTTTTTTGTCGTGTAATTTTGTATTCATTTATCACATTATTACTCTTGTTTTAATGCTTTGATTCTTTGTGGCTCCTTAGGTGTTTGATATAGTGAATCGTGAAGCATTTAAGCAAACATTAGGAGTAAATGTTACTGGAATAAGAGAAAATTACTTACAATTAGGTATCAGCCAGGGAACCTCTGTATTCCTGTCACTTATACCATCCAGTCAGGGTGATTTATCAGTTGACAGTTTGGAAACCCAGAATGTCGAATCTGCAGTTTTACCTCTGGATTCACTTGATGGGGTACAGTTAGCTGAAGAAAAGGATGATATTCTGAAAAAGAGTAGAGGATATCCCAATCGTCTTAGTTATGAGATATATCTGCAACAAGTTTTTCATGAGCATCTATATGCGAGAGCGAAAAATAAGCTAATTTCCGCGGGTACTCGAGTATCTGGTCAACCAACAAAGGACGGGTCTGGTCTTCTTGGTCATTTCTGTATGTCTCTGGCTCACAGAATATTTTCAAACAAAGTTCGCATGGAACTGGAAAATGCGGTATCATCCTTGGCTCTTGTTGGACGTGCTACTGCAATTACTGCTCTTCCTGTACTGTTTATTTTGTACTTATTTTATTTTCTTTGATGCCTCAAGGTTTGCGGGGTTCCATATCTCCATTTGATATCCCATCCCACTTGGCATTCTCGAACATCTTCATGGACAATCTTCTTAAAGGTTCCTCAGTCCATTCTTCATTCAGACTCTGAATCCCAGACAGCAGAAACTGCCAAATCGCATTTTCGGACTAAGGTGGTGGTAAATGATGATTGCATTAATGTCGAGGGGGAAGGCACTCCAAATGTTGTCGGTCTTTTTAAAGGGAGATCTGAGGACATGTCTTCTATAAACAAATATGATTGTGATTTGGCCGATCTTTCTGTGATCATTCTGCAGCAGGTAAATTGCTACTTCATCTTATTTCTAAGAATGGTATCAATGTATCTGAGACATAAGTTAGAGATAGATTTAAAATATGAATAAATCATCTGCCTTTCAGATGAGTTTATGTGAGTTTGTTCCTTTTTTTCCTTTTTCTTTCAGTTCTTTTCTATCTCTTGCAAGTTTCTGCATTCCTTTTAGATGGGACAACAAAGGGACTTTGAAGATATATCCTAGTCTATTTGAGAAATGTCAAATGCTATAGTTAAATTTCTTTGTTTTGTTTAGGTTTTGCATTAGAAGGCGTTGATTTATGATTGTAGGAACCAAAACTTGAAAGGGAAGCTCATTTATAGAGCATTAGCTAACTGCCACTTGGTGGTTCAATGCTTTTATTTCAACTTTATGTTTATATAGAAGCTGAGCATTTTAGTCAAGTTTTCTCACACATCTCTCAGATAATGGATGAAAAGTGAGTTTTCTATTCATGGATGTACTAATTTTGGTAGAAGTAACGTTACTTAGCTGCTTATTATGTTCAACATTTTTGGAAATCTTGGTTATACTTTGTTTCGAAATTTTGTTTATACTTAATTTATGTGAAGGTGTTTGATGAAATCAAAACAATAATTCATGAAAATAAGATTGAAATAATTTTCCAACTCATTAAAGTTGTAGTTGCTTAATAACGTATATAGCTTTTGGGTAATTCACTTCGGTGACAAGTAGGTTTCAATAATTTTGGGATATACTATGTTAGGGAAATCATATTACCATCTTTAGATGTGCCTCTTATTTTTATTTCATGTTTCGTTATTGGTTGTACATGTAGAATCTCTTCTATAATTGGGTTTGTCCTGGAATTTTGGTAATAGGTTGCAAGCCAAGTAATTCGTTGGCTCCATGCGGAAGCTCTTATGTTGGGAATAAAATCAAATCGGGATTTTCTCTGTTTGTCCTTTGAGCTGGACCAGGGTGAAACAGTCAGCTTAGTCGCCCATGTGGACCCAGAAGATACCCGTGGATGCATTTCATGGTGGTTGGTAATGGAGGATGGTTTTGCAGAGGAGCGAAAACTCCGTACAGACGACTCCTATGATGCTTCTGATTACAAGAAATTCTTGGGCTATTTATCCCCGGATGTATTATACTCGACGCTGCTGGACTTGGTTAGTTTGTGTGGAGGCGGAAGTCACTGATCATATATCTCTCACACTTGTTTAGAGAAAATTAACATTTCTGGAGGTTTTTGTAGTCAATCATGTTACATTACATATATCTGTGTGGGGAATTTAATGCCATTGTTGTGTGTGATGACGAGGAGTTAAGATAATAATATAGGATATAAACTAGAGACGTAGCTTTCACTTTTTACAATTCCTTCCGGCCTAATCATTTTTTATTTAAGTTTGGATCTAAGTATCAATTCAAAATTTAATAAATTGATTTTTTTTTCAATATCATTATTTTTTCTAAGGCCGATGCCCTTGCTAATTCTATTTTTGTTGGGATGGTAATCATCTTTGTTTTCAATTTAATTCCATGGAAACAAATCGGGGTTTTGCTCATTCTGCACGTTTATAACGTTTTGGGTAAAGGCTATTGTGATTCACATTTCACATGTTAAAAAGCAACAGACTTTTATGGTTGAAGCTTCAATATGGGAAGATGATGGAGTGATGACCAAGTTAATAATAATAATAATAATAATAATCCACCTAAATCTTACCTTGATTTAGAGATTTAACACATCAGATTCTTCTTACTTAATCCATCTATCAATGTGATCAATGACCTAATTTAGTTAATTACCTGCCTAAAAAAGGTATCACCTCACAATCACAAGTCGCGCCTATTGCCTTTTGTTGCTTTGCTTGCTTCCCGTCAAATCTCATTTATTCTTCAACATTCATTCATTCAGTTACAATAATATTAGATCTCATTTCGTCACCTACAAGCAAACACACGCACAGCATAACATAAAGACTTTACTGCCCTTGTCGTTTTGCTTCTTTGCATTAATTACATCCACTGGAGCAGGGGAAACCAAAGGAATTGCTACGTGGGTGTTGAAGAGATTTTGAATCCCAGTTTGTGGGGTTTCAAGATTTTGCGGGGCTCCATGGTGGTTTGTCGTTAAATTCAAGTTTTGAAATCTTTCATTATTTTATTATTTTTTTTTTTTTTATCGAGTTAATGATCACATTTATGAACTGGGTTTATTAAGATTTTGATTTCTTTAATGGGTTTTATGAAGCAAGAATTTTCGATTGATTGAATTATTTTCTTCTTTAATTTGTGCATTCATTTTTTCATAAAAAATCATATGAACCAACATGATGGTGGCATTGAGTAGTGATTTTCACGAAATACAAAGACACGATTTTTACTTAGATTATATTGTGAATTGAATTTCACAAGTGGGTCGACAAATTGGAGAGCTTTTATTGATTCTTGTCCTTTTTAGTCATAATTCTTTTATTGTGAGTGAATAATGTCTGGCGGGAGTACCCCGGTCGCCGGTGGATTTATGAGGCAAAGGCATAGTCAGGGCTATGCCTCAGGTGGTGATGATCTTGAAGATGATGCATGTTCTAGGCCGCAAACTTTTTCACCATCAATTCCAAGAGCAAAAACTTGGGTTGAGATTTTGGAGAATGTGCTTTGGATTGCTTCAGCATTGTTTATTATCTACTATGGTGACCGGCATTCTAATTTCATCTATCTTTTATGGCATGACGAGCGAATTAGAAGGTAATTGTTGTTGATTTAATGTTGAGAGGAAATATGATTGTTTAGTGTTGAATGGTTAATACATGCTGTAAGTTTTATGCAATAGAGTAGGATTATGGGATTTTGTTGCTTGATGATTGTTTATTGCCTTTGATGAGGGTTTGTATTGGTTTCTTTTTGTTGCTTCAGTTAGTTTGGAGGTGGGATTGTTGATATTTATTTAAACTCATTGATAAGATGGTGTACATATGGAATTAAATGCAATTGTTCGCAAAGAAACAAGACGGCTCTAAAAAAAAAAAATCTAGTCTTGCAAAGGACTAATTGTGTTTATTGGTGTTTTTTCACATCACTTAGAACCTCCAAATTTGAATTATAGGTTTTGGAATTGTCTGTAAATGTGTTATGGATATAAGTAACAATACATTGAGACAGCATAGAAATAAACACATGCTTCCAAGAACTTCCTTCAAAGAAATTCATTTGATATCTTTTATTTACAATAGTGGCTTTAGTTGAATTTTGTAATCTACCTTGTTTGAACAATTTTTTTCTATATTATGTCCATAAGAAGTTGTGTAACAGTTGATGTTGTGTGCTTATATCTAAACAATGAGTAGGACATGGTAGAGAAGTTCTCAAGTAGTTGGAAGTCAGGTCAACTGAGTGAAATTCTTCTAGTATTAACAAGTGAATGAGTTGCCTAACCTGGGAAAAAGACCATCCTGTGAAGCTAATCTTTTGAGTTGCCTGGACTCTTGATCGACAAATCGTAAATTTAAACTCTTAAGAAAACTTATGAATGAACAGAATTGGCTTGCATCAGTCAATGACCAAGTTAAGATTATGTCTCCACGGGCATCTGCTCAGAATTTTAAGGATAATCTCAGGGTTTGGGGATTCCACTCCCACCATACGTTTTTTTATATTCAAACACTAGAAATTTTCTTTGTACAACTTGTGCCATATGAAGTATGCAATTATTGTAGTAATAAAAATAATATTATTTTTTTCATGCAATTCATGTATGTCTCTGATATTCATGCATTGCATATTTATTTTGTTTTGCTTTGATTGTCTTGAACAGTTATCAAAAGAGTTATGGTAGTAGTTCCTAGGTATGAGATGAGATCAATTTTTCTATAATCATTAATTTCTAATGATTGAATAGGATGTTTCATGAAGGTTAAGTCTCACCCATTCTTGTAATATCTCATTCTTCTAAAAGATTGCTTTGGGTTGCCATATTTTAAAGTTTACACAGTTGTTTCAGTCAACTAGTAGCTTAGCTTTAGTCTAGCTAAAACTTCCTTTTTAACTTTAGCACTATAAAGTGGGCATATCTCATTTAACCAACCCTTTGGTATATCGCATATAATTTGATTTTCCAGCTTTGCTCTAGTTAGAGTAGCTTTTGCTGTATAAAGTGGGGGATTCCAATTTAACCAACTCATAGGCTCTAGTGGAGTATATTTTGCTGTATAAAATGGAGGATTCCAAATTAACCAAGTCATTGGTATATTCTGTATGTTGTGATTCTTTTTTTCTGTTACTACTTTCATTATCCAGTTTCGATGCTTGCTATGACTTCTATATTTAGAAAACTGTTCTATCTGCCGTGGAAAGTACAATAAGCATTTCTGTATATGTTAAACTGTCCAAGATGGAGAAACTGTGTTCATTAATGTCTTTAATTCTGCTGCAGATTTCCTTTGTACTTTGGGATGGTTTGTGTTGGGTTGAATGTTGTCTTTTTCTTTTATACAAGTATGTTAATTTGGAGCCTCAGGAGATTCAATGAGAAATGGGAATCGTTCAGTATCTCAGCTTTGCCCTACGTTACTCTTCTTGGGGTTGTCTCCTTTTTCTTGTAAGAGGAACTGCTTTATTCATCTTCTTTTAAAGCTTAGATGTGCTATTTATAAGATTGCTCTAACTGTTGTGCTAACTTCCTTGTCCAATTAGGCTCTCTTTTGCTCTGTGGCCAATTTGGAGTTTTCTGACCCTTCCTCTCTTGGTACGTACCAATAATACAATACTTGCGGGTTTTCTCTTTTTCGATGGGTGTACAAAATCATAATAGTACTGTTTAATTGACTGCAGTTCACATTGTTTATGGCTTCCATGGTCATATTCCCCCATTCAATGATTGGGACGTTGAGACCGCAAAATGACACGTTCCGCATAGATTAGAGTTGCCAAAGAGATGTAAGTAATGATACTGACTTAGATAAAAAAGAGATAGATGGATGACAATGCTGGTTACAATACATATTGGAGTTTTAATGATACACTTGAAGGGTGACCTCAGTAGTTCTGTTGCTGCCCATATCATTGGTCATTTTTTTTTTTTTTTATTTTAATTTTTCGCCTTTTTTTTGTGTTAGTTAGTCGGAGGTGAGTATGGGAATCATTTAGGTCTTAGACACACCACCACCATTGAGTTTGGTTGATGATATTCTGGAATTTACATCTGACTTCATTGTATTGTGTCATCTCTGTTGAAAACCAATTTCAAATTATATATATATATATATATATAAATATATATAAAGCCCACTGGCACTGGCTGCCATTTCCAGTTTTACTGTCCGCTCTTGCTTTACTAATTACTAGTTGATTTTCTCAATACAATATTTATAAATTAATTTATATTCTCAATTAATATTTTCTACCGATTCAATTCGGCCATTTTGTGCTTTCGGATTTAGACAACATACGCATACAGATCAGGGCTGGCAGCTTATAGTCCTTAGTTTTTTTATAAAAACAAAACAAAAACAAAAAATTAATATTTAAGGTTCTCATTTTTTTTATTATAATATTATATTATAATTAAAAAAAATAAAAATATAAAAATAAACGGTGTGACATATACTCCAGACAATTATTAGGTGAGGTTTTAGAGCCAAAGATGTCAGCGGTGAATAGAGAGAAGCTTTTACCAACTCCACGTTTCTGGAGTGTCTTGTGAAAACTTGCATCATGTGAATAGACTTCTCACATCACAAAATCCTTATTATAAATCAGAGATAATGATTTTATAACAACTCTTTAATTTTTTTTTACGATTTCTGCGATTTTAGAAAATATAAACTTTAATCCCGATGTTAAATATTTTTCATCAATTGAATCGTTTTTTAATCTAATTTTGAAATAAATTTTCATTATATTTAGATAGTTTTTATTATATTCAAGTCAATTAACACAAATCGAATAAAAATGACTTCACATTAATGAAAAATATTTACTTTATGGAAAATATATAGGATAGTTGTGTGTCATTTTCCCTATAAATTACAATAATTCTATGAGTACATTTTTCTGTGATATTTTTACTTCAAACAGTTGCACAATCTAATCTCTCTCCAAAATGTACAATTGCTTGAAATAGGATTGTCACTAAAATATCACTAAAAAATATCGCTTAAAAATGTCCTATAAATTAATAAACGACTTTTTTATTAAAAAAAAAAAACTCAATTAAAATATAAGATTTCCTATTTAGCATAAAAAAAAAAACTTATAATTTTGAATTTAATCCTAACATACTGCTAAATTTGCACCAATTTTTGAGTATGTGATGTGTATTAAAATAACAATAAATTATATTTCCTTATTCTTTTGACATTCAATTTAAAAATTAAATATCTCTAAAATATATATATATAAAATATTTTATATATATATATATATATATATATATATATATATATATATGTTGACGGTGGATTTTGGTCTCAGGGCAATATGAGAATATTACTCCCGAGACAATCATCCATCAATAGTGAATTTGTTTGGTTATGGGGGACCAAAAGCAAACTTAGCAAAAGACAGATAAATACGCCAATCGACAAGGAGATTTAACGTGGTTCGGCGGATCTTGGTCCGACCTACGTCCACGGGCACAAAAATGATGATACTTTTATTACTCAAACACGCTTCTCAGCTCTGCTTCTTGTTTTTTACAAGTCTGATGGTAATGATATTCATGCTGATTCTTAATGCTCTCCACTTGTTTCTCCCCTTATGCACACTCTACCCTTCTATTTATAATGGTGAATAAATCATATTCCTATTTGTACAAGAATTTCCTAGTTGAAACAATTTCATTTTCCCATAAGAATTCCTAGTCAAAACTATTCCATTTTCCCATAAGGATTCCTAATTAAAACTACATTCACTTCTTTTATCCTATTTGGACACTGACTCATCAGTTTTCCCCATGAAAGTAGGATAACTTATCTTCTGGAGCATATCCCGCCATATTCCCGGCCTTCATGAGGTCGGTCACGATGGTCATTTGAACTGAGAATGCTTCCGCCGATCTGATAATGCCCGGTCATCCGAACCGAAGTGGTCGGTCACCTACCATTAAGTGCTCGACCATCACTTATGTGGTCGGTCATGATGGTCCTTTTTAATGATTTTGACCAATGAGGAAATTTACCCTTTTACCCCTGCCGTGCTACTTAAATATCATAGTGCCTAAAAAACACCATCAACATCTATCCCCTAGTTCTCGGTAACAACGAGTTTGTGAGTTGATGCCGGGAACTATAAAAAAGATGGTGTGTCAATGAATCCGTCGGTGGTCACTTCAGGAACTGCAGAGAAAAATGTCTTGGCTGCAAATATGGTCATTTCTGCCATCTTCATGAGCTCAGTTAACGAGGATCCCGATATCTACCTGTGGAAAAAATGCTTTGCCCTTATGCTGATGACGATCGACTCGGTGAGATGTAACCCGACCCCGAGCTGAGAAGAACATTTGGCTCTGGGGGAATGTCACCTCCCCAGACCAATAGAGGGCCGACCATGGGGGAGATGCTCTGATCCCATGTCGATGATAAGTCTCTCGGTGGGGCGTATCCCGACCCCGAGCTGAAGAAAGACTTGGATCTGAGGGAATATTACATCCCCAGTCCAAAGAAGCCGACTCGGTGGGACGTAACCCGACCTCGAGCTAAAAGAAAGACTTGGCTCTGGGGGAATGTTACATCCCCAGTCCAAAGAAGCCGACTCGGTGGGACGTAACCCGACCCCGAACTAAGAAAGACTTGGCTCTGGGGGAATATTACATCACCAGTCCAAGAAGCCGACTCGGTGGGACGTAACCCGACTCCGAGCTAAAAGAAAGACTTGGCTTTGGGGGAATGTTACATCCCCAGTCCAAATAAGCCGACTCGGTGGGACGTAACCCGACCTCGAGCTAAAAGAAAGACTTGGCTCTGGGGGAATGTTACATCCCCAGTCCAAAGAAGCCGACTCAGTGGGACGTAACCCGACCCCGAGCTGAGAAAGACTTGGCTCTGGGGGAATATTACATCCTCAGTCCAAAGAAGCCGACTCGGTGGGACGTAACCCGACCCCGAGCTAAAAGAAAGACTTGGCTTTGGGGGAATGTTACAACCCCAGTCCAAAGAAGCCGACTCGGTGGGACGTAACCCGACCTCGAGCTGAATAAACCATAAGGCCTCGGCGGAACAAAATCCAGCCCTGAGCCGAATAAACATCGGTCTCGGCGGTACAAGAGCAGACCCGAGCCGGAAAGAGACATCGGTCTCGGCGGTACAAGAGCAGACCCGAGCCGGAAGAAACATCGGTCTCGGCGGTACAAGAGCAGACCCGAGCCGAAAAGAGACATCGGTCTCGGCGGTACAAGAGCAGACCCGAGCCGGAAAGAGACATCGGTCTCGGCGGTACAAGAGCAGACCCGAGCCGGATAAACAAGTGGCCTCGGCGGAACGAAATCCAGCCCCGAGCCGAATAAACATCGGTCTCGGCGGTATAAGAGCAGACCCGAGCCGGAAAGAAACATCGGTCTCGGCGGTACAAGAGCAGACCCGAGCCGGAAAGAGACATCGGTCTCGGCGGTACAAGAGCAGACCTGAGCCGGAAAGAGACATCGGTCTCGGCGGTACAAGAGCAGACCCGAGCCGGAAAGAAACATCGGTCTCGGCGGTATAAGAGCAGACCCGAGCCGGAAAGAGACATCGGTCTCGGCGGTACAAGAGCAGACCCGAGCCGGAAAGAAACATCGGTCTCGGCGGTACAAGAGCAGACCCGAGTCGAAAAGAAACATCGGTCTCGACGGTACAAGAGCAGTCCCGAGCCGTAAAACATATATCAACAAAACGGACTCGGCGGTACAAGAGCAGACCCGAGCCGTAAAACAAATATCAAAACCATTGTGTGGGTCATAACAAACAAGCATAATCAAATGTCAGCCTAAAACAGAAGAGGTCTTACTCACATTTTTGGGATTCGTTGCCTTCCGCTTTTTCGCCTCTTCTCCGACTGGCTCCGGCTTCAAGCCCCTCATTATTCGTCTCTTCCATCCTCTCCAGTTTGTCCATCATGGATTTTAGAAGGATTTGATTTTCCCCCTATCTTTCCTAATATTTTCCTCCATCTTCTTCATCCAATCTGCTGTTGAACTCCCTGACGACCGGTGATTTCCATCTTCTGCCATCGACTTACCACGCAAGCTGCTTTTTGTAACATTCCCCACAGACGGCGCCAACTGTTGACGGCTGATTTTGGTCTCAGGGGCAATATGGGAATATCACTCTCGAGACTAATCCTCCCTCAATAGTGAATTTGTTTGGTTATGGGGGACCAAAGGCAAATTTAGCAAGAAAGCAGATAAACACACCAATCAACAAAGAGATTTAACGTGGTTCGGTGGATTTGGATCCGACCTACGTCCACGGACACAAACGGGATGATACTTTTATTACTTAAACACTCTTTTCGGGTCTCTTTTTGTTTTCTACAAGTCAGAGCTTGAAGATTCAGATCCCTTATTTTTTGATGCCCCTTTACACATACTCTGCCCTCCTATTTATAATAGTACAGAAATCAGACTCCTTCTCCTATAAGAATTTCCTAGTTGAAACTATTCCTTTTTCCCATAAGGATTCCTAATCAAAACTACCTTTACTTTCTTTATCATACTAGGACATTGACTTACTAGTTTACCCCATGAAAGTAGGATAACTTATTATCTTATCTTGTATGGATAGAATGCCTTATTTTCCCGAACATGTCTTGCCCTATGCTCGGTCATAATAGTCTTTTGTACTGAGAATGATGTTGTCGACCTGATAATTGCCCGGTCATCTTGAACTCAAGTGCTCGGTCACTAACCGTAAAGTTCCCGGCCTCTTACTGTTGACTCTTTAGTGGTCGGGTCGGCATTAATAATATTGACTGAGAAGTGAATTACCTTTTTTACCCCTGTCGTGCTGCTTAAATAACATAGTGCCTAAAAACACCATCAACAATATATATATGTGAAGATGTGTTATGTGTTATGTGTGTCTCAGTTACATTGTCAACCCTCACTTACATTGAGCATAGTCACAATCACATTTTATTTAAGTGGCAAAAAAACTCAGTCATAGTCATATTTCAACCCAAAATCATAATGTAAGTATTAGTTGGGTGACCGATAATTTAATAATGAGTATTCATCAATCACATTGTGACTGTGTTTTTTAACTTACAGTCACAATGTGACTACTAATTAAGTGAGTGATAATTTAATCATGGGTGTACCTCGATCAAATTTATAACATCAATCACATTTGTGACCTCAATCACATTATAATTGTGTTTTTAAACCTATAGTCACACAATAGTTGTCATTATGAGAGTGTTTTTTTAACCACAGTTTCAATTTGAAGATTAGTTGTAACTAATAATTTAGTCATTAATGTGCTTCAATCATATTTGTGACATGAGTCACATTGTGATTGTGTGTTTTTTTCTTACAGTCACAATGACTGTTAATTAAGTTTGTTGCTATGTTTTTATTTTGTTTAGTCCGTTACAATATAACTATAAATAGTTTCATCCATATATCAAAAATGAATTAATATATAGTGTGCATTTAAAGTAAAAAATAAATAAATAAATAAATAAGCGTGTTGAAAACGCAGTGCCTAAGTTCAAATCTAAGGTGAGTTAAGGGACTAAAAAATATATTTAGGCTTACCCATCTTTATCTTTTAAAGTAGAAAAAAAAAATTTGTTTGCGTGAATATTAATCTCTTTAAAAAAAAAAAAGGGTAAAACGGAGAAAAATTATGTCAAACTTCTTATTAGTACTTAGTCCTTAAAAATGACTAAAGATGAATAAAATTTAAAATGAGATATAGTTTTGTATAATAAGTGATATAAAACATGATTAAACAATAATTTTTTAAATAATAAAGCTTTCAATTTAGCTGTGATATTATCCGAGGTGAAAAAAGCTCGGGCTGGGCCTCAAAATGAGGGCCCGGCTCCGGCCCAGGTCGGGCTCAACCAAAAAAGCCGGGGCCCGGCCCGGCCCGGGCTTAAAATAAATAATTAAATATTTTTTATTTATAAAATATATATATTTATATAATAAATTTTTTATATTTATATTTTTTTATAATAAAAAATCGGGCCCGGCCCGGACCTAAATTTTTTTTGCCGGGCTCAGGTCGGGCTTATCAAAGCTATGTGATATAATTTGGGTATACTTATTGTTATAAATCGGTGTTACTTACTTACTTATGGCAAAAACAAATTAAAACCCTAATTCATATTTTCCTATTATTAATAATATATCTTTAAGAACTCGAGTTCTTGTTCATGTCTTGAATTCACTTCATCAAAGAAGATTATTATGGGTAGTCTCTGATTTATGACTACAAATTTTCTCGATTTTCCCAAAAATTAAGGGGCACTAAATTGAAATTTGTTTTTAAAATTTATAAATTGAAATTATT
Source organism: Zanthoxylum bungeanum (assembly GCA_019454045.1). Taxonomy (NCBI): domain Eukaryota; kingdom Viridiplantae; phylum Streptophyta; class Magnoliopsida; order Sapindales; family Rutaceae; genus Zanthoxylum; species Zanthoxylum bungeanum. The sequence continues at coordinate 278,616 of SKCR01031732.1, read as the reverse complement.
CAAATCTTATTAGCGGACCACTATGACTGAAGATAGGCTAAATGGATTAGCAATCTTATGCATTGAAAATGATGAGATTGAAGATTTAAAGTATGATGATATAATTGATGATTTTGTTTCAAAAAATGCTAGAAGACAATTTATTAACTATTGAAAATTTAAGGAGCTTTACTAGGAATAGTTGTATATGATTATATTTTTTATTGTCGGGGTTTAGGTACTATGTCCTCCATTTATATATTTTCTTAAGTAATATAATTTGGGCGTGAGAGCCTAGCCCCCAGCTTCGCTTGGGTTCCAGCCCTCGTCAAATATTTTTTTTTAAACATATGTTTTCGTAATGAAAAATTGCACATTTTGAGCTTTCGCACCGGGCACCCAAAAATTCAGGACCGGCCCTGGTGTGATTAACAATGAGTCCCCAAATGGCGTGGTGTAAAGTTGAGGATCTCACTTTGAGGTTCTGGTTTCGAATTTAGGAAGTGAGTTTCTTGTAAGAACCTAAGACAACTAGAGATTTTACCTACTCCGCTTAAACCCGAAAATGATGATTTGGTGGCGAGATTTTCCAATAATTCCAAAAAAAAAAAAAAAGAGAGAGAGATTAACAATGAGAAGAAAGTAAAAGTGAAGCCCCCACTTGAATAACTTTTATTCATTCAACTATGTCTTGTCCCCCAAGTTGAGAAAATACATTTCTCTTCACAAAAAGGAAAAGTGATCCTTCGTCTATAATTCCATGCATAGTGCTAGGAATAATTTGTAGGTTTAAATCATTTCATCATACATATACCACATTGAAATTGGAGTTTTATTTGACTTCATGGTAAGCCTATTCGATCTCCCATTGTGATCCAGAATGATATTATATTTACTGTGCGGACACGTGCTAGTTTATTAAAGAAAGTGAAACTATCTTATGAAAATAGATGGCTTCACCATTCTTGGTATTTTTCCGATAATATTTTTTGAGTTTCATTTATTTATTTGGCTTATTGCCTATTTAACTCTAATTATTTAACTTGGAGGATTTGTTCTCTTTAGTTTTTTTTCTCTTTAGGATATACCATTGTTGTTGAGTTTTTCCTTTTGATTAATATACTTACCTTATCATAAAAAAAATAAAAAAAAAATAAAAACTCTCCAACAAGCAGTCAAGTTATTGAAGACTTTTAAAAGTAAACGATAAGATCCAAAGACTTGAGCTTATTTGAATGGAGCACATGGGCTTAGGTGCGCTAATTTTGCAATTGCTTTCTAGCTTATGATTTACTTCTTTTTTGCAAATCGACAAACTATGTTTCAATTTCTTTACACCACTCAATTCCAATTATCCCACCCACCCACTCCATTTTTTTTTTAAATAAATTATAAATTTACATATTTATAACATCGAATACATATAATATATGATTTACATCCAATAGATACAAGCTTTTTCAGAGATATGTATATAACAATTTGACTGCCCAAGGTTCATAGAAGAAACACACTCACTGAATTCGAATTCAAAATCTAAAAATAAAATAATGAACCCTACACCATCAAATCACACTCCTTGAAAACTATAGATACATATCCGAATTTTTGCGAGAATTTAGTCCCGACAAACGTAGGGATTCGAACTCTTGAGAGTTGCCACAAGACTTTTTATCCCATTGGTTCATTCAAGAAAGATCTTTGTGAATTTTCCATAGAAAAATGACCAAAAACCCTTTTTTCAAGTTTTAAAATCCAACATTAGACCGTGTCATTAGTCATTATAATATTAAACAACTCAATACGCTTTTTGGAAGACATTTCAGTTTTTTTTTTTTTTTTAATAATATACACAAATTTGACTGTTAAATAAAATATGAGTGAACTTAACGTTAATTTTGAAGTTAACAAATTGATAATTAACATTTAACTCATTAACACCATAGAAGTTTCTGTTGATTTTTAATCCGTTGTTTTTTTTTAAAAAAAAATTTAATGGAGAAACAGTTAATTTTACAAAATAATACAGCATTTTGGTTAATTTTTTTTTCTCATAACTTTTTTAAATTCGGATGATCAATCAAAAAATAGCTTATCTTAAAAGGAGAAAATATAACTTGAACTTTCAGAAATCAGAAATCTTCTCACTCACCCAAGAAGGAGAATAACTTTGGACCCTATGCCTATAGATCAAATATTGCTTAGTATTCAATTTTCCAACTCATAAATTTATTAAAGCTTCAAATTTCTCCTATTCTAAATAGCTAGCTAGCTACTTGCAAATTTTATTTCTACAAACTGAGGTTTCAAAAGGAATCAATCCCCCCTCATGAGGAGGGCAATGATTAAAATGAGTGGTGGTGCCATACCATTTCTAAAACATCTCAAATGATGCTCACTTTTTGAGCTCCCACAAATTTGAAAATACTCTCTTTTTCAATTAAAACTCTTCATGTGTAGGAGTGGAGTCAAGCTTTTAATTCTAAAAGTTTAAATTACAACCTATAAAAAGTGTACATGATTAAAATAATATCTTTATACATAGTTTATATTCATATTATATATATATAGACACACAATAAATGTCTATATGACCATAACACACTTTGATCTTTAAAAACCTGATTAGAAAATAAGTCTCTTATGATGCACTAGATCCGGCTCGATTATTGTTAGAGTGAATAAATTTGCTGTTTTTTGAAATCTCTCTTCCGATTCAAAATCATAAAGTAACGTGTATCTTCCTGTTCCGATCATCCCTCATCATTGAATTTTTTTTTCTTTTAGTATCCAAAATAGCAAATGCAGCTAGTAATTTTTAAATTTTTAAAATTAATTTATCATTTCGATGCTAAAGGAGTATTCAGATAATATAACTATCATTATTAGTGATTCATACCATTAAGAGTAATGATACGTCTACCTAAAAATACACAAACACTTATACATAAATACTAAAAAAATATTTTAGTATAGGAAAAATTTTTTTTTTTTTTGTTTAGAGTGTTTTTGTGCGTCCCCAAAAGACATGACTTGGTGGTGTAGGACTCAAGATATCATCTTAAGGTCTTGGGTTCAAATCCAAAGAGTATTTCTTGTAAGAGCCTGAGACAACCTGTTTTGCTTAAACTCGGAAAGGATGGTTTGACGGTGAGATTTCCAACGATTCAAAAAATATATTTTTGCGCACTTTTAGATTTATAAATATGTGAATTGTCTGTCACATATAACATGTTATTAATACATACTATATGGTAAATTTGATTCATTGAACTTGTACCAAAAAATTAGGAACAAAAATACCCATTAAAAAGAATACTAAAACATTGGAAAAGTAAGATGTGATTGCCATTTGCCAGTTATCATGCTCCAATCACTTTACTATCTTACTAGCCATCAATAAATATAACACTCTGCCCCGAAAATTGATCTCCCCCCCCCAACTGCCAACTGACACATTCCCCTCCCTTGTCTCCTTTGGAATTTACAAAAAACCCTTATTAATACTTACAATGACTTTTTTTTTTTGAACATTTACACACAATGACTTTTTTTTTTTGAACATTTACACATTATAAAATTTAAATATTTTATTAATAATTAATAAAATGTTAATTATTTTTTTATTTTATATTTTTTTTATTTTTGTTAATAAATATTACATATTTTTTATCTATTCATTTAATTTTTTTAATTTAATTAATACTACTTATGTATAAGAAAAATATTTTAAACAATATAATTTTTTTATTATTTCGAAATTTTAAAAAAAAAATACCAAAAATTGGCCCCTGGACGATGATCGTCCAGGGCGATTGTTCCCCTTTTGGGGGAACAATCGTCCCCCTCCCTTTTTTTTTTTAATTATTATATATTATTTTTTTTAATTTCGAAAAAAAAAGTTTAATAATTTTTAAATATATATATATATATATATATATATATATATTAAATTTAAAGTTGTGTTGATTTTGATTCTGATTTCGATTTTATGTTTTCTTTATTAAAAGTTGTTTGTCTTATTTAATTTCGTAAATCAGTATCCATATCTACTTTTACTTTTTTTTTAAAAAATATTTTATTAAAGTTGTGTTGATTCTGATTCTGATTTTATATTTTCTTTATTAAAATTTTTTTATCTTATTTAATTTCGTAAATCTGATTTTATATTTTCTTTATTAAAATTTATTTGTCTTATTTTATTAACAATAACAATAGTTATTTCAAATAAATATTAAGAATATTTTATAATAATTAAATTATAAAATATATTTAAAAAAAAATTAAAAGAAAAAAAAAAGAGGGGCGAATTGCTGCAGCCAAAGCCCTCTTTTTTTTTAAATTAATCAAAATATATATAAATATAAATATTACTATAGATATATATATATATATATATATATATATATATATATATATATATATATATATATATAAATATATGTATATATCAATAAATAAAAAAAATTAGATATATATGGTTTATTTGAAAATTGAAAATAGAATTTTGGTGAAAGGAATAGGGTAATTAGAGAATTTTAGGGTAGACACAAAAGGTAAATGTGTAAGAGGGAGGGGGAAGATAAGCCCTCCTCTGCCCCCAATGGCCCATTTTGATATTCAACCCCATCAGTTTATATATGCTCTCACTTTAAAACCCTAATTCTGTAATGGCCAAAATACCCTTTATGGAGAACCATGTTACCATATGATGTGTTGGGTCAAGACTCTTGACATATTGAACAATGAACATACAAAGTACAAACTTAAGAAAATATTTTTTTAATTTACAAAAAAAAAAAAAAAAAAAAAAACATTTAGTGGAGTTGTGGAGATGTGGGACCCAAATATTTATCTTTGAATCTTTGTCACTCTCATTTCTCATTATCTTTTGAACAATGATACGTACATGAATAAATTACTCAAATCCAATCATAAATATATTAAAGTAATATTATTTTATTAATATTTATGATTGTATTTGTATAATTTATTTGTGTCTGTATCAATCATAAATATTATTAAAGTAACATTATTTGTCCATAAGGAGTGTGATTTGGTGGTATAGAGTTCATGATCTCACCTTGAAGTCATGATTTCAAATTCAGGGACTATCTTTCTTGTAAGAGTCTGGGACAACCGAGCGTTTTATCTACTCTGCTTAAACCCGAAAAGAATGATTTGGCGATATGATTTCCAATTATTTTAAAAAAAAAATTTATTAATGCAGGAATGTAATTCATTTATATCATTTTCATTATCTTTTTAATTGTAGGAAAAGAAATTTACACTGAGCTCCTCTCTCTAGAAAACACTCTCTTTTGCCCAGCTTTCAAACAAAAGCTATCTTCCAATCTTCTTGTGACTTGTTCTTCGTTTTCTTCAAATAAAACCCTCCACCCAGTGTGTCATTTTGTTTCATAACTTCTCATCATTTAATGTGGTTTAGGTTTTTCTTTTTTGATTTTTCTTTGTATCTCTCTATTCTTCTTGTGCTTGGTAGGTTGTGCCATTGAAGTGAAAGTGTGATGGGCCCTCAACTCCACTGAAGATTTTATGGTGAGAGAGGGAGGGGTCTCCAGTCTCCATCTCCTCTTTCAGTGCTCTTCTTTGCTTTGCCCTATCTTCTTGTTGTCTCGCATTTTACATGTTAATCAAGTTTTGAACTTTTTGATTATAAGATAAGGTTTTGAGGGTTTCTGATTTTTTTTTTCTCTATGGAGACCATGGCAGGTTATCTTAGAAGGTTTTCCCATTTGGGTTTCTGATTTTGTATAATAATATGGTAATGCTTGTGGGTTTGTGTTCTGATCAACTTTGGTTGACTCTAGTTCTTGGGTTTTGACTCTGCCCTTTTTTTTTACCAACATTTGTGATTGCAATATTGAACCGGTCTTTGCTTAGCTGTGAGCATATTTGATTTGGGATTTTGGAAGATTGGATAGTGGAAATTTTTTTTTTTTTTCAAGGTCCTTGGGAGATTTTGTGACTTGATCATCTTTTGGATGTGGATTTATACATTCATTACTTCTGTGTGTTAGCTGTAACCATGATGATTGGCATATAAGAACTTGATTTTGGAGGTGGGGTTGTGATAAATTTGGCTTTGGAAAGCTCTTGAGAGGTGAAAAATGGACAGGATGATTCAACCTCCTCTGGTAAATTGTTTGCCTACCCTTTCTGCTAATTTGCTTCTTTGCATTATGTCACACTCAACACAATGATTCAGTTTGATGCTTTATCGGATTTTTAGTTTTGTGGTTTTTACATTTGGGAACTGGTAGAACCTTTATACTTAGTTTTTATTGTATGTAGATCCTTCTTTGAAACCTGCTTAGAATTTACCAATACATGGCGAAGATGAGCAGCCTCAACTGTTCTTCTTGACCCTTGATTGGTCTTCGATTGCGCTACTTCTATGTAAAGCAGTTATACGCAAGAGCAAGTGTCGCACACGTAATATAGAAGGATATCGATCCCGCAAGGAATTATTATTCTTGTCAATTACTAAATTATGTCAATCCTAATCTTATTTAGATTAATTATTTCAAGAGTAAATGATAGAATAAACGCTAATTAGACTAAAGTAAATGGCAAAGATAACAGATAAGACTAGAATCACAATATCTCCACAATTTTCACATAATCTCTCTCGTCTCTTTGATTAAACAACTATATGTAATTGTTAACCTTTAACACGAAATTATTCACAAGTCTCTTCCAAGCGTCAAGTAAACATATTTTCCTTAACTAACTATATTCCCTATGTCAATTAAGTTAAGGCGAATTCTTTAAGCTCAAGCTCTAATTAGGGTTACACACACCATGTAGGTATATTCCTATCCTATCATGGAAATCTAGCTAATGAACTGCATCATTTGTTGTTTTATCAAGGTCTAAATTCAACCTAATGGTAGCTAAGCAATAGGAAACATGAAGATCAAGATAAATCAAACAGCCACCGAAAAATTCAATTGATTAATTGTAAATGTTGGGTTGCATTGAAATCCTAGTATAAGAGTTTAGTTCATGGTATTGAAGAAATACAAAAACATCATATACAATAACATTACAAAGAAACTAAGAGTAAGGCATCCACCTTGGCCGCCTCACAGCAGCTGCAGTGCGTCAAGGATGTCGCCTCATGCCGAATTTTTAACAGGCCCGTCTCATGACGCCTCGAGTGGAGGCGGACTCATCGACCCAGAAGCCCTAAAATTACTATTTTTTTTTTTTCAAAAATATTTTAAGTATATAAGGGAGCTAAAAGTTGGGACAAAGAATCCCGACTTGAACTTCTTTATAGACTAAAAAGCTACCGAAAATAAAATTTTCAATTTTAAAATCCTAACTGTCAGTGTTGTTAACTGCGTTGATAGGGTAGCTCGACCTCGATACTTTGCCGAAAAATGGCTAAATAATTATTATCTTTAAAAATAATCAATATTTACTATTATATTTATTTATTAGTTATAATTTGTTATTAACAAAATTTTTATGATAGGAACTATATATGATGATGATTTTTTGGAGGATGACATTTCAGACACACATTTCATGCTATTTGATACAAATGATAACCTATTTAGAGATTAGAAGTCATTTATTTCATGAACCTATTTTGTTATGTTTCATTTTGTTTAGTTTTGATGGGTGCTTTTATGCATTAATTGATATGGATTTGTTATGGATGATTTATTTTGATATTTTTAGTTTTTTCGTGTTCAAATTGAGGCTGTCGCCTCGATGGCCTCGAGGCGGGGGACCGCCTCTCACCGCATACCGAGCCCAATCTTCAATATTCTTCCTCTATTTGATTCTTAAAATTGTTGATGTTTTTGACCTCTTTTGTGTTGAGAGTGCTTTTAGCATCCAAAGGAAGCTTATTCCTCTCCAGTTTGGTTCTCTTTAAATCCTAGTTACCCCTTTATTTAAATAGGGCTTCCCAAATGGCCCAAATTACATTGCAGGATACGGGGAGGCGCCGCGGCGCTAGAAACTGCCAAATGTTCTGATCCAAGATGCATTATGCTGGAACCGCTGCTGCGGCGCTTCTTGTCTAGTGTTGTGGCATTGGGTAGTTGGTGCTGCTGTGCTGAATAATCCCCATTTCTCTGGATCAGATTCCTCTTGATTGACGTTGCGGCGCCAACTTTGTGTATATGATTCCATAATACTGACTCTGTATCCCGTTTCCGCGTTATTTTGCCCGAAGCTTCAAAACAAATACAAAAACAAGTAAAACTGTACAAATAGCTTTTAATGACTAACAATTCCATAATCCTATAGTGTTGATGGCAAAGATATTTTAATGAAAGTAATAGAGTTAGAAAAGGATGATGATATCTCTATATACATGATAACACGGAAATGGCATGCCTAACTGATTCCTACTGCAAATTTGAACCACCATCAAGTGTTTCCCTTTCTTGAGTAACCCAAGCATTGTTTACATTGGTTAGTATTCGAAATGTTGTAGCTACACACTTGTGCAAATCTGATGAAATCTTTTGAGCACCATATTGATTAGAATCAATTATCCACTTTTAGGTTTCAGAATAAGGAATTTTTTCATTGTCGCTAAACTCTGACATTTTGGCCTTTTTTTTTCTCATAGTAAATGCTATGTTCATTATGTTTCAATCGTTTTGGTTTTTCTGCTTTTTTGCTTGTGTGCCAAATCAAGATTGGTTTCAGGATTGACTTATAATTAATGATATACTCTGTTATAAGTAGAGGAACTGGTGACAGTTGTATCTACTAATTTGATATTTCTCTCCGTTGTTTAGTTTCTCAAGTCAGATTCTGTGAATGTTTTCTCTGAATCTCTGGCCAGCATGAACTCCAAAATCTTTTGCAGTATATTATTATAGTTATATTGTTAGGTTGATACAATCTTTTGCAGTATATTGTTAGTGTTTAATCTATTTATATACAAAAGTAATAAAATGTTTTTTTTTTATTCTTTTTCCATTTTTATTTCTTCAGATATGTTTCATAAAAACACTCTTAAAGTATCATGGATCTGTTTTCTGTTGTTAGAGAACATCTGCATCTGCATGTGTATACATTCAAGGTAAAAAGAATGTTCTTAATCACCCTACATTTACCTTTGCAGGTTGATACAACAGCTTGTTTTTGCAGAGTAGATGCTGGCCTCAAAACCGTTGCTGGAGCAAAAAAATATGTTCCTGGGACAAAGCTCTGTCTTCAACCTGACATTAAACCATCTATTCATCCAACTAGGAACAAACCAGCAAGTAGCAGCAGGAGCCGAAACCAATCTCCTTTGCTTCCAGGACTTCCTGATGATCTCGCTATTGCATGTCTGATTCGGGTCCCAAGGGTTGAGCACCATAAACTCCGTCTAGTATGCAAAAGATGGTACCGTCTTTTGTCAGGTAACTTCTTTTACTCACTCCGAAAGAGCCTTGGCATTGCAGAGGAATGGATATATGTCATTAAGAGAGAGCGAGATGGAAAAATCTCATGGCATGCCTTTGACCCCACATACCAGCTCTGGCAGCCACTACCTCCTGTTCCCAAGGAATATTCTGAAGCCCTTGGGTTTGGTTGTGCCGTTCTTAGTGGCTGTCATCTGTACTTGTTTGGTGGCAAAGACCCGCTAAAGGGATCAATGAGACGAGTTATTTTCTACAGTGCAAGGACTAATAAATGGCACCGTGCCCCAGACATGCTTCGCAGGCGACATTTTTTTGGTTCTTGTGTCATAAACAACTGCTTGTATGTTGCTGGTGGGGAGAATGGTGGGGTGCATCGGTCCTTGAGATCAGCTGAAGTTTATGATCCCAACAAGAACAGATGGTCTTTCATTTCAGATATGAGCACGGCAATGGTGCCCTTCATTGGAGTTGTTTATGAGGGCAAGTGGTTCTTGAAGGGGCTTGGATCTCACCGTCAGGTTCTCAGTGAGGCATATCAGCCAGAAACTGACAGCTGGTACCCTGTATACGATGGAATGGTTGCAGGCTGGAGGAACCCAAGTGCTTCCCTAAATGGACATCTCTATGCTTTGGATTGTAAGGATGGCTGCAAAATCAGGGTTTACGATGAAGTTACTGATTCTTGGAGCAAGCATATTGACAGTAAGATGCATTTAGGAAATTCTCGAGCTCTGGAGGCGGCTGCTCTTGTTCCACTGAATGGTAAATTATGCATTGTCCGTAATAATATGAGTATATCTCTGGTCGATGTTTCAAAATCCAATGGCGAGAGGGAAGCTTCTGCAGAACATTTGTGGGAAACTATATCCGGGAAAGGGCAATTCAAAACTTTAGTTACAAATCTATGGTCAAGTATCGCCGGCAGGAACCGCCTGAAAAGTCACATTGTTCACTGCCAGGTTCTTCAAGCGTAATAACTGTATAATATGTAGGTTTCAGTGATGGGTTCTGTGCATTTTAAGCCGAAACTTGCGAAGCTGATGAGTTATAGTTATTGATCATTGTTGTAGTCCATATTGAAATTAAGGATTCATATGTGCTGAATCTATGAGGATGTAATGTTGTGCTCGTTGTTTACTGTTACAAACATCTATAAGATACTATAGTTATTACACGTCAAACTAGATAGCCTTTTGTATCTGAGATTTTGTTATTGTTATATGGCTATAGTTTAAGTGTTAATTTTGTTATTCGTTTGATCACGGCTTCAAATCTTGAAAACAGACAAATACATCAAGACTTTCCCTGTGGAGGCTCATTTTCCAGATGAGCAATCGATCAGAAATTTAAAATGGATGACATATAAAAAAGAGGCAAGCACTTGACGCGTTGAACATATTATTATGCAAAACCGAAAAGTTCCAATTCAAGAACAGTTTTTCAAATACAACTGAACAAATCACAGAGCTAGTAGATTGCATTATTTGTTATTCGTTTTCAAGCTTCTTTATAATTGAAGGCTACAAAAGAATAAGTTACAAGAAAATCTAATTAGAGAAATGGAAAAGCTCTCCTACAACATAAGAAGCTTGCTAATGGCGGGGTAACAGCAGTGTCAGCCGCTCCCTAGTTTTGAGAGGTAAGATTGTGCAAGTGAGATGCATGTCTCTTTCTGCTTTTTGTATTCATTGTATCGTAAGAAGAAATAACCAAGATAATCAAAATCTATTGGAGACATCTTTGCCTATAGAAAACAAAAACAAATATAAGTTACGTCATTATTGTTTCTTGAGGTTGACATGTATAGCTGAAGCAGTTGAGATACCTGGATTAGCGCCCACAATGCCCAAAATATATGTGAAGCTAACATAAATGTATTTGACTCAACATAGAGAACTTCAAGATCTTGGTCAGATACCTGAGTTAATAAACAGCAGCATCAATAGCTTGTCAAGCTACAAAAAGATATAAATATCGGGGTAGGTTACGTGGCTACATGGGTCTATTATGATTGCACCTTTTCGTTTTTCAATTTCTATTTCATCAATTCAGAAATGAGCCTCTCATTAAACAATGAGTTTATATATGTGTGCATAGACACTCAGGTGCCTCTCTCCAAATCAAGAAACTGTGTTAAGTATGGCAATTTTATGACAACGCTTATGGAAAACAAAGTAAGCAATCGTCTGTATTGAGGTCATGCGCGCATAATTCAAGAAAAGGAAAAATATACTTTATTTGGGAAAGATTTCAAACTAGAAACCATTTTAAAGGCATTCAACGATTAATATTTGATTCTGCAAAAACTACAAGTTTGCCATCCTCACATACCTCTTCTGGTTTGTCAGGTTGTAAATAATGCCTGAAGAAATGATATTGCTCTTCTTTATTGGGGTATCTACATAACATCAGATTCAAGAGATTAATAAAATGTGATTTGTGTCATCACCATGGTAGTAAAGAAGATGAAAAATAGAATAGAACCATACAAGCTATAGTCACAATCATAGCCCGCATATTCATTGAAGTGATTTCCAATGTCATAGCCTCTGTAATTGTATGATCCGTACTCAAAATCGATAAAGTAGAGTTTCTCTGGAAATTCATCAAATAAATTACAAAGTCAAGAGCAGAAATGGAAAGCAATACAAGATAAGAAGAAAGTGAACCATTTTTCAAATGTTTATTAAATTGGTAAAAGTCAAATCGTCTCATTGGTGGTGTCTTTGACTATAAGTCCATAACTCCACATGATGGTCAAGCGTGACCACCAATACATAAGATGTGCCACGATAGGCTTTCTATAATTGGAACAAAATGGAGGTTGAACAAATTTTTAAATTCAAACCCAAGACCGAAGAAAAAAATATGTAGCCTGCACTTGTAATGGTACTTTTCTAATACTCTATCCTTTACTTCTTAATCTAAAATTTGAAAATAAAAACTTCACATTGCAAAGCACTTCAGATACTTCCAAAATAACCATATAACATTGTTGATGGTGTTTTTGTGTTTTTGGGCACTATGTCATTTAAGCAGCACGACAGGGGTAAAAGGGTAATTCCCTTATTGGTCCGGATCATTATACCGACCCGACCACATGAGTCAGGGGCCGAGCACTTAAGATCGTTAACCCGACCACTTAAAGATTGGATGACCGGGCAATTATCAGGTCGACAGCAGCACTCTCAGTACAAAAAACTATTGTGACCGACCTCATGAAGACCGACCATATAGCGAGGCGTGCTCCAGAAGATAACACCCTATCATTGTGGATAAGATGACAAGTTATCCTATTTTCATAAGGAAAACTGGTGAGTTAATATCCTAATAGGATAAATGAAGTAAATGTAGTTTTGATTAGGAATCCTTATGGGAAAAGGGAACAGTTTTGACTAGGAATCCTTATGGGAAATGAAATTGTTTCAACTAGGAAATTCTTGTACAAATAGGAATATGATTTCTTCACCATTATAAATAGGAGGGTAGAGTGAAGAGAAGGAAACAACAAAAAAGAGAGAATAAGAAGAACAAGTTGAAGGTTAAAAGTTGAGATCAGAATCATCAAGCTCTGACTTGTAAACACAAAAAAGATCCGAGAAGTGTATTTCAGTAATAAAAAGTATCCTCCTGTTTGTGCCCGTGGACGTAGGTCGGACCAAGATCCGCCGAACCACGTTAAATCCCCTTGTTGTTTGGTGTGTTTACCTGTTTTTCGCTAAATTTGCCTTTGGTCCCCCATAACCAAACAAATTCACTATTGAGGGAGGATTTCCTCGAGAGTGATATTCCAATATTACCCTGAGACCAAAATCAGCCGTCAACAGTTGGCGCCGTCTGTGGGGAACTCAACAAAAAGCAACTCGCGTAGTGAGACAATGGCGGAAGACGGAAGCCACCAACCATCAGGGAGCTCGGCTGCAGATTGGATGGAGAAGATTGAGGAGAACCTTAGGAAAGAAAGGGAGGAAAGCCAAACTCTGCTAAAAACCATAGTAGACCGTTTGGAAAGGATAGAAGGAGCACACAATGGAAAATTCGAGGCCGGGACAAGCCGACGAAGGAACGACATAGCAGAAGGAAAGAAAATTGTCGATATAAGTGAGGACGGCAGACCCCGGAGGAGAGACCCTTACAGGGTGAGATCTGTAGTGGTCCAGGGAGATTCCCGACCGAGGACACATGGGAGGAAGAGAGTGACAAATCGTCACCAGACCCCTCCTATGATAGCCTTCGCAACACCCGGCGAAAGGAGAAAGAATATGACGAAGAAGTACGAGAAGATACCGGCCACGAGAAGCACCTCCCCCGGGATAACAGAAAGAAAGAAGACCGCAGGAGGCAGAGTGGAACCAAAGATAGCAACATGAAATCTTGGTTACGGGAGGAGCTGATCAAATGGGGAGTATATCCCAATGCAAACAGAGGGGATGTCCAGGACGGCAAAGATGAATCTCCCCTCGCGGAAAAAATAAGGTCGGCAAGATTCCCAAAGCGATTCAGCATGCCGACCATGGCACCCTACAAAGGCCACTCTGACCCGAAATCACACATCGGAAGCTTTGTCTTGTTGATGGAAGTCCAGGGAGTAGTAGGGGACGCCATCTGCAAAGTGTTCCCCCTAACTCTGGCCGGACCGGCCATTCTATGGTATAGAAGCCTAGCCCCAAGGAGCATCAGCAACTTCGCACAACTGAGGAAGTCATTCATACGACACTTCAAAGGGGCATGCGTCCCAAAGAAAATGGTAGGAGAATTGAGACTGATGAAGCAGGGGGATGATGAGCCCCTGAGGAATTTTATTGAAAGGTACCACAATTTGGTGCTCGAGGTCGGAGCGTACGAGTCATCGGAAGCGCTAGAAAGTCTCAAGGGAGGTCTGAAGGTCGGGAAGTTGTGGACTCACCTGAGGATTCAAGACATATCGGATTATGCCACTGCCCTGGAGTTGGCCAGGAAGTTTATCTTAATAGAGGAGGAGAAAAAGATTGTCCGAGGAGTAGACACCCGAAAGGCTAAGATACTCAGGTCAGACAATCAGTGGGATTCGATCAGAAATTTGAGGAGATCGGTCCCAGAGCAGAAGAAACTCAGACCGACACCTCCGAGTAGTAATGTTCAAGAGATGAAGTCACCTGTCCAAGTCAACCGTGTCGCGGGAAGGACAATATACACCCCCCTGAACAAACCTATGACCCAGATAATTCGGGAAATCCAGGACAAATGTCTGTTGGCCGAGCCTAATTTGAGAAGGTTCCCGATTGAGGAGGGAAATAGTAGGGCTTACTGTATCTACCATAACGTAAGGGGACATGCCACGAATGGGTGCAGAGACCTGCGAGAGCAGGTGGAAGACTTGGTGAAAGAAGGCTATCTCAGTGAGTACATAGACCATTCTGTTTTTGAGGTCGACCAAAGTTGATAGCGGAAGTCATCCGGTCGGATGCATGGAATGCTGAGATGCAGAGAGGATGTATTAAGAAGAGTCTTACTTGTAGTGACCTTTGTAGAGTTGCAAGAAAGACAACGGATCCCAAAAATGTGAGTAAAACCTCTTCTGTCTTAGGCTGACATTTATTTATGCTTGTTTGTTGTGGTCCACACAATAGTTTTGATATTTGTTTTACGGCTCGGGTCTGCTCTTGTACCGCCGAGTTCGTTTTGTTGATATATGTTTTACGGCTCGGGTCTGCTCTTGTACTGCCGAGACCGATGTTTCTTTCCGACTCGGGTCTGCTCTTGTACCGCCGAGATCGATGTTTCTTCCTGGCTCGGGTCTGCTCCTATACCGCCGAGACCGATGTTTCTTTCCGACTCGGGTCTGCTCTTGTACCGCCGAGACCGATGTTTATTTCCGGCTCGGGTCTGCTCTTGTACCGCCGAGACCGATGTTCTTTCCGACTCGGATCTGCTCTTGTACCGCCGAGATCGATGTTTCTTCCTGACTCGGGTCTGCTCTTGTACCGCCGAGATCGATGTTTCTTCCTGGCTCGGGTCTGCTCTTGTACCGCCGAGATCGATGTTTCTTTCCGACTCGGGTCTGCTCCTGTACCGCCGAGACCGATGTTTCTTTCCGACTCGGGTCTGCTCTTGTACCGCCGAGACCGATGTTTATTTCCGGCTCGGGTCTGCTCTTGTACCGCCGAGACCGATGTTTATTTCCGACTCGGGTCTGCTCTTGTACCGCCGAGACCGATGTTTCTTTCCGACTCGGGTCTGCTCTTGTACCGCCGAGATCGATGTTTCTTCCTGGCTCGGGTATGCTCTTGTACCGCCGAGGCCGATGTTTATTCGGCTCGGGGCTGGATTTCGTTCCGCCGAGGCCGTTTGGTTATTCGGCTCGGGGCTGGATTTCGTTCCGCCGAGGCCGCTTGGTTATTCGGCTCGGGGCTGGATTTCGTTCCGCCGAGGCCGCTTGGTTATTCGGCTCGGGGCTGGATTTCGTTCCGCCGAGGCCGCTTGGTTATTCGGCTCGGGGCTGGATTTCGTTCCGCCGAGGCCGCTTGGTTATTCGGCTCGGGGCTGGATTTCGTTCCGCCGAGGCCACTTGTTTATTCGGCTCGGGGTGGATTTCGTTCCGCCGAGACCGCTTGGTTAATCGGCTCGGATATGGATTTTATTCCATCGAGGCCTTATGGTTTATTCAGCTCGGGGTCGGGTTACGTCCCACCGAGTCGGCTTCTTTGGACTGGGGATGTAACATTCCCCCAGAGCCAAGTCTTTCTTTCAGCTCGGGGTCGGGTTACGTCCCACCGAGTCGGCTTCTTTGGACTGGGGATGTAATATTCCCCCAGAGCCAAGTCTTTCTTTCAGCTCGGGGTCGGGTTACGTCCCACCGAGTCGGCTTCTTTGGACTGGGGACGTAACATTCCCCCAGAGCCAAGTCTTTCTTCAGCTCGGGGTCGGGATACGTCCCACCGAGAGACTTATCATCGGCATGGGATCGAAGCATCTCCCACATGGTCGGCCCTCTATTGGTCTGGGGAGGTAACATTCCCCCAGAGCCAAATGTTCTTCTCAGCTCGGGATCGGGTTACGTCCCACCGAGTCGATCGTCATCAGCATAAGGGCAAAACATTTTCTCCACGGGTAGATATCGGGATCCTCGTTGACTGAGCACATGAAGGTGGCAGGAATGACCAGATTTGCAGCCAATGCGTTTTTCTCTGTGATTTCTGGAGCGACCACCAGCAAGGCGATCAGCACACCATCTTTTTATAGTTCCCGGCACCAACTTGTATACTCGTTGGAACCGAGAACTAGGGGACAGATGTTGATGGTGTTTTCCGGGCACTATGTCATTTAAGCAGCACGACAGGGGTAAAAGGGTAATTCCCTTATTGGTCCGGATCATTAATACCGACCCGACCACATGAGTCAGGGGCCGAGCACTTAAGATCGTTAACCCGACCACTTAAAGATTGGATGACCGGGCAATTATCAGGTCGACAGCAGCACTCTCAGTACAAAAAACTATTGTGACCGACCTCATGAAGACCGACCATATAGCGAGGCGTGCTCCAGAAGATAACACCCTATCATTGTGGATAAGATGACAAGTTATCCTATTTTCATAAGGAAAACTGGTGAGTTAATATCCTAATAGGATAAATGAAGTAAATGTAGTTTTGATTAGGAATCCTTATGGGAAAAGGGAACAGTTTTGACTAGGAATCCTTATGGGAAATGAAATTGTTTCAACTAGGAAATTCTTGTACAAATAGGAATATGATTTCTTCACCATTATAAATAGGAGGGTAGAGTGAAGAGAAGGAAACAACAAAAAGAGAGAATAAGAAGAACAAGTTGAAGGTTAAAAGTTGAGATCAGAATCATCAAGCTCTGACTTGTAAACACAAAAAAGATCCGAGAAGCGTATTTCAGTAATAAAAAGTATCCTCCTGTTTGTGCCCGTGGACGTAGGTCGGACCAAGATCCGCCGAACCACGTTAAATCCCCTTGTTGTTTGGTGTGTTTACCTGTTTTTCGCTAAATTTGCCTTTGGTCCCCCATAACCAAACAAATTCACTATTGAGGGAGGATTTCCTCGGGAGTGATATTCCAATATTACCCTGAGACCAAAATCAGCCGTCAACAAACATATTAACACATCAATCCTGAGTCATTTGACTCATTTCAATATACCTTTTCCGGGAATGGAATAAAAGTAATTATAAAAAATGCACAAGACAGATCAATTGCAATGTCTTGACTTTCAATGTGTAAACAACATTTTGTTCAAACTTGTTATTATTTGATGTTCAACTGGCAATACCAAGAACTTTAAACTTGAAAGAGCAACTAAATAATAGAGTATGAACTAGAAATTAAGTTTGTCTTGCCTTGTTCATCATTAACCATTATATTCCCAGAAAGCAAGTCATTATGAGCAAACACCACCGGCGCATTAAGAAGGCTTGCCAATTCCTGTTCCAATATCAGATAAATGGGATAGAAGTCGTTTATTCTATGAATGAGTGAAAAATCAACATAAAATCATAATAAACATAATTGGTATCACCATGTACAAAAATTACTCTTTTATAATTCTTCTGTGGCTGACACTCGCCCTAAATTACTCTTTTATATGCTAGCTTCTTCTTCCTCACATCACCAAGAACAAAGCAGATTTAGAAGCAACAACACCAGTGAATAGAGAGAGTCAGAGAGTACCTTTAGCTCAACAACTTCTTTATGAACTTCGTCGAATGAAATTGTCTCGTACATACTCTGCTTCTCGATATCATCAAATTTAAGGGAAGATGCTACAAGAGGAAAAACAATTCAAACATAATATCAATATCATCTAATGATGGGGTTGCTTTAGCAGAATAAAATGGAACAGTTAAAATATTTGATCTTGGAGACTAGACCAAATTATATATGATGGCAGACTAAGCATAAATAAGAAGCAAACCTTTCTCAAAAAACTTAGAAACATCAAGCCATAACTGAGGTTCTTTAGAACCAGGAATTTCCACTTGATGGAATCTGCGCAGTTGTTTGGCGATTTCGGCAGCCAGCTTTGGATCTCGCATGTCTGCCAAGGTATTAAAAAAGGCTTAACGACAAGGTCATACTATAATAATCCTATGCTATCAAAAGCGATAGGCGGGGTTATGCATTTTCGCAGTTCAACTCGCCCAAGCGCCATCCAAGTGTTGTCTGACAGTCAAAGGGCAGGTTGACTAGTCAAACATGCAAAATTTTATCTAATATATAGAGAATCATAATTTAAAATACATATGTGCCGCCTATAGCCGCCCAAGAGACTGCCCAAGCGCACTTAGGCGGCGCCTTTAACAAGATAGCTCTAATCAAGAGTGTAGCATAAAATTTTCTTGTGCTTACCTGATGGAGTTAAAGTACGTGCATTAATAAAAGACTGCACCATGCCATTTCCGAAAACTCCAAGCAACTTCGCACCAAATCCTGCAGGCGAGAGGTATTTGATGGCCTATATGCAAAATGCAGTCAGCAATATACAAAGTAAAGCATGCAACTAAAAAGTAACAAGAAATAAGTCAATTGTATAAACAGAGAAACTTGCAGATAATAAACAAATATTCACAAGAACCAATTCATCAGTATGCTTTTTCTATGCATAATCACAAAACAAAACCAAAGAGGCTAGCTAGCATAATCACCATCAACTCCCGTTCGCGATTGATCACAATATCAGTATTGGGCCCGTACAATCTAACGGTCACGGAAACATCATTTCCACATTCTTCCTTCACAGTAACCTTTAAAACTGCATGTGACATGTTCAAAAAGCCATGTAACAAACAATCTGATAAAAATCATTTGCAAAAATTTATACTCACGCAAATTTGTAATTCCACCGGATACTGTCTCGACAGAGAAACGAGAATCATCCAATTTCGGCCAATTCTTAAACAGATCCTTGCACAACGCGCTGCCAATTCAAAATCATAAACAAATAAAATTGAAATTAAGCTGAAAATATATAGAAGTGGAGCGTAGAGATGGAACATACATGACGCGAGGGGTCATATGAGGAAGAGAGAGAGAGGTGTCGACGGTGAGAGGAGATGATGAGAATTCAGTGCAGCCGTTCTCACGAGATTCCGATGCAGATTCCATTTCGTTCCAGATCTTCTTCACTGCTCCCATTTTCTGTGATATATCCAACAAATTCAAATGCGAGATTCTTCGCTTGTTGAGGAAGACGAGATGGAATTTTGAGAGATCGATTTACCCTCCTGTTTTTCTTGTTAGTACCGATCTCCCTCCTATTTGTATGATATCTTGAAGTCGGTCAAAATCAAAATGATCGGTTGCTAACTAGTTCTCTTTGAAGTGATGATTTTTTTTTAAAATCAAATTTGTTCTAAAATGCTTAATCTTATGATACTGGTTAGCATTTCTTTAAAGTTATTTATAAAAAAAAAACTTTAATAGTGTGTTTAATTAATTATGGATTAAGGTGTTATGTTTAGATATTTAGATTGATTTTAGGAGGTGATTTATAAAGAAATATAATATAATATAATGAAATGAAATAGAATAGAAGGGAGAATAACGTATCATAATTTTATTTGGGAAAATGAGAGATTTATAATGTAATGTTTTAAAATGTTATTTGGTAATTAAAAAGTAATAGAATTGAATGTAATTAGATAGATTTTATAAATATTGAGCATTTTTTAATTCTAAAAGTAAAAAATAAATAAATATTATAATGTTATTTTTTCAAGTGGTAAATTAATCTTTACATGTAATATTTTAAATTAGATTGATCAAATATGATGAAAGGAAGTGAATGGAAATGAAAGAGAGAATTGAGCCATTGTTTGGATTGATGGAATGAGATAGAATGGAGTGAAAGAGACTGTAACATAAAGAAGTATTGAGCCATTAAAACTCAAGCGCCTAGATATAGGGTTGGAATGAAACATAATTTTAAAAATAATAATATTTATAAAGATAAATTTACCCTTTAAAAATGATATTTTTATAATCTAAAATGATATAATTATCTTTAAAATATTCCATTATTTTTAACTTACCAAATAATATTTTGAAGTATTGTATTATTATAAACCCTTTCTTTTTCTCCAAACAAGATTATGGTATATCACAATTCTATTCCAATTACATTTCATTCTATTGAGTTGATAAACATATATATAAATAAAATTAATGTATTGACTAAGCTTTTTATCTTTTATACTATTCTAATTAATACATAAAATAATCAAAGCATTCATTGGTCTTCAACTTTTGGTTCCATAGAATGACTTGCAGAATTTTACTCATTTGAATAGTAACTTTCGCAATATATGATTATGATTAGGGGTGGGAAAAAAACCGACCGAACCAAACCAAACCGCAAACCGAACCAAACCGGACCGAATTTACGGTTTTTTTTCTAACGGTTCGGTTTGCGGTTCGGATTGGCCCACCCCAAACGGTTTACGGTTCGGTTCAGATGCTAAACCGAACCACACCTGTTAAACCGAACCGAACCGTTATAATTAAAAAATTATATATTTTTATAAAAAATTTGTATTTGTATTTGTATTTTAATTTTATTTTATATTTTCTTTTTATTAGTATGTTAATACTTTTATTCTTAATTTTTTTGTTAATATATTTTTTTGTTAATACTTTTATTCTTAAATTTATTTGTTAATAATTTTATTCTTAAATTTTTTGTTTTATGGTTTATTCTTGAAAGTAAGCTGTTGGATTTGTCTCTTAATTAGAATGATGGTAGTATCATTATTCGAGGTAATTTTTAAAAAATACAAGAATTAATTGTGCCTCATTTTTCAATCCTTTATTGAGTGCATGTGTTCTCTGGAGTCACAGTCTACACCGTAGCACTTCATACTATTTATTCGCTAGACTAATTTTATTTTTGTCTTCACTTAAGTGGATGATTTTTTTTAAGTAGAATAATCTGTAAACCGAACCGAACCAATCCGTAAACCGCTGGTTTAAAAAATTTTCAATCTGAACCAAACCGTTATTTAATGGTTTGGTTTGAGAGGTAAAAAAACCGGACCGTAAAATATGGTTTGGTTCGATTTTTAGCAAAAACCGAACCGTGCCCACCCCTAATTATGATGCTTCATGTAGTCATATACTCACTACGGATCACATTAGCACTTTGGTTCGTAAGACATACTTTCGTGTAGTCATTACCTCCATACTGTTGGGTCTCTAAGATCAATCCCAAGATCTAATAAGCATAAAACATGTGTGAATACGCAAAGAAGTAGCGGAAAATACTTACAATGCTCGGTTAGATGTAGATGGAAAGTTCAAAACTTTGCCTCCTTTGAAGTGCTCCAAGTTCCTCTTTGATGATTGTTGTAGCTCCAAGCCTTGAAGTTTGATTCCAAACTCAATGAGATGTTTCCCTATCACCTTTGAATGACTCATTTTGTGTGCTAGCACTTGAAAAATTTTGCAACAAAACTTCCCTCTTGTTCTTGGAAACTCACGACAATGAGAGAATAGGGAGAGGATAGAGCTTTTCAATTTTTGTGTTTTGTTTTTCTAAAAAACCTTATACCAAAAAGTCTCTCAAATTTGGTATATGCTTTTCCAAAAAGCTAAAGAAAAATTTTGGAGGGAAAATTACATTTAATGTCCCCAACCACTCTCATCTAGGGATGGCAGTAGGTAGGGTATGATGCGGGTTTTCCATTACCAAACCCGCACCCGCATATGTAAATAAATTACCAAACTCGCACCATACCCGTTGCGGGTTTTAATTTTCATTACCAAACCCGCACCGCATATAAAAATAAATTACCAAACCCGCATTGGTACCCAGCGGATTTTTTGCGGGTTTTTAAAATATTGAATTACTTTGTGTTCTTAATAATATAATTTTTTTAATTAAATAATTTATTTTTAATTGCTAGTTGTGGCTTTCACATTTATTTTTCATTTGACATATACAACATGCAATGTATGTATATACAGTACATAGATAACATAATGTATGAAATACTCAGTACCATATGTTTATTTTTTCATATAAACATAATTAAAACAAGTTCTTCCCTTCATAATTATAATGATCTAAATTAGCCAACTCAATCGACAATAAGCTAAAAAGTAATCACCAACCTTTGGTCATATTTTTTATGCTAAGTGTAATGAAAGTGATGCTTACAAGGCTCAAGTGGTGTAAGTGTAATGAAGAAGCAGGAAAGCTACTGAAGTTGCAGCAAACACTAGCTTATTTTGCTCCTCTCCCGTTTCTGATTATGTGAACTTAATCCAAATTTTTGCATTATAATTTTATTAACAAGTGTGACTAAAAAAAACAATAATAGTCATGCAAAAAATCTTCAGTTGGGCAGGTTGCGGGCTGCGGCTGAGTGGGAGTGTGGAACTATGGATTAGTGTTTTAGGTTTAGGTTTTGTTAGTTGTTTTTATATGAAGGTTTTTTTATATTGTCCTAAAAATATTAATTAATAAAAAATAATATTGCGTGTATGCGGATACCCGCAGCGGATACCCGTATTTTTTTCTTAAATACCAAACCTGCACCGCACCCACTAATATATTTACCAAATCCTACCCATTGCGGGCGGGTTTTTGCGGGTTTGCGGGTTTATGGGTAAAATTGCCATCCCTACTCTCATCACTCAACTTTGACACTTGATGGACAAGTGATGTAAGTTGTGATGTGACTTGTGTGTTGGTTTCTATTAAGGTCCCAAGATCATAAACAAACATGAAATATGTGCGAATACAAATCAACAAAGTTGCGGAATACTCACATCGATCGGTTGAGCGACGCGGCAAGCAACACAAATTAATTTTTCTGCCTGGCAGTGGATTCGGCAGTGGCAGTGCAACCAGTCCCCATTTTCGGCTTTTGAGCATCTTCATCAAGCTCCAAGCTTCGTCGAACGATTCCCGGCTCATGGGTGGACTTCCCTATCACATTCGCATGACTTCGTAGTGTGCTAGCACTCCCGATTTTGCCACAAAATTGCGACTCTAAGCTTCCCATTTTCCTCCATTTCCACCGCAGTTCACTGCCAAGAACTGAAGCAAAACAACCCTCAAATGGGCGAGAGAGAGAGAGAGAGAGAAATGTTGCTCCAAAAACGTGAGCAAAAGGAGAGAGTGAGTTGTTGGTTTTTTTTGTGTATATTGTTTTCAAAAAACTAATACCAAATTTCAAAAGTCAAGTTAGTAAAATGTCATTCCAAATGACAAAAGTAAACTTGAGTGTTTTACACTCTTTGACCAACCAACCACTTCCATCACTTACAATCAATCACATCAATCAATCAAGTGTCACATAACTCAAAGTGACATGTGATTTGACGCTTGATGTGACTAGCGATTTGACACTTGATTTGACTTGCGTGCCGCACTCGAATTCGAAATGCGAATGCGCTCGCAAACAATCCCGGGCTCGTGTTCGCTAATTCCAAATTAACGAATTTTCCGTTGCGTCGTAATTAAATGATTACGCCTAGCGAAATCACTATTCACGTCGCTAACGAATTAATTCTAAATTAATTCGTTCGCCCGAATTAAAATCTAATTTTAATTCCGCGTCGAAATCTAATTTCGTATAATATATCAAATATATTATTTTATCGATTAATTCCAAATTAATCGTTCTCTCTCTTTAATTAATATTTTATCCCAGATAAAATATCTCCGTAATTAATCCCAAATTAATTTTCTCTCTCTTCTAATTAATCCCCGATTAATTAAAGTGCGAGTCATACATCATCGGTGAATCTTCGGGTACTTACGTTTATACCGATTTACAAGACAAGGTTGGCTTCTAGCAAAGCGCCATGCCTACCCAATTCTCCAGAAATATCCTTATAGGAATAAAGGATCTATATTAGGCGTAGTATACGTAGTATTGCGTATTTCTGTCCAGTATCGGATGATCACGTGCTAGGCCTGGGGCTGGAATTGTGTCTGCCCCGTACGAAGCACATGTCGGATGTCTGGTAACTAGTCTCTAAAATCGGATAAACATGACCTTGTCATTTTATCCCGATGACTGCAGTACTTAAGAGTACTAGTACCGTATCCTACGTGACCATCATCTCCATATGAATGGAGTGACACTTCCGTCTTGACATCACACCCAACACACTACGATTATCAATAGACCCAGCATTGGCGTACACAGAACCTGTTAAAGCCCTGGACGACCGCAACCAAAGTATATTAATTGTCGCAAGTATTAGCGGTGCAAGTCTCAGGTTAAGACCAAATACACCTACCCTGATTTCGGACTTCCATAGACACATAGTCATACTACCAATGGAATTCCGAGGGGGTCTATCCAGAGCGAAGCTGTTTCCCGTACCATCGGTAAAACACAACCTCCTATTACACTTGCATGAGTATCATATGCCCAAATATATGAGAACTATGACGTTGTGCCCTCACAACGCGCACAAGTGTAATACTAGTCTTTTACGCATTTGTCGATGTCCAATCTCGACAATGATCTGACTATGGATATTTAATGATTTATCCTTCGTGGACTGATACTGTCTTATATCATTCTCAGTCCAGGAACAAATCATAGGGACCTCTCATCATTTATACATCTAGGTGATCTAATCACAAATGATAAGGGTGCAATCTCCTTTGTCACATAGTTAATTTGAACAACAACACCATGATCTGTACAAATAGTGACGCTATGGGTCATAATTGTCCAACATTGTGGGCCCCACTTTAATTCAAAATCCGAGTGGGCCCGCAAACACATTCCGGGCTCGGGTTCGTTAATTCCGAATTAAAGAATTTTCCGTTGCGACTTAATTAAATCAAATTTAATTAAATAATTATGCCTAGCAAAATTACTATTAAAGTCGCTTGCGAATTAATTCGTTCGCCCGAATTAAAATCCAATTTTAATTCCGCTATGAAATCTAATTTCATTTAATATATCGAATATATTATTTTAATAGATTAATTCCAAATTAATCGTTCTCTCTCTTCTTATCGAATTTTATCCCAGATAAATTCTCGCCGTAATTAATCCTAGATTAATTTTCTATCTCTTTTAATTAATCCCAGATTAATTATATTCGAGTCAAACGTCATCGGTGAATCTTCGGGAAGCGACCCATGAGATCCCTGGATATGTTGGCAGTAAATCCGGTCATCGGACTATCCGAACATATGTGTACCCGGTACCAAATTTTTATCGATTTACAAGACATGGTTGGCTTCTAGCAAAGCACCGTGCCTACCCAATTCTCAAGAAATATTCTTTAAGGAATATATAATCTTTAACAGGCGTAGTATACATAGTATTGCGTATTGCGATCCAGTATCAGATGTCACATGCAAGGCCTGTGGCTGGAATAGTGTCTGCCCCGTATGAAGCATATATCGGATCACAAGCAACTAGTCTCTATAATCGGATAATCATGACCTTGTCATATTATCCCGATAGTTGCAACATAATAGAGATCCAGTTCTGTATCCATGCGTGATCATCATCTCCATATAACTGAAGTGATACTTCCGTCTTGACATCACACCCAATACACTACGATTCTCAATAAACCCAGAAGTGGCGTACACAGAACCTGTTAAAGTCCATCTGCCATATCTCGTAATCGAAATATGCAGCAATAGCAAGCATTATGCGAATGGATTTAATCATGTCAACTGGTGAAAAAGTTTCGTCGTTGACGATACCCTTTCACTACAAACCTAGTTTTTTACGTTTGTATGTTGCCATCCATGTCGGTCTTCCTCTTGAAGACCCATTTGTAACCAATAGGCTTTACGCCTTCTGGTGCATCAACCAGTGTCCAAACTTGGTTTGTGTACATGGAATCCATTTCGGATTTCATGGCATCTTGCCATAAACCGGAGTCGATACCTTGTATCGCTTCCTCTTACGTAGCCGGTTCGTCTTCCTCAATAAGATTAATATCCACATGAGGTGAGATCAGAAACCCATACCTCTCAGGTTGTTTTCTGACTCTCTCCAGTCTCATCCCTGATGAACTGTTCATGTTCCGTTAAGGAATCGGTGCCTGGAATAGTATCACTCTGATTTTCATCGAGTTCTACTTTCCTCCCACTTACCACTGCATTTAGGAATTCCTTCTCTAGGAAAACCGCATGTAGAGCAACAAATATTTTGTTCTCTTGTGGGTTGTAGAAGTAATATCATTTGGTTTCCCTAGGATAACCTACAAATAGACTCTTATCCGATTTGGGTTCAAGTTTGGTATCATCCAAACGTTTAACGTATGCCCAGCAACCCCAAATCTTCAGGAATGAGAAACCCGGTTTCTTTCATGTCCATATTTCATACGGAGTCTGTTGAACAGACTTTGACGGAACCTTATTCAAAATAAGTATTGCATTGTTCAATGAATATCCCCATAAGGAAATAGGTAGCTCAGTGCGACTCATCATCGACCTTACCATGTCCAATAAAGTTCGGTTTCTCCGTTCGGACACACCGTTCAATTGAGGTGTTCTGGGAGGAGTCCACTGTGAAAGAATACCATACTCTTTCAAGTAATCGAGAAACTCATTGCTCAAGTATTCTCCACCACGGTCCGACCGTAACATTTTAATACTTTTTCCGGTATATTTTTCTACTCCGTGTCGAAACTCTTTGAATTTCTCAAGGGTTTCCGACTTGTGTCTCATAAGATACACATAACCATAACGCGATGCATCATCCGTAAAGGTTACTAAGTATTCATATCCACCTCTAGCCTGACTAGACATGGGCCCACATACGTCACAATGAACGAGGGCTAACAGTTCGGTGGCACGTGCACATTTATCGCTAAAAGGTGTTTTAGGCATTTTGCCTAATAAACAAGATTCGCAGACGTCATATGAATTTGGATCAAATCTGTCCAAGTACCCACTCTTCAAAAGTGTGGATATGCGAGTCTTGTTAATGTGTCACAGACGACAATGCCACATATAAGTTTCATTTTTGTTACTTAGTTTAAGCCTTTTGTTTGTTACATTATATGTTTGAGATTGATTTATGTTCAAAATATAAAGACCATTATTCATATCAGCACTGCATATCTCCATATCATTTTTATACATAAAACACCCAGTGTTTCTAAAAAAAAGTATACCCACATTGGGCTAATAAAGATACAGATATAATATTCCTAGTCAAACTAGGTACATAATAGCAGTCTGATAAGTTTAGTACATGCCCCGAGGGCAGTTCCAAAATATAATTTCCTACAGCCAAAACAACGACCCTGGTCCCATTTCCAACTCGTAGATCAATCTCCCCTGAGGCCAGTCTCCTGCTAATCTGCAGATCATGCACATCAGTACATATATGAGTACCACAACCAGAATCAAAAATCCAATTTTTAAAACTAGAAATAGACATGTTTATTTCTATAACAAACATACCTGAAGCCGGTACCTTGCCCGCTTTGATTTCCTTCATGTGCGCCTTGTACTCACGGCAGTCATGCTTCCAGTGACCCCGTTTGCCACACTGCAGACATACATCTTGGGATTTGTCTTTTTCCTTCCCAGAAGACTTTGACGATTTGGCCTTGCCCTTCTTCTTCTTATTCTTTACACCTCTAGTAGCCTTCGGCCAAGCCTTGGGAGACTGAGATGTTGAAGCGAAGTGCGCCTCACGCTTTCTGCCCTTCATTAGCTCTTTTTCTGCTTCACGCATCATTGCCATCAGCTCTCCAAGAGTATGGTCTTGGTTCATCATATTGTAGTTCATGATGAACTCGCTCAAGCTGTTAGGAAGAGACTGCAATATCAAATCTATAGAAGTCTCAGCCTCAAAGGTTATGCCTAACTGACCCAGCTGTTCAATGTCAGCAATCATCTACGACACATAGTGCTCAACAGATGTACCCTATGACATTCGAGAGCGAAAGAGCTTCTTTTGCAATTCATACCTTTGCGATTTAAGGTTAGATCGATGAAGGTCCTTCAATTTTGCCATCATAGTATAGGGATCCAATCCCTTGTTTTGGCGACGAAATTGAGGGGTCATCGCAGCGAGCATGATGGATTGAACAGTTGAGTTGCCATTGCTATGAGTCTTCCAAAGCTCATGGTCAAGCGGCTGCTCATTTCCGGGCTTAGGCCCGAGAGGTATCTCTATCGTATAGAGCATCCTCTTAGCCCCCAGGACAATCCTGAGGTTCATATCCCAATCAGGAAAGTTCGCGCCATTAAAGACATTTTCGCCCATGATAATGTCTATAACCCCGATCTTTCCAATCATCTTAATTGCAATAGTCTAACTATTCAATTAATGATTTTTGGGTACTGTCCAACTGTTACAAGAAAAATAATAAAATATTAGTCCAACTAATAAATATATGTAATTGACGAAATAATTTGAAAGCGCGTATTTGGCAAGTATTTGAACGAAATTGCAAATTCAATACTAGCCTCCCACTATTTTTTGGCGAGCCTCTAACCCTCTGTTGAGTACTCGGGAAACCTAGTTTCCTAGTGGGCTAGGATCCCGTTAAATAACACACAACCTTGACTTTGGCCAACAAGCTGTATGATATTTAACTAGGTAGATCTCTAAGATCAATTGGATCTCATCCAATTCCTAGATCCGGTAGGTGGACCTCCAAGTCCGAAACATAAATACAATATATATGCCAATATATTTTCCTAACTTTTTCCTCTGAATCAACTAAGCATTGGCTTTGGCTCAACAAGCTTAATGATTCCAGTTAAGCGGGACCCATTGACCTTGGAAAACTTCGTAATCCATGTCGATGAACAAGAAGTGACCTTGACTTTGGCCAACAAATCACAACTTGCCCAAGACATGCGATATGGAACAAAGCTTCATGGTTCAAACACATCCGCGATGGACATTGATCTTGACTTTGGCCAACAAACCAATGCCAATCTTGGATCTTGAGAAAGAATCACTCAATGGAAGGAAAACGCTTAATGTTTTGTTAAGGATTTTTCGCGTAATTGGCAACCAATTAATTATCTTTGATTAGGTCTCATCATACACCCTTAAGCATGCATTCTAAAAACATAATAAGGTGCGATAAATAAAATAATAATGATATGCGGATGGATATCTCACAATTTGTTCATAGAATAAATCACTCACTTTCCTCTCCCCGGCTAGCACCATTCTAACTTCTACCCAATTACATAATACAATAAAGAAACCTCATTACATTGAGGGGAATTGGTGAGAAGAGAATTACAAAGAATCGAGAGATAAAGGCTGGACACGCAGGTCCAATTTAATAAATTCTAAATTTATTACAACAATTTCCAAAATTGCCCTCACCCATCTAATATCCATCCGATATACATTATTCATACAATACATCCATGTATTCACACAAAACATGTTATTCAATCAATCTAATCCAATTAATTAATCTTTGAATTAAGTGATCATCCAATGTTCAAACAACGATTTGATTTGCGCGAGTCCAACTCGTTTGAGAATAAGTACTCAAAATGTGTATTCTCTAATTATATTGAACTATAATTTTAAATCCAATTTAATTTGTATTCAATACTAATTCTTTATTTAATTCCAAATTAAATAATTACACTATTAATGGGCCTTTACGATTTAGATTCTAAATCTAATCTTAATGGGTCTCAAAGCCCAATTAACATCCAATGTCAATTAATTAAAGTCCAATGGGCTTTCAATTAATTTCTTAAGGCATGGGCTTTGCCAATATGGGTCAAACCTAAATGCCAATTCCCAATAAAAGGAATCACCCTATTTGCCATAAAATTAATTTCGGCCCATTAGGCCCAATTAAATTTAAAAGGCTCATTTATTATATTTGGACTTAATGGAATGGTTTTAGGCCCAATTTGGATCCAATCCAATTGTCCTAAACCAACTTGGCCCAACCAAGTCCATAAGGCCCAAATACAACAACAATAGCCAATTCCAAATTAAGCATTATTAATTAAATTCTAATATTCCAAATATCACAATTTATTTAATTAAAGTATATAGCCATAATTAATCATTCAAATTAACATTTAGAAAATACCAATTTACATAATTAATCATGCTTTATTATTTTCAATACATGTCCAACATTATTGAAGCAAAATCAAGTCTTTACATGCTCTTGATGCTCACAGACAATATTGATATTTTTTCATTAATTTTGATTTCAATCCAATTAAATCACAAATCAATATATCCAAGCATTTTAAACACATCCAATGGTCTAAAAAATAAAAATCACAACATGATATAAGGTCCATATATTCGGCCAACATAAGCAATTAGGGGAAAATTAATCTAATCAATTTTTCTCAAAATTAATCATGCATAACTCTAAGTTTACTCACTACGGATAGTGTCTGCCCCGTACGAAGCATATATCGGATCATAAGAAACTAGTCTCTATAATAGGATAATCATGACCTTGTCATATTATCCCGATAGTTGCAACATAATAGAGAACCAGTTTTGTATCCCTGCGTGATCATCATCTCCATATGACTGAAGTGATACTTTCGTCTTGACATCACACCCAATACACTACGATTCTCAATAAACGCAGAAGAGGCGTACACAGAACCTGTTAAAGTCTCGGACGACCAAAACCAAAGCGTATTGATTGTCGCAAGTACTAGCGATGCAAGTCTCAGGTTAAGACCAAATACACCTACCCTGAATCGGATTCCCATAGACACATAGTCATACTACCAATGGGATTCCGAGGGGTCTATCCAGAGCGAAGCTGTTTCCGTACCATCGGTAAACACAACCTCCTATCACACTTGCATAAGTATCCAATACTTAAATATATGAGAACTATGTTGTTACGCTTCCGTAACACATACAAGTGCAATACTAGTTTATTCCACATTATCGATGTCCAGTCTCGATAATACTACGACTATGAATATTTAATGATTAAACCTTTGTGGATTGATATTGTCTCATATCTTATTAATCTGGAACTAATCATAAGGACTTTTATCATTTATATATTCAAGTAATCAAATTACAAAATGATAAAATAGCAATTTCTATTGTCACACAGTTAATTTATACAAAAACCACAATGTCTTTTACAAATAGTGACGTTATGGGTCATAATTCTCCAACACATATGTTGTCGTCGAACTCATCACGCCTATGCTTACCATAACTTCTCACAATCGCGATTCACATCTATCAAATATTGTTGAATTACTACTGTAGTGTTCTCATTGACAACACGCTCCATAAAATTACAAAATAAAAATAAATACATCACTTCCTAAAATAGCCTTACGGCTTTACATTCCTAAAATAATATAAAATCAAAAGTCGAAAAAATGTATGACCAATGCAATTTAAAAATAATAAATCATCACATGAACATATATCACACATAAAAAATTATTTTTATGCACCACTCATTATGACATACAAGTATTTTATTTTTCATGGATCAAATCCATAAAAAAAAATAAACATACATATAATTAACATATAATTAAATAATTAAAAGACAGAGTTAAAATACTTTTCAACTTGTCCTTGATGCCAATTGTTGGAGTTATTCATGCGAACACTTTACGAGAAAGCTTATTGTGCAGTGAAAATTACATTTAGGACTCGATATCAGACTTGAAAGAAAATTTTCTTCCTCTTTCATTCTATTTGTCGAACTGCACAACTCCGAAAACAACCATGTGATTTGCAACAATTTCAGATTCTAGATAGCCCCTACAGTCTCGCGATTCCAGTGCACTTCGGAAGGTCTATATGTGTCGAAAACAGCCCCCAACAAACCCAAAAGGTTTCCAACTGGTCTGAAATTATTTTGGCTGACCTGAACAGCTTCTGCACCTCCGAAAAAGTCCCAAATCAGTCTCGAACATCATTACTGTGTGTAAACTACAGTACAATATTTTCACTGTAGTTGCCACAACTTTCAAGGATTTTATGGCAAGTTTTCCCAACCAAATTAGCCCTAAAATCATCTCTAATGAGTTATTCGAAACCCTGAATTTTTTTCAGGCAAAAAGTAGAACTCTAGCAACCTGAGTTGCGTGTGTGAAATGGGCTGAAAATTCTGCCCACTACCGTGAGCTATAAGGGGAGAGAAAGATGGATTTACTTGATCTTCAACATTATGTCTCGTCACCAAGAAGCTAGAGTATGGGCTCTTGAATCTCATAATTTATTTCTCTAAATTTTTTAGAGAGATAAAAACTCATTGCACTGTGTTTTTCTTTTTCTTTTTCTCTACAGAAGAAGAAAACAAAAAGAAGCTATGGTTTTTGTCTTTGTAATTTATGTATAATAAAAGATAACACTTGACGGGAAAGCTTATTATGCAGCGAAAATTACACTTAGGCCCTTGGATTAGACTTGAAAAAAATTATTCCTCTTTCTTTATATTCTTAGAACTGCACAACTCTGAAAACAGCCCTGTGATTTGTAGCAATTTTAGATTATGGACATCCCATATGGATAGGGCGGTTATGGGACATGGGTCGGATCGATATCCCGGGCAGTAAAAATGTGTCTAACCTATGGTAATTGAGCGTGGGTGTATTTTTAAATAATTTAAAAGAATACTATATTTCATTACGAGTGCATAGAGAAAAATTGGGATCGTATCGGAGTTCGGAAACTCAGAACAGGAGAAAACTGGAGAGAGAGCGCATCACCGGGACCAATCGTGCGCATGCGCGGAAGAAGCATGCGCAGCATACTGCGTAGCTAAATATGCTGCGCAACTCTGTGCAGCAGGCGCAGTTTAGCTACATATTTATTTTTAAATAAAACTTTATACACTTTCAAAAACACCAAAAATAATTTTAATATCAAAACCTGTTGGGGTTTTATTGGGAATTACAGGGTTAGCGCAGCGGAATGCGGAAAAACGATTTCTCCGATTTCAATTTTTTTTTTGAACAATTAAATAAACTTATTTATTTAATTAACCAATACTTAAATTATGAAATATAACCCAAGAAATCATATTTTTTTTTAATTACAAAATTACCCCAAACTTTTACAAATTAATTATTTTAGTTTTAAATATGTCAATTACATACTTAATTAATTCCAAATTAATCCCAAAATAATTTTTACGAGTTTGCTACAAAACCATTCAGATTTGCGCCACTGCCCAGAATTTTCCAGAATTTACAAAATAGCCCAGAATTTTAATTAATTGTAATTTGACCCAATTTGTTCAAAACACATCAAGATCAAATCCAATTAATCCCAAATTTTACATGCATCAAATATACATCAAATTAATAAGTATATTGAAAAGCCCCAAAATTTGAGTGGGTTAAGAACCCTAATTTCATAAATCACTCAAATTAGGTAATTTACACTAAATTAATGAAATTCAATACTTTAATCTTCAATTACCAACCACACCAATTAATTCTCACCATCATGAAATTAATCAAGAACAATTCTAGGCTAATTATGAATGGCTAATTAACTCTAGAATGACAACTTTAATTTTCTAATTAATTTATCAAGCTTAATTACATTAATAAGCAAATAAATTAATTCTATATGCATAAACACATCCAACAAGCATCCAACAAATTTAATTACAAATAAAAAGAGTAGAGACATGATCTTAACTACACAATTGAAGCCAAGAATTATGAAACATTTTTTCATGAAGAAGAAGAAAGAAAATAACTTACAAAAACCAATTTTTACTTTGATTTTTTTTCTTTCCTTTTGATCAAATGCTCTCAACTCACTTTTTTTTTTTTTTTTTTTTTATATTTTATTTTTGTTGATGTTGTCTAAGTGTTGGAATTGTCAAAACAATTTTTTTTGGTATACCAAAACCCTTTTGCCGATTATTCACCCAAAAAATAAAGTAACAATTATTTTATTTTTGTAATAATTCAATTGGCACACATCTTTGCTTTAATAAATAACACTTTAACTTTAATAAAGTGATCAAAATGTGTTCAAAACCAATCATGCCATTCCAACTTCATAAAGTTGAAATCATTACATAAAGATATTTATTTTATAAATTAATTTAATTATTTAACAATTAAATAATTAATTAATAAATTTAAATATCTTTAAATATGTATTATAATTACAATAAATATCTCAAATAAATATCCCAAATTCATATATATTATGATATAAGTCAAATATCACAATTTGATATTTTATTAATGTGTATTTAATAAAATCAAGTATTAAATAAAATACACATCAATATTGGAAATGACCGTTAGGTCCCGATTGCATGTATTTTCCGTTTAACCATTAAACGAGTTATAAATAATCAATATTATTTATAATAGTTGCCCTAGTGCTCTACGAGTAAATTTCATTAGTGAGACTCTCTAGATTCATGCATATCCGTCACGAAATCAAATTTCGTGTTCATAATTCACTCACCCATAAATTATGACGAACACGGATAAACTCACTGAATCATACAGGTCGAGGTCACTACATACGTATAATCCTTCCGTCACATGTATCCGGATTAATCCAGAGATATAGATAAAAACGTCAAATCTCTATAGATATAATTACGTTGACGTTTCTATTAGCAATCCCTCCAATAACACTTAAACTAATTTCTACAGTGTACCATGGGCCCATGGATTTAACAGATTGCTAATTCCATATTGAATACCTATACTCTGTACACAGAGCTAACGAATCTTATCTTGATACACACAGGATATCCTGAGCATCAGTCCACACCCAACGAACAGGTGGAGGTCTGATTTAAATAGATCGGTGACGTGACTGCCATCTAAGTGTGGAGGATAACTCAGATATCCACAGTGGTATCTCAAGTCAAAGAATCACTATGCTCACTCAACCCGAGAAGATTCTTATTGACGTTGGTGTACCATCCATTAAGAATCTTCGGTGAGTCGTTCAGTATTTATCCGCTATAAACACCTACACGTCTATACGAGTCTCCAAGACTCATAGTTCACTGAGAAATCATCGGAGTCCAAGATTCCAATATACGACATGTACCAGTCTCTACAGGTTTACTTTACTGACCAAGTAATGTAAACCTTGACCGGGAACTGTCTAAGAATGACAACGTCAGGATACAACTCAATGTCAGTTGCGACGCTTTTACAACAGTATCATAACTAATCATTCTAAGGTCGGTTACGTCTTTACCATTTTAAATAAGAAGTTATATAAAAGAAACTGTTCATTTAATTCATAATAAAACGTTACATTAGTATTTACATAGAAATACATAATAAAATTGGCGCTCAGAGCACCAACCCTAACAAAATCTCCCACTTGCTCTAGTGCCAATATCGATTGTATCTAATACCCATTGACTCCACATGTTTATCAAATAGCTTCAGAGGTATGGCCTTCGTAAGCGGGCCTGCTACATTATCTTCACTCGGTACCTTGCACACGACAATGTCCCCTCGTGACACAATCTCTCGAATGATGTGGTACTTTCGTTCCACATGCTTCGACTTCTGATGCGCTCTTGGTTCCTTTGCTTGTGCAATGGCACCAGTATTATCACAGTATAACGGAATCAGATTCTCGATACTTGGGACTACTCCCAATTATGTGATAAATTTCCTAACCCATACAACTTCCTTTGCAGCTTCTGAAGCTGTAATATATTATGCCTCTGTGGTGGAATCAGCTGTCGACCCCTGTTTGGAACTCTTCCAACAAACTGCACCACCGTTAAGGGTAAACACGAATCCTGATGTAGACTTTCTATCATCAGGATCCGATTGGAAATCGAATCCGTATACCCATTAACTTGCAGTTCGTTTCCTCCATAAATAATAAACTTATCCTTAATACCTTTAAGATACTTGAGGATATGTTTAATGATCATCCAATGGTCATTTCCTAGATTGGACTGATATCTGCTTGTCACACTAACTGCGAAGCTGATATCAGGCCTAGTACATAACATGGCATACATGATGCTGCCCAAACACGAAGCATAAGGTTGATTAGACATTCTAATCTTCTCATCTTCTGTTTGCAGACACATCTTCTTCGAAAGATGTAAGCCATGTCTGAACGGTATGTTTGCTGTCTTACAGTTACCAGAATTATACCGTTCTAAGATCTTATTTATGTACATAGATTGAGATAACCGAATAAGCTTCATTTCTCTATCTCTATAGAGTTTTATGCCTAAGACATAAGAAGCTTCACCCAGGTCCTTCATGGAGAAATTCTTACAGAGGTAAGCTTTGACGCCTTGCATCATCCCAATATCATTCTCAATGATAAGGATGTCATCAACATAGAGAATTAAAAATACCACCATACTCCCACTGGCCTTCTGATACACATAAGATTCTTTCGAATTCTTGAGAAAACCAGACAATTTGATTATCTCATCGAATCGAAGATTCCAACTTCGTGAAGCATGTTTAAGTCCATAAATGGACTTCTTCAGCTTACATACCATGCCCGAGTTCTCGCTGGATGCAAAACCCTCTGGTTGTTCCATATAGATTTCTTCATCAAGAAATTCATTTAGAAAAGCCATTTTGACATCCATTTGCCAAATCTCGTAATCATGATACGCGGCAATTGACAACAAAATTCTGATGGACTTAAGCATTGCAACTGGAGAAAAAGTTTCATCGTAGTCGACACCAGGTCGCTGCGAGTAACCTTTAGCTACCAGTCGAGCCTTAAAGGATTCAACCTTTCCATCAGGCCTTCGCTTCCTCTTGTAAATCCATTTACAACTGATAGGAACAATTCATTCGGGAAGCGGAACCAAGTTCCAAACTTGATTCTCATGCATAAAGTCCATCTCGGATTTCATGGTGTCTTTCCACTTCACGGATTCGATGTCTAACATCGATTCTCTATAGGTAAAAAGGTCAGTCTCTTCTACTAAGAGAACATCGAGATTCTTTTCTTGTATCAAATACAAGCGTTCAAGAGGTCTAGATACCCTTTGTGACCTACAGAGTGTGTGTGTTGAAGGTTCTCCATCTTCTTGAACTACAGGTTCCTCCATTATTTCGTTGGTTCCAGGTTGTACTTCATCAAGTTCAGCATGTCTATGATCACCACATTCAGCTAAAAATTCTATTTCTAGAAATTTTGCGAAGCGAGCTACGAACACATTTCGATGCTCGGTATCATAGAACAAATATCCTTTCGTATTTGAAGGATATCCAACAAACCTAAACTTCTGCCCACGAGGCAAAAGCTTATCTTGCTGAGCCATCCTGACATAAGCAGGACACCCCCAAATCTTAATATAATTAAGATTTGGTTTCCTACCGGTCCATATCTCACACGGAGTCGTAGGAACAACATTGGAAGGAATCTTGTTCAAAAGATGTGCGGCAGTTAAAAGAGCATAACCCCATAAATAATAGGGTAGATCTGTATAACTCAACATCGATCGAACCATATCTAATAAAGTCTGATTTCTCCTCTCTGACACTTCATTATGTTGCGGAGTACCAGGATGAGTATATTGAGCGAGAATCCCATTCTCCTTTAAATAATCAGTGAACTCTCCACTCATATATTCACCGCCTCAATCAGATCGAAGACATTTAATATAATGACCAGTTTATTTTTCAACTTCATTTCGGAATTCTTTGAACTTCTCAAAGGTTTCTGATTTATGTCTCATCAAATAGACATAACTGTACCGTGACAGATCATCGGTAAAGGTGACGAAGTAAGAAAAGCCAATGTGAGC
The DNA here is from genome assembly GCA_019454045.1 of Zanthoxylum bungeanum. Classification (NCBI taxonomy): domain Eukaryota; kingdom Viridiplantae; phylum Streptophyta; class Magnoliopsida; order Sapindales; family Rutaceae; genus Zanthoxylum; species Zanthoxylum bungeanum. The sequence goes on along the minus strand of SKCR01031732.1, from coordinate 240,544 downwards.
AGTTTGACTTAAGGGACCACATACATCAGAATGTACGAGCTCCAACAAGTCAGTGGCTCGGTTTCCAACACCCGAAAATAAGGCTTTGGTCATTTTACCCCGAATACAAGATTCACAAGTTGGATAAGGTTCAATGGTGAGATCATGTATCAAACCATTCTTAACCAATTGGGTTAGGCGTTTCACGCCTATATGACCTGACCTCATGTGCCAGAGTTCAGTATTATTTATATCAGATTGTTTACGTTTATTTATTCCAGTATTAAAGATATCTTGTGAGGTGCGCAATATGTAATGACCATGCTCATCTGGACAACAAAGGATCTGAATATTAAAACTATCATATAAATACAAAGAACGATTCTTAATATTTACATTATAATCTTCAGTATCTAATACAAAAAGGGACATAATATTCGCCCCACATCCTGGCACAAAATAACAGTCATGTAACAAAAGTCTCCCACCGGGTAAGGGAATCTCACATACGCCCACTGCAACTGCATCCAGAGAGTCGCCACTCCCGAACCGCAACTGTATCTCCCCAGATTTTAGCAATCTACTTCCTCTCAGCACCTGCAACGTATTGCAAATGTGAATAGGACAACCAGAATCCAAAATCCAATTAGATGTAATAGCTTCACAAGCCAAAGAGATATCAATAATAGGAAAAATAAAAGTACCTGATATCGATGCTCTTTCCTTCCTGAGCTGCGCAAGATAGTCCAGACAGTTACGTTTCCAGTGCCCGACTTTCTGGCAGTGGTGGCACTTGTCTTCAGAAGCTCTATTGGGCTTCGTCGTCTTACCTTACGGAGGAATATTGAAACCCTTCTTTTTCTTTCCTTTAGACTTCTTCCCCTTCAACTTGGATTGGGAAGAAACGGAAAGTGAAGTGGGTTTCAGAAGGCGAGTCGGAACTCCATTCCTTAAATCTTCCTCTGCTGTGAGAAGCATCATATGCAACTCACGGTAAGAACAGTGAATCTCATTCATGTTGAAGTACATGACGAACTGGCTATATGAAGCCGGGAGTGAACCGAGAATGACACTACGACCAATAGTCTCATTGAGAAGGAAATCATGTCTCCTCAACTGCTCGATCAAATCGATCAAGTGAAGCACATGCGGGCTCACAGTCTGCCCCTCATCAAGTTTAGAATGGAACAATTCCATCGAAACTTTATGAACAATGACATGTTCCTGGTTCATGAACGATTCACAAAGTTGTGTCATCATGCTATATGCATCGTGCATCTCCCAATAAGTCTTCTTAAGCTCAGAAGAAAGAGAACTCAAGATGAATGATTTAACCCTTAAATCATCATCCTTCCATCGCTGGAAAGTCTCATGTTCTTCAGGTAATGCATCGGGTGATATAGCAAGCGGTAATGGACCTTCCAAAATATACCCCAGTTTCTCGGAATTGAGAACAATCCTCAAGTCCATATCCCAATCCGCAAAGTTTTCTGTGCCTTTTTGTTCGTATCAAGCATACGTGCAAAAGGATTGGGTGGAGGTGCCGCCATCGCAAATCTATCAAATAGACAGCGAACCAACGGTCAGTAAATAAGCAGATAAAAGAATATAATAGTTTCATAATATATCATAAAGCATTAACTAGATCATGGATTTTTAATCTAAAAATGCCCCTCCCACTATTTCATGAAATACTGTAATCCCCAAACATAATACAAAACATGCGATAATCAAATCATAACATAATAATGAAAGGTGGACCCCATGAATATATTTCAGCTCACAGCTTTGGCACGTTCTCACCTACGTATATTCATTTAGGTAGACAACACATTGTCGATCACTCAATAGTGACTCCTGGGTTTTCGGTTGGTCGTTTCTCGTTGTGACAGCTTTGGCACGTTCACAAGGAGGCGTACCAAGGTCAAACTTGTCAATGATGAATTCAAGATACTTACGTAACCCTGACAGCTTTGGCACGTTCAGGGTTGCGTTTTCGCTTGAATTCACCTAATATCAAATATATCCGGTATAGATAAATTTCTATCGGCCATATCCTCACAGCTTTGGCACGTTCTCGGATATAGTCATAGAAAATTTACCGATAAGCGGTATTGACAAGACGGACCGATTAATATGCATCAAATACATGTTAAATTATAAACCTTATTTTAAATAGGGATTTTTCTGTTAAAGATGTTTTAATTTATTTAATCAAATTAAATAAATACAAGCAAGATTAAAGTCAATATTGAATTTTCAAGGCATAATCATATATCGGGGTTCCAGAATCAGACTCGCTTTGATACCATTTTGTTGGGGTTTTATTGGGAATTACAGGGTTAGCGCAGCGGAACGCGAAAAAACGATTTCTCCGATTTCAATTTTTTTTTCTGGAACAATTAAATAAACATATTTATTTAATTAACCAATACTTAAATTATGAAATATAACCCAAGAAATCATATTTCTTTTAATTACAAAATTACCCCAAACTTTTGCAAATTAATTATTTTAGTTTTAAATATGTCAATTACATATTTAATTAATTCTAAATTAATCCCAAAATAATTTTTATAAATTTGCTACAAAACCAGAAAAGTTTTTCAGATTTGCGCCACTGCCCAGAATTTTCCAGAATTTACAAAAGAGCCCAGAATTTTAATTAATTACAATTTGGCCCAATTTGTTCAAAACACATCAAGATCAAATCCAATTAAACCCAAATTTTACATGCTGTCCGGTGCTTTCACACGCGTATAACGCAAGCGCACGTATCGTTCAAGTAGTATAAAAAGTATCGATCCCACGAGGACTTAAAACCTAATCTATTAATTTTTATGTGACCAAATGATTACTAGTATCTAATGGATTGATTGTTTTGATTGAGATGGTGATTTACAAATTAAAAATTAAAACAAGTAAATAAAATTGCGCAAAAGTAGGTTGAGGAAAATTCAATATTAAGAAACTATCCAGGGTTCTGATTTCTTCCAATACATTTTTAATGATGAAGTGGTTATTACATGTTTGTGTAATAAATTGGTTTACTAACCTGAAATACGAAATTATACGAAAGCCTTTGTCGATAGTAAGACGTAAATACCCAGTATAACCCAATTGAACCATACGTCTATGTCAACCAAATTACCTGGATTCATTAAGATTAAGTTCCAATAAAGGTTACCTCCGCCCGACAGGTATATGTCTATCCTGTAAGGAAATCTATTAAAGGGTTATCTATCATCAAGGAAGATCGTGAGTTATTAAGTCTAAGGCTAAAACCTAAAATTCATTTGTCAAGTTTATTTTAGATTTACCAATTCAATCTTATTAATGGCCAGTTAACAAGACGCATTAAGCTTAAGACTTAATAAGTAAACCTTTAAATTACCCAAATTATAAAATAACCCCTTATAAACCGGTGATATTGGAATTCATCACAACCCTAGATAACTAACTTAGTTATGACACATAACTAGGGCGAGTAGAAACTTAAAAATAAAAGACATAAAGTAAAATATTGAAAAGTAAATAAATAAAATTACAATAAAAGAAAATGCTAGGGCTAGATGATCTACTTTTATCACTACTATTTTAGATATCTCCCTTAATATAATATATTAATTTGTGTGATATTACCAACCAGCCATATAGGCGGTAATCTGATTAAGTCAAATTAAGTCCATAAACCAGCCATATAGCGGAAATTACCAACCGACCAACCAGGCGGTATCCATGCTTAGTCAGATTAAAACCAGTTTATAAATGATTACCAACTGACCAATATAGCGGTATCCTTGTTAAGTCAAATTTTAAATAGTGAATATATTATAATTAAGGGAGATTAATCTAAATAGCAGTAATAAAAGTTTTTACCTTTCACCCTAGCAGGGGGAAGTTACCTCTTCATGTTGAATAGTAAAAACTGAAAAAGTAAAGAAAGTAAATTATTATTACAGAAAGTAATTAAAATTAATTACAAAACTGAAATTAAAATAAACTAGATATAAAACTCTTTATTTACATCAGAGAATTCAGAGAGGAAGGTACATCTGAAATCAGAAAATTGAGTTGAATTTATAGGCCTTGGTAAGGTGTGCGAGTCGCGACGCGCCACATGTCGCGCTCTGGTTGGCTACTTCAGATTCTTATCCGATGACGTGGCGATGTGGATAATTGACTCAATAATTGTGCTGACGTGGTGATGACGTGGCGATGACGTGGTGACACGTGGCGAAAGTGATTATCGGCACCGTAGGATTACGTCACGTGGCATGCTGTGATTGGCTGATGATGACGTGGTGAGTTGACTCGGTCTACTGCAGATGTGGACGATGACGTGGCTGACACGTAGAGTGACACGTGGTGACATATGGCGATGGCGATTGTCGGCACCATAAGATGATGACACGTGGCATGATGTACGTTAGCAGATCGGCTGTGATGTTGACATGTGGCACGGTGCATGTTAGCAAAGTCAAACTTCTCAGATTCTGACACGTGTACCCCGGCGCACGTTAGCAGCTCATGGCGCATGTTAAGCGTCGCAACGCGGAAGGCTTGCGCGTCGCGATGCGTAAAATTACCAAATTGCCTTTTTTTTTTTCTTTCCGTTTTTCACTATTTTGGCCCCAAATCACCTCCAGAATGTCCTGAAACTTTATTTATCTACAAAATAACACAAAACACATCAAAATATTCACAAGATTCAAGAAACTATACAAAATATTAGGTCAAATGAATGGGAAAAAATGATACATTTACCACTCATCACACCTCCAAACCTAACATTTTGCTAGTCCTCGAGCAAAACACAGAATAAAATAATATAAATATCTTTAAAATAAAATTTAACTAAGCCACTTTCGTAGGGATCACAGTTGCATTTAGCATATACAACAAGTCTTTAAACCCCTAGGTGTCCCTAGTGGACGGGTTGTAGTCTCGTGAGGGTTTACAACAATGATACCCACAAACATTTTACAAAAGTAAAAAGGTAGTGAAACTAATGCACACAAAAGCAAAAAGACAAGAGAAAACAAGAATAAAGAAGTTAGTGACTAATCAGGTGGAACTTCTACTCCAAGTCCGATTATATTTACCATTCTCCATATACACAGCCAACAAAATATTAATCAACTCATTTTTGCCCACAACAGTCACAAGTGCAGTTGATAAGAGAGTAATATTTTTGTCCTAAAGTTTTATCAGAATTCACACCTTTTTGTAGTAATGTAATAATATTTCTGATTTTTCTGATTTTTTCTTTGATTTTTTTTTTTAATTTATATACAATATCTTCCATCTATGTAGCGAGTGTTGAGTCGGTGGCTCCCAAACCAGTTGGCTTTAGGGCACCAGGTGTTAAGACACACATACGGAATTAATTACTCAAACTTCAGATATATATATTTTTGCAACATCCTTGATCCATGTAGCGAGCTTTGGGCCAGTGACTCCCAAACCAGTTGGCTTTAGGGCACTAGGTGTTAAAACACTCATACGGACTTAATTACTCAGACTTCAGATATATATATTTTTGCAACATCTTTGATCCATGTAGCGAGCTTTGGGCCAGTGACTCCCAAACCAGTTGGCTTTAGGGCACTAGGTGTTAAAACACCCTTACAGACTTAATAACTCAGATCTCAAATGTTTTTTTTTACTCCAATGCTTTTCATAGATGCTTCCTCCAATTAAACTAGAGCATCGAATATTACAAACTTTTCAATTACAGTTCATGTCTGTATGTTACCATGCATGTTGATAATACCTGCCAACTGAGCATATGAAGATCCATTTTAGTCAATTTTATGGAGAATTCACAAATTAAATAATTCAAAAGGAAATAAAAAAAAATTAACTTGTTTCGAAAATGGGTTGAAATACGTATCAGAAGTGGGAACTCCTTACACAACTATCTCTCACCAATTTCACATTTTTAGTCAAAAAAAAAAAAAACGCAAAATATTTTTGTAAGTTTTGAAAAAAAATCAATTTTTTTTTTGTATTTTTCGAAAAATTTTGGGCTAAAAATAAAAACAACAGACAACTAAAAACAAGATACTAATCAACTAATTCCCTCCCCCAAACCTAAATGAGACATCGTCCCCTATGTCTTAAACAGTAGAAGAAGAGTTATGAAGATAATACCTCGTTAACTGAAATTCTACACGAAAAGTTAAAGGTTAAGATCCAGATTAATCTGACGCCTCTTACCACGATCGTCCTTGGACTAATTTATCTTTGAAATGATAGGGTCAATTTGTGGTTCATAGGCTAAGATTTGGTCAATTAGATCCGGAGCAATTCTGGCAGTAAAGAGGAGGAGCAATTCTGGCAGTAAAGAGGAGTTCTTTCATAGGTTTTGTCACGAATCCATTTCTCCGGGCATCATCAAGAAATACAAAAAGAAAATCATAAAATCCTTCAACATTGTACAGTCCAAGCGGTTTATGGTGTATGTTCAGGTTCGCCTAAGATAACAATGTAAAAATTTCCTCCAATGTACCCAAGCCACATGGCAAAGCAATAAAAGCATCAGCACGGTTAATCATTTCTACCAGTCGTTCCGACATACCTAGCACAATTAGTTCTTCTCCGTTTGATGGTCCAAAAAGATTTGCTTCCGCCAAAGGTTTTGGGATGATTCCAAAACTTGACTGCTTTCTTCCTGTACGGCCTTTGAAACGATCCCTATAAGCCCAAGATTGCCACCGCCATATACTAAGTGCATATTCCTTGCAGCTAAGACCCGACCCAATTCCTGTGCTGCTGCTACGTATTGTGGCTTAGTACCAACACTAGTACCGCAAAACACACAGATGCTTTCAACTCGTCTTTTTGAAGTGGCTTCCATGTTTTACTATGGATGTCTTCAAAAGTGCAATGATGAGTTGAATTTATAACACCTAAAAAGGGTGAGCAAAAATAATAGCACTAGTACCTGCCAAATGACAATTATTAGTTAAACAGTAAAATAAATCGTGATAGTCAAAAAGGTCTGGATCCTGTCAGAGAAAATAAAAGAAAACAATAAAACAAATCACAATTATTAGGAAAAGACAAAGAGATATAATATGTACAAGAAACGTAGCGGCTTGATTGACGTTTATACGTCAGGGACAAGCTTCCCATCCAATTTTCTTATAAATTTGCAAACATGGTATTTTTGAGTCAGATTCCCGAGACGTAACGGTTGTCTTTCCTTTTGGAATTGTGTATGTAATTTACGGATGGCTATATGAACATATCCACTGGGATGCGTCTCAAGAGTCGAAGATATATCATCTAAAGACTCATTACTCAAGCCATCCCTAATTAATTTAATTTTATCTTCGCGATTATCATAAACCATTCCTAAAGAACGATAACGAGTATTGCAATTCCAGCGTGCACATTTGTAACAAACACCCATTTGCTTAGCTCTACGTTTCTTTGCATAGGTGCTTCTTCCAAACCCAGACAGATGTGAAATAAAAGATTCAGAAGACTCACCTGCCAATCGGACCCGTGCTTCAATAATCCAACAAATGTCAGTTGGAATACCTTTGATCATCAGTAGTCTCATCTGTTCCAAGCGAGCTTTGTAGATTTTCATCAGAGATTTTTGAGGGAGAGAAGGAAACTGCTTGTGAAGATTTGTGAGAGTTTCTTCCATCGTGAAATGACTTTACCTGTAAAAATTAAACACACAAAAATAAAACACACCAGATCATAATATATACACAAATTGCATGGGTTGCCTCCCTGCGAGCGCTAAGTTTAACGTCGTCAGCTAGACATGACTTCTCGAATGTTAGGCTGGATCTGAAAGCGTGACACTTTCTTTTTGTCGCTAAATTGATTCTCCCCCGTAGTGCTTGACACGCTGACTGTTGACCTTGAATGTTTCGTTGGTGTTAGGATCCACTAACTCAACAGCTCCATATGGTAAAACCTGAGTGATCACAAATGGATCTGACCACATTGATTTCAACTTTCCAGGGAAAAGTTTTAACCTTGAATTATACAACAACATCTGTTGTCTTGGTTCCAATTGTCTGTGCACTATTTTTCGGTCATGCCATTTCTTGGTCTTTTCTTTATATAATCTGGCATTCTCATAAGCTTGTAGACGAAACTCCTTTAATTCGTTGAGTTGGTGAAGTCGTTTTTCTCCTGCAGCTTGTGGATCAAGATTCAACTTCTTCAGTGCCCCGTACGCCTTGTGTTCAAGCTCAACTGGCAGATGACATGCTTTCCCAAACACCATACGATATGGTGACATACCAATGGGTGTATTGTAAGCTGTCTGATAGGCCCATAATGCGTCATCCAGTTTTGTAGACCAGTCATCCTTATTGATCCAAAAGATTCTTTTGATTTCTCTGTTTGAAACTTCAACTTGTCCATTTGACTGTGGATGATAAGCAGTGGCAACCTTGTGAGTAACTCTGTATTTGGATAGGAGTGCATCAAAGTATTTGTTACAGAAATTTGAGCCACCATCACTGATAATTGCCCGATGTGTTCCGAACCGAATGAAAATGTTCTTTTTCAGGAATTTGATCACCACTTTTGAATCATTGGATGGCAGTGCAATTGCTTCGACCCATTTGGAGACGTAGTCTACTGCAACCAATATGTACATGTTTCCGAATGATGGAAAAAAGGGTCCCATAAAATCAATACCACATACATCAAAAATTTCCACTTCCAGAATGTTTTACAACGGTCCTTCATTTCTCCAGGAAATATTTCCCGTTCTCTGGCACCTATCACATTGAAAAGTAAAAAGATAAGCATTTTTAAAAAGAGTGGGCCAGAACAAACCTGATTGTAGGACTTTAGCTGCAGTTTTATTTCCGCTGAAATGTCCACCATATGGTGATGAATGACAATGTTGAAGAACATTGTTGATGTTGGACAATTATGACCCATAGCGTCACTATTTGTACAGATCATGGTGTTGTTGTACAAATTAACTATGTGACAAAGAGATTGCACTCTTATCATTTGTGATTAGATCACCTAGATGTATAAATGATAGGAGGTCCCTATGATTAGTTCCTGGATTGAGATGATATGAGACAGTATCAGTCCACGAAGGATTAATCATTAAATATCCCTAGTCAGAGTATTATCGAGATTGGACATCGATAATGCGTAAAAGACTAGTATTACACTTGTGCGCGTTGTGAGGGTACAATAGCATAGTTCTCATATATTTGGGTATTGAATACTCATGCAAGTGTAATAGGAGGTTGTGTTTTACCGATGGTACGGAAAACAGCTTCGCTCTGGATAGACCCATCGGGATTCCATTGGTAGTATGACTATGTGTCTATGGAAGTCCGAAATCAGGGTAGGTGTATTTGGTCTTAACCTGAGACTTGCACCGCTAATGCTTGCGACAATCAATATGCTTTGGTTTTGGTCATCCAGGGCTTTAACCGGTTATGTGTACGCCTCTGCTGGGTATATTGAGAATCGTAGTGTATTGGGTGTGATGTCAAGACGGAAGTATCACTCCAGTCATAGTGGAGATGATGTCACGTAGGATACGGAACTAGTACTCTTAAGTACTGTAGTTATCGGGATGATATGACTAGGTCATGTTCATACGATTATAGAGACTAGTTACCAGACATCCGACACGTGCTTCGTACGGGGCAGACACAATCCAGCCCCAGGCCTAGACGTGACATCCGATATTGGATCGCAATACACAATACTACGTATACTACGCCTGACATAGATTATATATTCCTGTAAGAATATTTATGGAGAATTGGGTAGGCACAATGCTTTGCTAGAAGCCAACCATGTCTTGTAAATCGGTAAGCACGTGGTACGAGGTACGCACGTATTCGGATAATCCGATGACCGTATTTACTGCCAACATATCCAAGGATCTCTTGGGTCGCTTCCCAAAGATTCACCGATGACAGTTGACTCGAATTAGAATTAATCTGGGATTAATTAAGAGAGAGAATTAATCTGGGATTAATTAAGATGGAGAAAATTAATCTGGGATTAATTAAGGTATTATTTAATCTGGGATTAAATGTGTTCGGAAGAGAGAGAACGCGATTAATTTGGAATTAATCGGTATATATAAATTTAATAGTTAAATTTAATTTTTCTATTTAATTTATTCGTATGGGCTAAAATTAATATATCGGATATATTAATATGAATTGGATTTCATTACGAAATTAAAGTTGGACTTTAATACAAGCAAACGAATTAATTTAGAATTAATTCGTAAACGGCATTCGTAATATATTTATGAGGCGTCGTCATTTAATTAAATTAGATTTAATTATTTAGCGATGGAAATTCATTTAATCGGATTAAACGAATCTGAGCCGCGGTAAACATTCGTAGAATCCATTTGAATTTTGAATTCAAATGTGGGGCCCACTTCACATGTGGTAGTTGGGAGGGTAGTTGGCATTTATGCCAAGCCACCAACTTTCCAACTACCTTGGAATGGTTTTGGTGAAACCATTTACCCAACCACCTTGTTTAGGTGAAAATGGTAAATTGCTTTTACCAAAAGACATCTCTCTCTCTCTCATTACACTAGACTTGACACAAGAAAACCCTAATTGTTTTTGAAAATAGACGTGAGCTTCATCAAGCAAAATGGGCGTAAGTTCTTCATCCATGGGCGTGAACTTGGTTCCTTCCTCTATTTGATTTTGTTGTAAAATCAACAAAGCTAGCACTTCATGGAATCAACTAAGGTGATAGGGAAACCAACTCAAAGCTTGGAATCACAACAAAGGAAGGATCTTGGAAACCAACTCAAAGCTTGGAATCAACAAAGGAAGGATCTTGTAGATCTTCTTCTCAAAATTTTAAAAGCTCAAATCCATTCAATGTAAGTAATTCCACAACTTATAATGAATTTATGAACACCTTTTATTGCTTATTAGATCCTTGGCATGTTCTAGGAACACTTACAATGGTATCAAGAGCCAATTTTAAGCATGAAAATTTTAGGGTTCATGAGTCTAAAATTTGGGGCTTTTATGTTTTGAACATGATTCTTTCAAATTGATGCTTTGAGCATGCTTAGAATATGATAACTTAGAGTTATGCATGATTACATTTGAAATAGATTGATTGGATCAAAAATTAAAAATATGCTCCCTTGGCCGAATTCACTGTGCAGTGGACTGCATGTTTTTTAAGTTTTTGTAACTTGAAATGATGTGTTTAAATGCATGTTTAAATGTTGATTGTTGGTTTGATTGGATTAGAATCAAAGTCAATAAAGTTTATGTTAAAATCAAAGAGCATGTTGAGCATGAAATGATGAATTTTGGATTCAATTTGTGTTGAGCATGAAATGATGTGTTTTGGCTTCAATTTGTGTTGAGCATGAATTGATGGATTAAGCATGATTAATTAAGTTAATTGGTATTTTGGAAATATTGAGTTTAATTAATTAATCATGGCTAATACACTTTAATTAAAGTAATTGTGATATTTGGAATATTATAATTATGTTAATAAGCCTTTAATTATGAATTGGGCTAAAAGTGTGTATTTGGGCTTAATGGGCTTGGTTTGACCAAGTTTGATTTTGGACTTTTGGATTGGATCCAATTGGGCCCAAAACCAATTCCATAAAGTCCAAATACATCACTTGGCCCCTTTAAAGAATTTAATTGGGCATAATGGGCCTAAATTAATTTGTAGGCAATAGGGTGATTCCTATTGGGCCTTGGCATTTTGGGTTTGACCCATTATGGCCAAAGCCCATGCCTTAATAATTAATTAAAATCCCATTGGACTTTAATTAAAATGACATTGGATGTTATTGGGCCTTTGAGACCCATTAAGATTGGATTTGGAATCCCAAGTCTTTAAGGCTTATAAGTTAGTGTAAATATTTAATTTGGAATTAAATTTGGAATTAGTATTGAATACAAATAAATTGGATTTAAAGTTGTAGTTCAATATAATTCAAGAATACTTGCTTTGAGTATTTATTCTTAAACGATTTTGACTCACGCAAATCAAATCGTTGTTTGAACATTGGATGGTCATTAATTCAAAGATTAATTAATTGGATTAGATTGATTGAATAACATGATTTGTATGAATACATGAATGTGTTGTATGAATAATGTATATCAGATGGATATTAGAAGGGCGAGGGCAATTTTGGAAATTGTAATAAATTTAGAATTTATTAAATTGGACATGCGTGTCCAGCCTTTTATCTCCTTTCTCATTGTATTTCTCTTCTCACCTATTCCCCTCAATGTAAATAAGGTTTCTTTATTGTATTATGTAATAGGGTAGAAGTTAGAATAGTTCTAGCCGGGGAGAGGAAAGTGAGTGATTTGTTCTAGGAACAATTTGTGACATATCCATCCGCATATCATTATTAATTTATTTATCGCGCCTTATTATGCTTTTAGAATGCATGCTTAAGGGTGTATGATGAGACCTAATCAAAGATAATAAATTGGTTGCCAATTTACGCGAAAAAACCCTCAAAACATATTAAGCGTTTTTCCTTCCGTTGAGTGATTCTTACTCAAGATCCAAAGTTGGCATTGGTTTGTTGGCCAAAGTCAAGACCTTTGTCAATTGCGGATGTGTTTGAGTCATGAGAGTTTTGTTCCATATCGGTGTCTTGTCCAAGTCGTGATTTGTTGGCCAAAGTCAAGATCACTTCTTGTCCATCGACATTGATTACGAAGCTTTCCATGTCAATGGATCTCGCTTAACTGGAATCATTAAGCTTGTTGTGCCAAAGCCAAGACTTAGTTGATTCAGAGGAAAAAGGTTAGGAAAACATATTGGATATATTGGCATATATATTTTATATATGTTTCGGACTTGGATGTCCACCTACTGGATCTAGGAATTGGATGAGATCCAATTGATCTTAGAGATCTACCTAGTTAAGTATCATACAATTTGTTGGCCAAAGTCAAGATTGTGTGTTATTTAACGGGATCCTAGCCCACTAGGAAACTAGGTTTCCCGAGTACTCCACAGAGGGTTAGAGGCTCGCCGAAAAATAGTGGGAGGCAAGTATAAAATTTGCAATATTCATTTAGTTACTTGCCATAAGCGCTCAATCAAATATCATTCGTCAAATAAATTATATATTAGTTGGACTAATATTTATTGTTGTTTTAATTAAACAGTTGGACTGTATTCAAACCACTTCATTTATAGTTGATTATATAATTGGATTATAGTAATCAATATATTTGAATTTTACCCTTCATTTATAGTTGTTTATATAATTGGATTATAGTAATCAATATATATGAATTTTACCGATCAATTATAATGATTATATAATTGGATTATAGTAATCAATATATATGAATTTTACCGATCAATTATAATGATTATATAATTGGATTATAGTAATCAATATATATTTGATTTTAACCAATAAAATTGTAATAAGTTATATAGTTAGACTATAGTAATCATTACATTCGATTGTACCCGAAATCGTTGATTGGATAGTTAGACTATTGGAATCGAGATAACTGAAAGATTAGTGTTTAAAACATAACCCTGGGTGAAAATGTGTTTTAAACGACTTTAATTTTCAAATTGGGAATGAAATTTTAGGATGGTTCTGGAAACTAATAAGTTATTTTATTTGATAAAATAACATATTAGGCCTAAGCCGAGAGTTAAGCAAATAGTAGAGCATGATCTTTGGAAGATTCATGTGATGATAACTTTAGTGCTTAATCCATTATACTTGTCAAAATGACTCATTAATCTCCTAATCAGAACTAAGGATTAGATCATTAAAGTATGATGAAGAAATTGAAGGATCTTCATAGATCTATTCTTAGATCTTAAAAGCATTAATTGCAATAGTAAACTCTTGGAGAGTTAATGGCTATGCTCAAGGATCCAAAGCCAAAGTTTGCAATAGGGCAAGAAGCGCAAGACGCATCTTACTTCAATATTCAAGAAGGCCAAGGCTTGGCCAAATGCTTCTGGGATATTGAAAAGGGCAAAGGTAAAATCATTACTGTCTTCTAGGAAGACAAAAGACATATCCTAAGATGTCTGCATAAACTGTTGCAAATGGGATCACGGAAGCGTGACCACTGTATGGCAAAGCAGACATGAAGGAATTGAAGACGAGCAAGGCTCTGACTTCAAATATGTTTGTCATAAATATGTTCACTACTAGTATTAAAATTGGATTTTAAATACTAAGTGTGATACATAAATATGCATTGATGTGCGGAATCTGCTATGAGCAGAATACTGACTTCAATTGAGATTAATCTGCGAATCAGAAACGGGACGAAAGTCGCTGTTTTACCGTAGATACCTAAGTTTAGGAACTACCCTTCGGGTGTGTACTTAAATTAGGAAACTGTTATAATGTAACTAGTTTGACTAGAAACATTATCTCCATATCAGGGTTTAACCCGTTGCGGGTATACCCTTATATTCTAGAACACTAAGTGTTTATTTTATAAAGATGATATTGAGATAAACACATTAGATATGAGTAACAATTTATATTTGAATATAAATAAATCTCAAACATATGACGAACGAATAGCTCAAACTGATTTGATCAGATAACACTTATTTGTGGCAGTGTTGTCTGGGACACATTAAACAAGACTCGTATATCCACACTTTTGAAGAGTGGATACTAGGACGAATTTGATTCCATTCAAATGATGTCTACGAATCTAGTTTATTAGGTAAAATACCTAAAATACCTTTTACTTGGTAAAAGTGTAAGTGCCATCGATCTGTTAGCCCTCGTTCATAGTGACGTAAGTGGGGCCATGTCTAGCTAGGCTAAATGTGGAAATGAATGTTTCGTAACCTTTACGGATGTGGCATCGCGTTATGGTTATGTGTTTCTTATGAAATAAGATCGGAAACTTTTAGAGTTTCGACACGAAATGGACAAACAGATCAGCTAAAGTATTAAAACCATCACGGGTTGACCATGATGAAAATACTTAAGCAGTAAGTTTCTCAAATACTTGAAAGAGTATAATATTCTTTCAATGAGGACTCCTCCTGGAACACGTCAATTTGACGGTGTGTCCAGATGGAGAAACCGAATTTTGTTAGACATGATAAGGTTAATCATGAGTTGCTCTGAGCTACCATTTTCCTTCAAAGGATAAGCATTAACAGTGCAATACTTATTTTGAATAAGGTTCCATGCAAATCTGTTAGACATAATTTCATATTAGATATTAACAGGAAAGAAACTGGGTTTTCTCACTCCTGAAGATTTGGGATGCTGGGCATATGTTTGGATGATACCAAACTAGAACCCAAATCGGATAAGTGCCTAATTATTGGTTATCCTAGGGAAACCAAAGTATAGTACTTATACAACTCACTTGAGAACAATGTAATTGTTGCTCGCCATGCGTTTTTCCTAACAGGAATACCGATATGCAGTGGTAAGTGGGAGGATAGTAAAACTCGATGAAAATCAGAGTAATACTGTTCAAGACACCTAGTCCTTAATGGAACACAAACAGTTCATCAAGGATGAAACTATACCACAATCTTCGAATACACAAGAACCGCGTTAGTCGGAGAGAGTCAGAAAACAACCTGGGAGGTATGGGTTTCTGATCTCACCTCATAAAGATGTCAATCT
This sequence comes from Zanthoxylum bungeanum, assembly GCA_019454045.1. NCBI lineage: Eukaryota > Viridiplantae > Streptophyta > Magnoliopsida > Sapindales > Rutaceae > Zanthoxylum > Zanthoxylum bungeanum. Next base: position 224,925 of record SKCR01031732.1, on the reverse strand, counting down.
TATTGAGGAAGACGGACTGACTACAAAAGAGGAAGTGATACAAGGTATCAACTCCCCATTATGGCAAAGTGTCATGAAGTCCGAAATGGATTCCATGTATACCAACTATGTTTAGAGACTAGTTGATGTACCAGAAGGCATTGTGCCTATTGGTACTATATAAGTCTTCAAGGAAGACATACATGAATGGCAACATACCAACGTACTAAGCTAGGCTTGTAGCGAAAATGTATCGTTATCAACATTGTGTCGATTACAACGAAACCTTTTACCTGTTGCCATGGATAAATCCATTTGGATAATGCTTGCTGATGGTGCATGTTTCATTCATGAAATATGGCAGCTGAACGTCAAAATCACTTTCCTTAAACGGAAACCTTTTTTGGAGGATGTTTATAACATCTTGACGGTTTTGTCGTACCAATACTAGCAAATAAGATTTGCAGGTTATTCGATCCATGTTTGGATTGAAGCAATCATTAGGTTCTTGGAATTATCGTTTTGATGTAATCATAATGGTTTATGATTTAATTCAAAACGAGAAATGATTCCTGTGTATATAAGGAGGTTAGTGGGAGCGCACTGACAATGATGTCCTAAATAATGATGATATGTCATTTCTTGGAAATGATATTCCCATATTACAATCGGTGAAAGCTTGGCTTTCATGAAAATTCTCCGTAGAATTTTGGGAGAAACAACCTTTATTCTAGGAATAAATATCTACTGGGATAGATTTAAAGTTGTTAACACCCTCCGAGAACTCGTACATTGAAAAATGTACGTGAACTGGTGTCTCATACGCTTTGAGCATATGGAGTCACAAACAAGTCAATCCAAGTGATAGTCACTGTATTGATATTAAGAACATCCGTTAGTATCTTAGAGAACTAAGCATGATGTCTTAAACTATGGAGAATGAGAACTTGAAGTGACTGGGATCACTACTGCAAGTTTCCTAACCGATAACAATAACGGTACTATACAGTTTGAATAACGGAACAGTGAGCTGGAAATCTTCCAAGCAAGATACTGTTACTGAATAAATACCAAAACCGGGTTATTGCTGCGGCTGAGGCAGCAATAGAAGCCATTTGGGTCGATGATAAATCTAATTAGATTAGATATAGTTCTGTTAGCAGCTGAGCTAGGCGTCAGCACAAGCTAAAGAATTAATGGTCTCATCAACGATCCAGATATATACTTAGATTATTCATCTGATTCGTTCGGATCATACATCGTGGCGATGTGATGATCGAATAAATCACATCAGATGATAATCACGCAAATCCGCTGACGAAAGCCTTTCTTCAGCACTTTGAGCGAACCGTACATAGTTCGGGTGTATGACACTTGAGTGACTGGCTATAGGCCAAGTGGGAGATTGTTGGACAATTATGACCCATAGCGTCACTATTTGTACAGATCATGGTGTTGTTGTACAAATTAACTATGTGACAAAGAGATTGCACTCTTATCATTTGTGATTAGATCACCTAGATGTATAAATGATAGGAGGTCCCTATGATTAGTTCCTGGATTGAGATGATATGAGACAGTATCAGTCCACGAAGGATTAATCATTAAATATCCCTAGTCAGAGTATTATCGAGATTGGACATCGATAATGCGTAAAAGACTAGTATTACACTTGTGCGCGTTGTGAGGGCACAATAGCATAGTTCTCATATATTTGGGTATTGGATACTCATGAAAGTGTAATAGGAGGTTGTGTTTTACCGATGGTACGGAAAACAGCTTCGCTCTGGATAGACCCATCGGGATTCCATTGGTAGTATGACTATGTGTCTATGGAAGTCCGAAATCAGGGTAGGTGTATTTGGTCTTAACCTGAGACTTGCACCGCTAATGCTTGCGACAATCAATATGCTTTAGTTTTGGTCGTCCAGGGCTTTAACCGGTTCTGTGTACGCCTCTGCTGGGTATATTGAGAATCGTAGTGTATTGGGTGTGATGTCAAGACGAAAGTATCACTCCAGTCATAGTGGAGATGATGTCACGTAGGATACATAATTAATACTCTTAAGTACTGCAGTCATCGGGATGATATGACTAGGTCATGTTCATCCGATTATAGAGACTAATTACCAGACATCCGACATGTGCTTCGTACGGGGCAGACACAATCCAGCCCCAGGCCTAGCACGTGACACCCGATACTGGATCGCAATACGCAATACTACGTATACTATGCCTGACATAGATTATATATTCCAGTAAGAATATTTCTAGAGAATTGGGTAGGCACAGTGTTTTGCTAAAAGCCAACCGTGTTTTGTAAATCAGTAAGCATGTGGTACGAGGTACGCACGTATTCGGATAATCCGATGACCGTATTTACTGCCAACATATCCAGGGATCTCTTGGGTCGCTTCCCAAAGATTCACCGATGACAGTTGACTCGAATTAGAATTAATCTGGGATTAATTAAGAGAGAGAATTAATTTGGGATTAATTAAGATGGAGAAAATTAATCTGGGATTAATTAAGGTATTATTTAATCTGGGATTAAATGTGTTCGGAAGAGAGAGAACGCGATTAATTTGGAATTAATCGGTAGAATAAATTTAATAGTTAAATTTGATTTTTCTATTTAATTTATTCGTATGGGCTAAAATTAATATATCTGATATATTAATATGAATTGGATTTCATTACGAAATTATAGTTGGACTTTAATACAAGCAAACGCATTAATTTAGAATTAATTCGTAAACGGCATTCGTAATATATTTACGAGGCGTCGTCATTTAATTAAATTAGATTTAATTATTTAGCGATGGAAATTCGTTTAATCGGATTAAACGAATCTGAGCCGCGGTAAACATTCGTAGAATCCATTTGAATTTTGAATTCAAATGTGGGGCCCACTTCACATGTGGTAGTTGGGAGGGTAGTTGGCATTTATGCCAAGCCACCAACTTTCCAACTACCTTGGAATGGTTTTGGTGAAACCATTTACCCAACCACCTTGTTTAGGTGAAAATGGTAAATTGCTTTTACCAAAAGACATCTCTCTCTCTCATTACACTAGACTTGACACAAGAAAACCCTAATTGTTTTTGAAAATGGGCATGAGCTTCATCAAGCAAAATGGGCGTGAGTTCTTCATCCATGGGCGTGAACTTGGTTCATTCCTCTCTTTGATTTTGTTGCAAAATCAACAAAGCTAGCACTTCATGGAATCAACTAAGGTGATAGGGAAACCAACTCAAAGCTTGGAATCACAACAAAGGAAGGATCTTAGAAACCAACTTAAAGCTTGGAATCAACAAAGGAAGGATCTTGGAGATCTTCTTCTCAAAATTTTAAAAGCTCAAATCCATTCAATGTAAGTAATTCCGCAACTTATAATGAATTTATGAACACCTTTTCTTGCTTATTAGATCCTTGGCATGTTCTAGGAACACTTACAGTTGACCTCCTCATGTGGAATACACTGTCTCAATAGTTGATCAGCACAGCGTTTGAACAGGTACGGCTCATCCCAAACATAGTGCTTGACTTCCTTGAAGAACTTCTTTCGTTGCTGAGTTGTCCATTCCAACGGTCATTTTTCTGATACAATGAAGTTGACATAGTCAACATACCAAGGGACATCCTGCTGTTTCATGGCAAACAGATGTTCATCTGGAAAATTTTCTTTGATTGAAAATTCTTTGCCAGCTGTTTCTCCATTCTCGAGCCTCGATAGATGATCTGCCACTTGGTTTTATGTTCCTTTCCTGTCTTGAATTTCCACGTCGAATTCTTGCAGAAGAAGTATCCAACGGATCAATCTGGGTTTGGCATCTTTCTTCGCGATCAGATATTTGATTGCTGAATGATCTGTGTAGACCACCACTTTAGGACCCAGCAGATAAGAGCAGAATTTGTTAAAAGCGAACACAACTGCAAGCAACTCCTTTTCAGTGGTTGTGTAGTTGAGTTGAGCTTAATTCAAAGTTTTGCTGGAGTAGTAAATGGTGTGGAAAATCTTTGCTTTGCGTTTACCCAAAACTGCACCTACAACAAAATCACTAGCATCGCACATCACCTCAAATGGAAGGGTCCAGTCTGGTGCTACAATGATGGGGGCAGAGACCAGCTTCTTTTTTAAGATCTCAAAAGCTTCATGGAATTCTTTGGTGAAGTTGAAAGGCACATCCTTCTCCAGAAGATTGCACATAGGTTTAGCAATCTTGAGAAAGTCTTTGATAAATCTCCTGTAAAAACTAGCATGACCAAGAAAACTCCGAATCCCTTTGACAGAAGTTGGTGGAGGTAGTTTTTCAATTGTTTCAATCTTTTCTTTATCTACCTCGATTCCATTTTGTGAGATATGGTGTCCAAGAACAATGCCTTCCTGCACCATGAAGTGGCATTTCTCTCAATTGAGTACCAGGTTGGTATCTTCGCATCTTTGTAGTACCTGTTCCAGATTTTGCAAGCAGTGGTCAAAAGAATCTCCAAACACAGAAAAATCATCCATGAATACCTCCATACTATGCTCCAGTATGTATGAGAAGATGGCCATCATGCAATGCTGAAAAGTGGCAGGGGCATTACATAATCCAAATTGCATCATGCGGAAAGTAAAAGTACCATACGGACATATAAAAATGGTTTTCTCCTGATCTTCTGGGGTGATGGAAATCTGATTGTACCCCGAATATCCATCCAGAAAGTAATAGAACTCATGTACTGCCAGTCTATCTAGCATCTGGTCAATGAATGGCAGCGAAAAATGGTCATTCCTCGTGGCTTTGTTTAGCTTCCGGTAGTCCATGCATACTCTCCATCCAGTCACTGTTCTTGTTGGAATTAGCTCATTCTTTTCATTTGTGACTACAATGATTCCTCTTTTCTTTGGCACACACTGTATAGGACTCACCCAAGTGCTGTCTGAGATGGGGTAAATGATGCCAGCATCCAACCATTTGATGATTTCTTTCTTTACGACTTCCTTCATGATTGGATTGAGTATTCGTTGATGCTCTACTTTGGGTTTGTACTAATCGTTCACCAGAATCTTGTGCATGCAAAATGATGGACTAATGCCTCGAATGTCTGCTATAGTCCAGCCAATGGCTTTCTTATGCTCTCGTAATACTCTCAGTAACTTTTTTTCTTGCTCCAATGTTAGTGAATAAGAAATAATAACAGGTAATTCAGAAGAGTTTCCAAGAAATGCATACGTGAGATGGCTCGGTAGTAACTTCAGCTCAAGCTGTGGTGGTTCTTCAATTGAAGGCTTGATTCGATCTCTCTTTGGCAGTTCCAGGCTTTCCACTTGTGGTGTCGCTTTGAAACGAAATGGTTTGTCAAGGTAGTTGATACATTCCAGGATTTTAGCATCTAGCTCGCTGTCAGTCATGTTGGTGATGCAAGCTTCAAGTTTGTCTGTGGGAGTTGTTTCAATATCCTGAACGATACTATCTACAACATTAATTCTGAAACATTCTTCTTCCTTTTCATCGCTTGGGAATTTCATGGCTTTGAAAACATTAAAGTTAACTTCTTGGTCTTAAACTTTCATGGTCAGTTCTCATTTTTGTACATCAATTACAATTTACCTGTAGCAAAAAATGGTCTCCCAAGAATGATAGGTACTTCTTTGTCTTCTTCCATGTCAAGGATTATGAAATCTGCTGGGAGAATCAGTTTATCGACTTTGACCAGCACATCTTCAACAACACATATTGGAAATGAGAGTGTTCGATCATCAAGTTGCAACGAGAGTGAGGTAGGCATTGCTTCTCCAATTTGCAGTTTCCTGTAAATAGAAAAAGACATCAAGTTAACACTAGCACCTAAATCACATAAAGCCTTACCGATGTAATGTTCTCCAATGGTGTATGGGACAGTACAACTGCCAGGATCTTTCAACTTCGGGGGAAGTTTCCTCTGAATGATGGCGCTGCATTCTTCCGTCAATGCTACTGCCTCGTAGTCTCTCAATCTTCATTTTCGTGAAAGAATATCTTTCATGAATTTGACATAGCTGGGCATTTCTTCTAAGGCTTCTGCAAATGGGATGTTGATGTGTAGCTTTTTGAAAACCTCCAAGAAATGAGCAAACTGCTTGTCCAGTTTGTTTTTCTGAAGACGCTGAGGAAAATGTGGAGGTGGAATGATCTTATCTTTTTTTTCCTTTGCTTCTTTTTCCTCCATCTGTGGAACTGCATCTTTTGGAACTTCTTCAATTGTTGCCTTGATTCCAACATCTTTTTTTTATTTCAGTACCGCTTTTCAAGGTGATGGCTTGACATTGCTCATTCCTTCGGTTCCTTTGATTTGGTTCTGTATTGCTGGGAAGATTTCCTGGCGGTCTGTAACTCTGAGCATTGGCCAGTTGTCCAATTTGATTCTCCAGTGCTTTGATGGAAGCAGATTGGCTTTGAAATATATCATCAGTTCTTCATTTCTGGTTCTTTTTCATGTTCCTGGCTTTTTTTTTCTGTTGTTGAAATCCTGGTGATGGATAGTTCTGCTATTGGAATCCAGGTGGTGGATTGTTCTTTTGCCCTAAATTGTTGCTCCATGAAAAATTGGGATGATTCCTCCACCCTGGGTTGTAGGTGTTGGAATATGGATTGTTCCTCTGTCTGTTGAAATTGCTGACATAATTCACCATTTCTTCAGGTTGGGTTGGTTCTGGTGTTCCTCCATGTGGTGAACTAGTGGATCCTTACATGCTGAGAGTCTCCATGAATTTGCATATCTGATCCAACTTGGCACTGACTGTTGTATTTTCTCCAACTTCATAAATTCATGCAATTCTCTAGATCATGCTCCTTTATGTTGGCCACAATGAATTGTTGTTGGTCATTTCTTCAATTAGGTCCCTGGCTTGATCTTCTCCTTTTGCCATTAAAGCTCCTCCAGTAGCAGTATCGATTGTGGTTCTCGTCAGTCCAGAAAGTCCATTATAGAAAGTTTGGACTTGAAGCTATTTTGGAATCTCATGGTAAGGACATTTCCGGAGCAAATCTTTCTACCTTTCCCAAGCTTCGTAGAAAGTTTCCGAGTCTTGTTGCACAAAGGATGTGATGTCATTCCTCAGCTTTCCAGTTCTGGCTGGTGGAAAGTACTTTGCAAGAAATTTGGTGGCTAAAGTGTTCCAAGTTGTGATGGAACCAGTTGGTAATGAGTGTAGCCAAGCTTTAGCTCTGTCCTTCAAGGAGTATGGAAAAACTCGTAGTCTCATTGCTTCTTCAGCTTCTCAGTTGTAATTAAAAGTGCCGCAAACTTCCAGAAAGTTGCTGATGTGGGTATTAGGATCTTCAGTTGCTTTCCCCCCAAACTCCACTCACTGTTGAATCATCTGAATGCATGTTTTGATGTCACATGCATTTACTGGTAAATGAGGAAGTACAATACATGAAATGAAGTCGTCGACCACCGGAATGGTTCTGTCTTGAATGGTATTGGTGGTGCAACCTCCAAAGGTTCAGGTTCCATGTTGATAATTGCTCATTGGCCTTCACACATTTCCCTTCTCAACTGTCTAATGGTTCTTTCAATCTCTGGGTCAAGCGGTCGGAGTTCAAAGCTTCTGGTTCGTCTCATGTAGTGTTTGAGAACCTGAAACACAAGAAAACAAAAACAATAAGTAAAAAGAAATTAGATACAAGTAAAGGTATCTAACCTCAAAACTAATAGTGAAAGATAAATAAGTCCCCGGCAACGGCACCAAAAACTTGACTGGTGCTTTCACACGCGTATAACGCAAGTGCACGTATCGTTCAAGTAGTATAAAAAGTATCGATCCCACGAGGACTTAAAACCTAAGCTATTGATTTTTATGAGGACAAATGATTACTAGTATCTAATGGATTGATTGTTTTGATTGAGATGGTGATTTACAAATTAAAATTAAAATAAGTAAATAAAATTACGCAAAAGTGGGTTGAGGAAAATTCAATATTAAGAAATTATCCAGGTGTAGGCATTACATTTTTGCATGTGAAACCCGATGATGAGTCTCAGTTGGAGGCATTACCTTTTTAGTTAAGGATATTGCGGGAAACAGTCGTCGGAAGGGAATCGATATTTCATTAGATCCTTATTCACTTGTTGCGTCAAGCTCACTTGTTGGACCTCCGTTTAGAGCACCTTTGGCCCCAAAAAAAAACCCGCAAACCTTTTAACCTTGGCCCAAAACCCTTGCCACCCACTTAAGCCCACTCACCAAACCAACACAACACCTAGCCCACCAAGAGAGGCCCACATGCCCATAGCCCCTAAAATACACACAAATTAAATCAAATATTAATTAAATTAGATATTAACTAAATAAAATAATTAAACCATTTACCAAATTAAATAAGACATAAAATAAAATTATACCAAATTAAATATTGTAACTTCTTAATCCAAAATATTATATAGATGTTATGCCTAATTAAAATCAATCCTAACCAATTAAAATATTGTATTCCTAAACCAAGCAAATCAAATATTCAACCTTCCTAATTCACCAAATTTTGTCCCCCCCCCTCAATCCATTGATTTCTTTATCCAACACCAAATCAAATCCTCTCTTTAATGCCAAAATCCCTTCCTTGTGAGACAAGGAGAAGCCCTAGCCCTTCTCTATATAAACAACCCCTAACCAAGACATGCATTCCCCTAGCTCATACACACAACTCACACGCAAATCACAGCAAAATACCCTAGACATTACACGCAAATCACAAGAAAAATAGAAAACAATTCTCTTCATCCCCACCCTCACATTACCGAAAAGATAGCAGCCATTCACAGCCCCTACAACCATCAAAACAGCCCTTAATCACCACCGAAAACCAGCCCCATAAACCCCCACACATCACCGAAAATTACCCCAAAACAGCAGCTACATACACCGAAAATTACCCCAAAAATAGCAGCCCTGAACACGCAAACAGCAGCCCAAAATCACCTTAAACAGCAGCAAATAAACCCCAAAAATAGCAGCAAATTAATCCCAAAAAATGCAGCCATTCACGCCAAAACAGTGACCTGAACAGTGAGCAGAAAATACAGAGGAAACAGCAGCAAAACGGAGGCCAAACAGCGAGCAAAACAGCAAAACAGTGAGCTAAAATGCAAACCAGTGAACCGGAGAAGTTGAGGAGCTTTACCCTTCCGATCTCCGTGAAACGCAAGTCCGAAAGTCGGCAAAAAAGGTTAGACCTGAGGGTATTTTCCACATTCGTTTTCTGTTTTATTTTTATTATTCATTGAGTATTGTTCGCATGATTGTTATGTTAAAATGCATGTTGTGGCCCTTGAGTAGATAAATATGCATGGATTACGAAATATTGTATGTTGTGGCCTTGGAATAAAATGAAAGACGTGTCAACTCTCGCGGTATATCGGATGGAAACCAGGACATAAATTTCATAGCCGATTTCGAATGGACGGTAGTACGATCTGTACTCGGGATACAACTCCACATACCGCTTGAGTAAACGGCAATTTCTTTTATTTTATGTTGCTTTGATTTATTTATTATTCGTCATTTAAATTCCGCATGTTACTTGTTTATGCATGATGCGATCGAGCGCATGGGCTTAGTAAGTCGGATTAAAGGTCCCCTATTTGGAGGGGTTAAAACCCTTTACCACGATGCTTTGCCGCGCCGGTTGATGTGTGTTCGGTTGAATGTAAGAAATGTTCAATCGGGTACACTAAATTTGATATTATTGTCTTTATTCTTTGTATGCATGATGCGATCGAGTGCATGGGCTTAGTAAGTCGGAATAAAGGTCCCCTATTTGGAGGGGTTAAAACCCTTACCACGATGCTTTGCCGCGCCGATTGATGTGTGTTCGGTTGAATGTAAGATATGTTCAATCGGGCATACTAAGTTTGATATTATTGTCTTTATTCTTTGTATGCATGATGCGATCGAGTGCATGGGCTAGTAAGTCGGATTAAAGGTCCCATATTTGGAGGGGTTAAAACCTTTACCACGATGCTTTGCCGCGCCGGTTGATGTATATTCGGTTGAATGTAAGATGTGTTCAATCGGGTATACGAAGTTTCATATAGTTATCTTTATCTTTGTACGCATTGTAATGAAAAGCGCATGGGCTCATTGTGTTGGACTAAAAAGGTTCTCCATTTGGGGGAAGAAAAGCCTAAAAGGCTACCTTTGCCACGATATTTGCCGTGTCTTTCATATATTGATTGCATCATCTACCCCTGTCTTGGCTCGATCTATTACCATTAGTACACCCATATTATTAGCCCTTGCACTTTCCTTTGTTCATACACAAACCAGAACCCTCATTCACGTTAAGACCTAAGCCTCTTCACGCTAATCACACCTTCACCCACTTAACGCCACCTATTAGCCTCACGTAGCTTTACCCCCTCCTCTCGCCACGCACCTGCTCGTCCACGTCCCCCTAAACCTGCCACCTTGCCCTTTTACCGTAACAACCTTCACCAGCCTCAACTTTAATTTACGCTTACCACAAGCACAAAGCCTCACGCAATTGTCCCTTTGCCGCAACTACATACAAGCCATTTGCTCCACTAACAAGACCATGCCTTAACGCCACCTATTAGCCTCAACCGCGCGTAAAGCCAACTATACCATTCGCGCATGTATTATGAAATCCCATATGGTCATCCTTATCTTTGTACGCATCGTAATGAAAAGCACATTTATTCCATTGGTTGCATCACTTACCTTAGTCTTGGCTTAACGTATTACAATTCATATATCCATGTCATGATAGCATTTGAGTATTATTTCTGTGGTATATCAGATGGAAACCCAGACATAAATTCCGTAGCCGATTCCGAATGGACGGTAGTGCGGTCTGTACTTGGGATACAATTCCACGTACCACTTGGAAAAGTGCTCACATGTGTGTTTGTGTCCATATTAGTTATCTTCTTTTGCACCACGTCATAGCATGCTTACTTTAATGCCTAATTGCATCCTTAAGTGTCTTTTTGCATTATGTATTTAGTTGACTCTTTTATTTACACATGGACATGGAATGGCTATTTGTTTATGCTTCCGCACGTATAAGTATGATATGTCTATGAAATCACATGTTCACCATTATTTGATTCACACCGGGTGGCGACTCCATTATTCTCCGGTTTAGTCCCCCGTGGCTACTCCGTACTCCTGACTAGGCCGCGAGCCTAGGACAGCATGCATCGCCCCAGTTTCTGTGTCCCACAGTCTGGAGACTCCACTAGGGATAGAGAATCGGCCCCAAAATATTGTCTTGTAATGTTTGGATTTATGTTCTAATTGACCGTGTCTATAGTGGATAAAATGAGGGTTTAATCAAAGGCATTTTGAGGCTAGGTAATGGTTTGGTGTCTTCTTTCATTCACTACCTTTCTAGAAGGAAAAGCTGTGAAGGCACCTATATGCCATCTACCCGTAGCCTATTGTGATGGACTAATTTGGAGGACTCGTTGTTTATTCCTGTCACCAAACAATAAGAGCCTAAGAGGCTAGGGTACTTAAGAGAGCCTCACTCCACCCTCCCTCTGGGGATTCTACAACGGGAAATCCATTTGACAGTCAGTCACACACCATAGCTCATTGGCACGTACCTTAGTGTATAAAAAAGGGTGCGCTGACTTGGTCGCTTGAACCCTTGATTGAGGAGACCTAGTTGTGGGCCATCCTTCGCCGGTGAGAGCCTTTATCTACACTCTTGCGAACCCACCCATAGACCGGGGTTTTACGGTTAAAGTAACAATTATTTCCTTGAGTATGTGCTTGTGGACCATCCTCATTTGGATGCAGTTGGACTATTGTCAGAAATGCGAACTTGCTGGGCCATTTAAACTGGGGCGAGTTCGTACCTTATGACCATTAGGCCCAAAGCTTCTGAAATGTTGATGGGTCATTCTGTAGAAATCATTATTTTATGTTTGCATTATCTTTCTTTTATGCTTGTGTTTAGGAATATCGTCGTTTGGATCCATTTGGACCATTTGTCATGGGATATGGGCTTGTTGGGCCATTTAAACTAGGACAAGAACGTATTTTATGACGATTGGGCCAAAGGCTTCTAAGTGATTGATGGGCCACTTTGTGCTTGTGTTCGGAACATTACCATTTGGAATTAGTTGGGCTCCTTGCCATGAGATGTGAACTCGTTGGGCCATTTAAATTGGGACGAGTTCACTCCTATGACAATTAGCCCAAAAGCTTCTAAAATGATAACAGGCCGATTTGTTTGAAAATTTTAGTTGATTTAGTATGTTATATATGTTACATGTATCTCATGCACCTCATACATACATACATCCTGTTAACATCCTCTATGTCCCAAAAAGACATCATAGATTCCCGTTGGGTTAGGAAAGAGGGAAGACACACCAAGAGGCCAATAACAAATATGAGTGGATCAGAAAACGAAATATCTCACGTGGATTAGTTGGAAATTGGTTTCGCCAAAATGACTGAACAACTGCAAGCTTTAACTGCTGCCATGTCTAATATGGTTGTACCCCGTGCAGGGGGAAGTTCTGAAAATGTGAGGCACGAGGAGCCTCCGAATGGGTTGGGGGATGATACCCCCACTTTTGATGAAGACATGGCAGAGTATGCAACAGGCAGAGTGATTGGGTCTCAGGCAGAATTTCAGAAGCTTCGGGATCAGGTCAAAACAGTTACCCGCAAAATGAGGGGTAAACATGAAGAGTTGTTAGATTATGAGGAAATGACCTTCGAAGAACAGTTGCCAGCTCAGTTCAAGATGCCAGATATGGCTAAGTTCAACGGAAATGGGGATCCGAGTGTCCATCTGCGGCAATATGTCTCAGTGATGAGTTCAGTGGGCCTGTCACAGCGCCAAGTCCAAAAGATGTTTGGGATGTCACTCGAGGGGGCACCTGTAGTGTGGTATCACAGCCTTGAGAAAAAGGTTAGAGAAGATTGGAGAGAATTGGCAGATGCAATTCTAAAACATTATGTTACGGACTTGGAGATTGATTTGTCACTCCGAGATTTGGAGAACACTAAGCAGAAGCCGGAGGAGAGCTTCAAGGAGTATATAGACCGCTGGAGAGGTCAACTGTTAAAGATGCAAACTCGACCCTCGGAGAAGGACCAGATCAAGATGATTATCAAGGGTACTAAGCCCTCAATTTATGGTAAGCTAAGGAGAATGACTTCGATGATTGCAGATTTTTGACAGTTGAGGGAGACTGTTATGGATATTGAGGAGGAAGAGGCTGAGAGAGAAGAAGTTTATAGCCAAAATAAGAGAGCATTTGGGGGGCCCTCCGAAACCAAGCCCACCACTGCCGAAGTCGCTGCTATCAGAAACATGCAATTCTCCAACCTTGGTAGACCTTTGTCGAAGGTGTTTGAAAAGTTGCAGGGACAAGGACTCTTGAAACCCTTAGAAGGTAAACCACTTCCACACCCCCACCGCCACACATAAATGTGAACCTTTATTGTCACTTCCACCAGCTACATGGCCATGACACCGACAACTGCACCCGCCTCAGGCATGAAATCCAAGACCTCATAGATTCCCATAAAATACCTGATCCAAGAAAATAACAACCTAACACACAGAAACCATCTACCAAACTACCACTCTGTTCCACCACCCACCTACATGATCAACTCCGGCCTACCCGAAACCTTTGTCCTCCAAACTCTCAACCACCAAGCTTCTTACATTGAGATAGAAGATGGCAGTAGTGAAGAACCATAGACTGAAAAAAAAAAAAGACAATGCCGCAAACAATGAAGATGTTTTCCTTGGTTTATTTGATTGCAATCCTGCATTTTTAATAAAGACATTGATTTAGTCTACCTGTTCGAACCATTTTCTTAAATGATAATAAAGATGTTCATTTCGCTGAATCTCTTATGCAACATTAGTATATTTGAGAAAAGTATTCAACCTGGGTATTATGAAATTCAGTGATGTTTAGAACACGGGGAATCCTCGGAATAAGCAAGCAGAAAAGATAAGATAGACATTCAGAAATTGGGAAATAGAGGCAGTGCAAATATCAGACTTGGAAGGGAATTAGTTCACCGAGCCGATCAACGTAGACAGATTGAAGCAGTAGCTTGCCTGAGGAAAAGAAGACTGAGTAGTCGCCAAGAGAAATAGCAGAAGACCTAACCCAACGGGATGGGAAACTCATTCACGCATGCATGCATACACGTAACATATTTTGCATTCCTTTTTGTGTTTTGTGTTTGTTTTTTTGTATTCCCAGGCTTTGAAGAAGAAAAGAGAAAGCGGCAAATGAAAGCCAATCAGAAGCATCAATATAACATCAGCAGTTTACGGACGAGTCCCAGGGTTGAGGCCCCTATCAGTATCAATCTGGGGCGAGGCCCACATCAGTTTCAGGGCCGAGGCCCGCATCAGTACCAGTCTTAGGGATGAGTCCCAGGGTTGAGGCCCATATCAGTATTAATCTAGGGTGAGGCCCACATCGGTAACAGTGTTGGGGCGAGGCCCACATCAGTACCAGTTTGGGGCGAGGCCCACATCAGTAACAGTGTTGGGGCGAGGCCCACATCAGTTTGAGGGCAATGCCCACATCAGCATCAATCTGGGGGCGAAGCCCACATCAGTACCAGTTTGGGGGCGAAGCCCACATCACTACCAGTTTGGGGGTGAGGCCCACATCATTATCAACATCAGTTTTTCCGGGTATGACACTCTGGGGGCGAGGCCCATATCTTTATCAGAATCAGTCTGGCCGAGTATGGCACTTTGGAATGGCACTCCGAGAATGAAGCAGGGTTCGAGAATGAACAAGCCAAGAATGGCAATCCGAGAATGGAACAAGGTTCGAGAATGAACAGGCCAAGAATGGAAATCCGAGAATGGAACAAGGTTCGAGAATGAACAAGCCGAGAATGGCAATCCAAGAATGGAGCAAGGTTTGAGAATGAACAAGCCGAGAATGACAATCCAAGAATGGAGTAAGGTTCGAGAATGAACTAGCCGAGAATGGCAATCCGAGAATGGAACAAGGTTCGAGAATGAACAAGCCGAGAATGGCAATCCAAGAATGGAACAAGGTTCGAGAATGAATAAGCTGAGAATGGCAATCCGAGAATGGAACTAGGTTCGAGAATGAACAAGCTGAGAATGGCAATCCAAGAATGGAGTAAGGTTCGAGAATGAACAAGCCAAGAATGGTAATCCGAGAATGGAACAAAGTTCGAGAATGAACAATCCGATAATGGTAATCCGAGAATGGAGCAAGGTTCGGGAATGAACAAACCAAGAATGACACTCCGAGAATGGAGTACGGTTCGGGAATGGACCGCCTCACAGTAACGATTCAAGAATGGACCACCTCTCATCAACTCGGTTCAAGAATGGACCACCTCACAACAAAATCAACTCAACTCAGCTCGAGGCAGCAGACGAGCCAGGTAAGTGAAAATGCATTACATAACTTTGATAGGATTGTTCAAAGTCACACATTGCACAAGTCCCATCAAAGTGGGGGCGACTGTAGGCATTGCATTTTTGCATGTGAAACCCGATGATGAGTCTCAGTTGGAGGCACTACCTTTTTAGTTAAGGATATTGCGGGAAACGGTCGTCGGAAGGGAATCGGTATTTCGTTAGATCCTTATTCACTTGTTTAGCGTCAAGCTCACTTGTTGGACCTCCGTTTAGAGCACCTTTGGCCCAAAAAAAAAAACCCGCAAACCTTCAACCTTGGCCCAAAACCCTTGCCACCCACTTAAGCCCACTCACCAAACCAACACAACACCTAGCCCACCAAGAGAGGCCCACACGCCCATAGCCCCTAAAATACACACAAATTAAATCAAATATTAATTAAATTAGATATTAACTAAATAAAATAATTAAACCATTTACCAAATTAAATAAGACATAAAATATAATTATACCAAATTAAAATATTGTAACTTCCTAATCCAAAATATTATATAGATGTTATGCCTAATTAAAATCAATCATAACCAATTAAAATATTGTATTCCTAAACCAAGCAAATCAAATATTCAACCTTACTAATTCACCAAATTTTGTCCCCCCCTCAATCCATTGATTTCCTTATCCAACACCAAATCAAATCCTTTCTTTAATGTCAAAATCCCTTCCTTGTGAGACAAGGAGAAGCCCTAGCCCTTCTCTATATAAACAACCCCTAACCAAGACATGCATTCCCCTAGCTCATACACACAACTATTACGCAAATCACAGCAAGATACCCTAGACATTACACGCAAATCACAAGAAAAATAGAAAATAATTCTCTTCATCCCCACCCTCACATTACCGAAAAGACAGCAGCCATTCACAGCCCCTACAACCATCAAAACAGCCCTTAATCACCACCGAAAACCAGCCCCATAAACCCCCACACATCACCGAAAATTACCCCAAAAACAGCAGCTACATACACCGAAAATTACCCCAAAAACAGCAGCCCTGAACACGCAAACAGCAGCCCAAAATCACCTTAAAATAGCAGCAAATTAACCCCAAAAACAGCTGAAAATTAAAACCAAAAACTGCAGCAAGCCATTCACGCCAAAACAGTGACCTGAACAGTGAGCAGAAAATACAGAGGAAACAGCAGCAAAACGGAGGCCAAACAGCAACAAAACAACAAAACAGTGAGCTAAAACGCAAACCAGTGAACCGAAGAAGTTGAGGAGCTTTACCCTTCCGATCTCCGTGAAACGCAAGTCCGAAAGTCGGCAAAAAAGGTTAGACCTGATGGTATTTTCCACATTCGTTTTCTATTTTATTTTTATTATTCATTGAGTATTGTTCGCATGATTGTTATGTTAAAATGCATGTTGTGGCCCTTGAGTAGATAAATATGCATGGATTACGAAATATTGTATGTTGTGGCCTTGGAATAAAATGAAAGACGTGTCAACTCTCGCGGTATATCGGATGGAAACCAGGACATAAATTTCATAGCCGATTCCGAATGGACGGTAGTATGATCTTTACTCGGGATACAACTCCACGTACCGCTTGAGTAAACGACACTTTCTTTTGTTTTATGTTGCTTTGATTTATTTATTATTCATCATTTAAATTCCGCATGTTACTTGTTTATGCATGATGCGATCGAGCGCATGGGCTTAGTAAGTCGGATTAAAGGTCTCCTATTTGGAGGGGTTAAAACCCTTTACCACGATGCTTTGCCGCGCCGGTTGATGTGTGTTCGGTTGAATGTAAGAAATGTTCAATCGGGTACACTAAGTTTGATATTATTGTCTTTATTCTTTGTATGCATGATGCGATCGAGTGCATGGGCTTAGTAAGTCGGATTAAAGGTCCCCTATTTGGAGGGGTTAAAACCATTTACCACGATGCTTTGCCGCGCCGGTTGATGTGTGTTCGGTTGAATGTAAGATATGTTCAATCGGGCATACTAAGTTTGATATTATTGTCTTTATTCTTTGTATGCATGATGGGATCGAGCGCATGGGCTTAGTAAGTCGGATTAAAGGTCCCCTATTTGGAGGGGTTAAAACCCTTTACCACGATGCTTTGCCGCGCCGGTTGATGTATATTCGGTTGAATGTAAGATGTGTTCAAACGGGTATACGAAGTTTCATATAGTTATCTTTATCTTTGTATGCATTGTAATGAAAAGCGCATGGGCTCATTGTGTTGGACTAAAAAGGTTCTCCATTTGGGGGAAGAAAAGCCTAAAAGGCTACCTTTGCCACGATATTTGCCGCGTCTTTATATATTGATTGCATCATCTACCCCTGTCTTGGCTCGATCTATTACCATTAGTACACCCATATTATTAGCCCATGCACTTTCCTTTGTTCATACACAAACCAGAACCCTCATTCACGTTAAGACCTAAGCCTCTTCACGCTAATCACACCTTCACCCACTTAACGCCACCTATTAGCCTCACGTAGCTTTACCCCTCCTCTCGCCACGCACCTGCTCGCCCACGTCCCCCTAAACCTGTCACATTGCCCTTTTACCGCAACAACCTTCACCAGCCTCAACTTTAATTTACGCTTACCACAAGCACAAAACCTCACGCAATTGTCCCTTTGCCGCAACTACCTACAAGCCATTTGCTCCACTCACAAGACCATGCCTTAACGCCACTTATTAGCCTCAACCGCGTGTAAAGCCAACTATACCATTCGCGCATGTATTATGAAATCCCATATGGTCATCCTTATCTTTGTACGCATCGTAATGAAAAGCACATTTATTCCATTGGTTGCATCACTTACCTTAGTCTTGGCTTAACGTATTACAATTCATATATCCATGTCATGATAGCATTTGAGTATTATTTCTTCTGGTATATCGGATGGAAACCCAGACATAAATTCCGTAGCCGATTCCGAATGGACGGTAGTGCGGTCTATACTTGGGATACAATTCCATGTACCACTTAGAAAAGTGCTCACATGTGTGTTTGTGTCCATATTAGTTATCTTCTTTTGCACCACGTCATAACATGCTTACTTTAATGCCTAATTGCATCCTTAAGTTTCTTTTTGCATTATGTATTTAGTTGACTCTTTTATTTACACATGGACATGAAATGGCTATTTGTTTATGCTTCCGCACGTATAAGTATGATATGTCTATGAAATCACATGTTCACCATTATTTGATTCGCTTTTATGTGTGCTTGCGTGGTTAGTGTGTGCTCGTGTTTCCATGAATACAATATGCCAATGAAGTTGTATGTTTGTTGCTATTTTGATTTACTTTCAAGCATGTAATCTTAAATGTAAGATATATGCAAATTTAGGTGTAAGTTTTATTTTTTGCGCATATGAACTTAGAAGCATGATACTCTTGGAAATAAGTGTTACTTAAGCTTGATTAAATTATTACACAAATCCTTTCATTACAAGTGACATAAGTAAGGGACCATTCTGAACCCAACGGTTTGAGGTCTTCCCTTGCGAGGGGTGAGTGCAGCCTTAAACCTCATTTTCCCGGTTCACACCGGGTGGCGACTCCATTATTCTCCGATTTAGTCCCCCGTGGCTACTCCGTACTCCCGACTAGGCCGCGAGCCTAGGACAGCATGCGTCGCCCCAGTTTCTGTGTCCCACACCAGGGTTGTGATTTCTTCCAATATCTTTTAAAGATGAAGTGGTTATTACATGTTTGTGTAATAAATTGGTTTACTAACCTGGAACACGAAATTATGCGAAAGCCTTTGTCGATGGTCAGACGCAAATACCCAGTATAACCCAATTGAACCATATGTCTATGTCAACCAAATTACCTGGATTCATTAAGATTAAGTTCCAATAAATGTTACCCCCGCCCGACAGGTATATGTCTATCCTGTAAGGAAATATATTAAAGGGTTATCTATCCTCAAAGAAGATCGTGAGTTATTAAGTCTAAGGCTAAAACCTAAAATTCATTTGTCAAGTTTATTTTAGATTTACCAATTCAATCTTATTAATGGCCAGTTAACAAGACGCATTAAGCTTAAGACTTAATAAGTAAACCTTTAAATTACCCAAATTATAAAATAACCCCTTATAAACCGGTGATATTGAATTCATCACAGCCATAGATAACTAACTTAGTTATGACACATAACTAGGGCGAGTAGAAACTTAAAAATAAAAGACATAAAGTAAAATGCTGAAAAGTAAATAAAAAAAATTATAATAAAAGAAAATGCTAGGGCTAAAGGATCTACTTTTATCACTACTATTTTAGATATCTCCCTTATATAATATATTTACTTGTGTGATATTACCAACCAGCCATATAGGCGGTAACTTGATTAAGTCAAATTAAGTCCATAAACCATCCATATAGGTGAAATTACCAACCGACCAACCAGGCAGTATCCATGCTTAGTCAGATTAAAACTAGTTTATAATTAATTACCAACCGACCAATATAGCGGTATCCTTGTTAAGTCAAATTTTAAATAGTGAATATATTATAATTAATGGAGATTAATCTAAATAGCAGTAATAAAAGTTTTTACCTTTCACCATAGCATGGGGAAGTTACCTACTCGTGTTGAATAGTAAAAACTGAACAAGTAAAGAAAGTAAATTTTTATTACAGAAAGTAATTAAAATTAATTACAAAACTGAAATTAAAATAAACTAGATATAAAACTCCATATTTACATCAGAGAATTCAGAGAGGAAGGTACATCTGAAATCAGAAAATTGAGCTGAATTTATAGGACTCGGTAAGGTGTTCGCGTCGCGACGTCCCACGTGTCGCGCTCTGGTTGGATGCTTCAGATTCTTATCCGATGATATGGCGATGTGGATAATTGACTCAATAATTGTGTTGACGTGGCGACACGTGGCGAAAGGGATTGTCGGCACCGTAAGATTGTGACACGTGGCACGCTGTGATTGGTTGATGATGATGTGGCGCTGACGTGGCGAGTTGACTCGGTCTACTACAGATGTGGACGATGACGTGGCTGACACGTGGCGACATATGGCGATGGCGATTGTCGGCACCATAGGATGATGACACGTGGCACGGCGCACGTTAGCAAATCGGCTGTGATGTTGACACGTGGCACGGTTCATGTTAGCAAAGTCAAACTTCTCAGATTCTGACACGTGTCTCCCGTCGCACGTTAGCAGCTCATGGCGCATGTTAGGAGTCGAGACACGCAAAATTACCGAATTGCCCTTTCTTCCGTTTTTCACTGTTTTGGCCCCAAATCACCTCCAGAATGTCCTGAAACTTTATTTATCTATAAAATAACACAAAACACATCAAAATATTCACAAATTTCCAGAAACTATACAAAATATTAGGTCAAATGAGTGGGAAAAAGTGATACATTTACCACTCATCACATGCATCAAATATACATCAAATTAAAGCATATATATGAAAAGCCCCGAAATTTGAGTGGGTTAAGAACCATAATTTCATAAATCACTCAAATTAGGCAATTTATACTAAATTAATGAAATTCAATACTTTAATCTTCAAATTACCACACCAATTAATTCTCACCATCATGAAATTAATCAAGAACAATTCTAGGCTAATTATGAATGGCTAATTAACTCTAGAATGACAACTTTAATTTTCTAATTAATTTATTAAGCTTAATTACATTAATAAGCAAATAAATTAATTCTACATGCATAAACACATCCAACAAGCATCCAAAAAATTTAATTACAAATAAAAAGAGTAGAGGCATGATCTTAACTACACAATTGAAGCCAAGAATTATGAAACAATTTTTCATGAAGAAGAAGAAAGAAAATAACTTACAAAAACCAATTTTTGCTTTGATTTTTTCTTTCATTTTGATCAAATGCTCTCAACTCACTTTTTTTTTTATTGATGTTGTCTAAGTGTTGGAATTGTCAAAACAATTTTTTTTTATATACCAAAACCCTTTTGCCGATTATTCACCCAAAAAATAAAGTAACAATTATTTTATTTTTGTAATAATTCAATTGGCACACATCTTTGCTTTAATAAATTAACACTTTAACTTTAATAAAGTGATAAAAATATGTTCCAACCAAATCATGCCATTTCCAACTTCATAAAGTTGAAATCATTACATAAAGATATTTATTTTATAAATTAATTTAATTCTTTAACAATTAAATAATTAATTAATAAATTTAAATATCTTAAAAATATTTATTATATTTACAATAAATATCTCAAATACATATATTAATGATATAAGTCAAATATCACAATTTGATATTTTATTAATGTGTGTTTAATAAAATCAAGTATTAAATAAAATACACATCAATATTGGAAATGACTGTTAGGTCCCGATTGCATGTATTTTCCGTTTAACCATTAAACGAGTTATAAATAATCAATATTATTTATAACAGTTGTCCTAGTGCTCTACGAGTAAATTTCATTAGTGAGACTCTCTAGATTCAGGCATATCCGTCAAGTAATCAAATTTCGTGTCCATAATTCACTCACCCGTAAATTATGACAAACACGGATAAACTCACTGAATCATACAGGTCGAGGTCACTGCATACGTATAATCCATCCGTCACAGGTATCCGGATTAATCGAGAGATATAGATAAAAATGTCAAATATCTATAGATATAATCATGTCGACGTTTCTATTAGCAATCCCTCAAATAACACTTAGAACTAATTTCTACAGTGTACCACGGGCCCATGGATTTAACAGATTGTTAATTCCATATTGAATACCTATACTCTGTACACAAAGCTGACGGATCTTATCTTGATACACACAGGATATCTTGAGCATCAGTCCACACCCAACGAATAGACGGATGTCTGATCTAAATAGATCGATGACGTGACTACTATCTAAGTGTGGAGGATAACTCAGATATCCACAGTGGTATCTCAAGTCAAAGAATCACTATGCTCACTCAACCCGAGAAGATTCTTATTGACGTTGGTGTACCATCCATTAAGAATCTTCGGTGAGTCATTCAGTGTTTATCCGCTATAAACACCTACACGTCTATACGAGTCTCCAAGACTCATGGTTCACTGAGAAACTATCGAAGTCCAAGATTCCAATATACGACATGTACCAGTCTCTATGGGTTTACTTTATTGACCAAGTAGTGTAAACCTTGACCGGGAACTGTCTAAGAATGACAACGTCATGATACAACTCAATGTCAATTGCGACGCTTTTGCAATAGTATCATAACTAATCATTCTAAGGTCGATTACGTCTTTACCATTTTAAAGAAGAAGTTATATAAAAGAAACTGTTCATTTTATTTATAATAAAATGTTACATTAGTATTTACATAGAAATACATAATAAAATTGGCGCTCAGAGCACCAACCCTAACAAAAATCAACATCAATATATGTTATAAAACTAACATATATATATATATATATGTATTTCTTTGAATCAAAACACAAACCAAATTAGAATCCCATAATGAAGTGACTCCTGAATAATTCTAGGTCACTCAAAGGTGATCAAGTGATTTTAGAATGGTAGCCATAGTTCCAAATTTTCATTTAGAGTTCCAAACTCTAATTTTATGTTCCATATCTAATATGGACATATTTGCCCCAATCACAAGCATATTGTGTTTATGCTTCCAAAGCATCCATACACAATTCATTAGTCTAATTTCAACTTCAAGCTATGTTATTATGTATCAAATATATAATATATCATTATATGTTTCACTAATGAAAATATAGCTTTAGATAATATCAAACTTACCTAGTAAGCTTGATTCCAAGATCCAATCTTCTTCTCCTTGTTGAAATATTGTAGAGAACTTTCAAAGCTAGCAAGCTTGATTCTAAGATACAATCTTGAGAACTTCCAAAGCTAGCAAGCTTGATTCTAAGATCCAATCTTCTTCTCCTTGTTGAAATGTTGTTGAGAACTTTCAAAACTTCTCTAAACACTTCTTTTACTTAGGCTAATATCTCAAATTCTTGTTTGTTTTAGCTTTTACAAGTTTAAGCTTAATTTTCTCAAGCTTAAACTTAGTTTTCCCAAGCTTAAACTTAAATTTCTCAATCTTAATCAAAAACTTTTTCAAACTTGCATTTTATAGTGAAGCTTATGTAATTTTTAATTAATAAAAGTTCTAATCAACTTTTAGGTGGGCTTAGTCCAATTTATCCAAATATGTATAATTAGGTGTGACTGATCACATTTGTCTATCATTTTGATTTAATCCAATTAAATCTAGACAAACTTTAACTAATTGATTAATTCATTATATACCACTTTGATTTAATCCAATTAAATCAAGACAAATTCACTTATTATTACATATTTTATAATTATCAAAATATCCTCCAATGGTAGAGATATTTATGAAATTATAAAAAAGCCTTTGTGTGATTTTGGATTATTCCAATTGGGTCAAAGTAATAATCAATATTATCCAATAAAACTTAATTATTTTAATTGATAATTATAATATCAAATATCAAACATTATCAGCTACCCAAGTACTCAACGAGTACACTTCATATTGTGGGACTCTCTATGTCCAGACACGTTCGTCATATAAGCCTAGCTCATATGTACGTAATTCGGCCACCTTTGAATTCGCAAAGAACACGAACGACCTTTCCGAACTATAAAAGTCGAGGTCATCACATATGTTTAACAATCTCTCCTTTGTAGGCTATCCGAGTTGTACTTAGGAAACATAGATTACACCTTCAAGTTTATGAGGCACACATCTCATATTATCGACATGTACATGATTCTTTACAACTAATCAGAACACCATTTCATATATATGTGATCCAACCTAGGTGATCGGCTTTGACCAAAGTCTTAAGAATTATGACTTACTCATATGACCCCTTATGGTATATATACGGGCCGACGAATCCTATCTTGATACGCATTTGATTAACGAGTGCATCAGTCCACTTCTAACGAACATCTATCGATCAGACCATGAAAGTCTCTAATATATATGGCATCAAAGTGTGGAGGATCACATAAAAAATAAATGTTATCCTATAATCAAAGGATCACATATGCTACTCGACTCGAGGATATTTCTATTGACGGTGGTGTGTACTTCCTGTTGGGGTGGATGTGGGACCCGTAGGGACGGATCGGTACCCTACGCAGCGGAAGTGGGTCTAACCCATAGATATTAAGTATGGATATATTTAAATAATTTAATGGAATACTATATTCTATTACAAGTGTATAGGAAAAAATCGAGGCTGAATAGGAGTCCGAAAACTCAATAACATACAAAAATAAGTTTCAGTCTGCGCGTGCGCAACTCGAGTGCTGGCACATTTTTTTCCTTTTTTAAATTGTGTTTTACATTTTGATTTAAGCATCAGCTCTCTGTTTCCAGAAATCTGATGCAAATTTGGTCTTTTACCCAATTTGCTTCCAACCTTTCCTAAATATTTCCAAACACCCTAACATCAAAACCAACATCAACATAGGTTAAAGAATAAAATCATATTTTTCAAAATATCAAATATTTTTACAAAAACATAAATTTATTCTAAATACGTACATGCGTAATTTTTGAATCTAAAACACAAACCAAGTTAGAATTCCACAATGAAGTGATTCATGAATAATTCTAGGTTACTCAAATGTGGTCAAGTGATTCTAGAATGGTAGTCATAACTCCAAGCTTTTATCTAAAGTTTCAAACTCTAATTTTATGTTTATGTCCAACATAAATATTTTGACCCAATCACAAGCATATCGTGTTTGAAATATATGTATGTTTATGAGTATTTGGATGATGACTCAGAATGTTTGTCATGTATGTGCTTGTGTATGAGAAATCATGCGATGAGTTTGTGTTACGTGATACGTGTGCATGTGTGTATGTTTAATTGGTTGATAATTTGGTGGTGTTGTAGCCGAGCTGGTTAGGAATCGGTTCGGACGGTATTCATCTCATACTTATTCTAAAATATGTAATGAGTCTCGTACGAGCATTGTATGTGTAAGACAGCCATATGTATGTATTGTTTAGTTATGCGTTCTTTGATATATTGACTATTATGTATGCTTCGTTGTCGGTTATACGATGATTGTATGTATTTCTGAGTGTATATATGTGTATGATAAATCATGTAATATGTATGGATTGTGTATGCTTGTGTGGAATGAATGAATGACCTGAAAATCGGTGTGAGCATAAGATGTTATAAAATGAGTTTGTTAAGTTATTTTTGTTTATATGAATATTTTTGTAAGAGACCGGTTGTGTTTGCAAGCTTCTGTTATTAGACATGTCTCCAAGTAAGACTTCTGGGATTGGATTTGCTTGAATGTAAGAAAAGTGAACTATGATTTCTGAACTGATATGTGTGAAGGCATATGTCATGAATGTTAAGTTATCGTAAGGTAATCGGAATTGAAGAAAATTATTGACTTACCGATTTGATGATATTTCAAAAATGCTTATCGTGATAAAGTATAAATATGTGACTTCATGTTTCATGTGATTGAATGAATTTGATATTAATTGATGTACTCTAGGCTACTCAAATTTTTTCCTCGTGTGCTGTGGATGTTTGGCTATTAGATTGGCACAAATGTAAATATGTAAATATGAGGATTTGACATGGGTAAAGAATAAAGGATAATAAAAAGTTGATAATTCGGAACTCGTAACAACTTGGAAATTTTGAAAAAGCTTCTGATATACTTGAGTTGTATATTTTGTTTGTAGTACGAGTGTAGTTACTTACTGAGTTTTATAACTCACACCAAACTAGTTTGCTAGTTTTGCAGGTTGGGTACCAGATGGGTCAACCACCTCAACTTTAAAAGCCATGATCAAGACAAGGATCACCCAA
The DNA here is from genome assembly GCA_019454045.1 of Zanthoxylum bungeanum. Lineage (NCBI taxonomy): Eukaryota > Viridiplantae > Streptophyta > Magnoliopsida > Sapindales > Rutaceae > Zanthoxylum > Zanthoxylum bungeanum. The sequence goes on along the minus strand of SKCR01031732.1, from coordinate 198,644 downwards.
GTTGTAGTCACTCTCACAAGTGTTCTTCGAAAAGTCTTAGAGGTTTAGGATCTATGGTTATTATGTTATTTTTGTGCTGAATATGCCGTTTTTTATTTATTAAGTAAAAGTTTTGATTGCATATGATGTTATGGACACAGAGCCCTTGAGTGTTGATTGATGTTGTGGGCACAGAGCCCTTAAGTATTGATTTTGAGCTTAATGTGTTTTGTGTGGACCTGAGGTCCTTTTGTATGTTTGATATTTTCTTCAGGTTTCATTTTGATATTGGACTGTCATTCAGGATGTCTAGTTTTAGGATACATCATGTCCGATTTTCTATAAATTTGGAGGCTTTTGGAGATGGGTTAATCATGTCTCATGCTGGTAGCATCCTGCCTCTAACGGGGAGTTACTAATTACATCTTTGTAATGTTGTTAAGTGATGAATCTTTTCATTAATCTTTAAGAAAATAATTTACTGTGATTGTAGGACCTGTCATTAAGACAATTTAGACTGAATTTAGTTATTTTGCTTTGAATTAAGTAAAAGCTTAGTTTATCACAATTAGTTAAATAAATTCTATTTGGATAAAAATACACTCGAATGCAACTCTTATCTTTCTTCTCCCAACCCAACAGAGACCACACTCTTTTCTATCTTTTCTCGCACCACTTCATTTCTCTCACGCCGCTCTCACCTACATTCTTTAAGGCATCATCTTTAACATTCACCCATGCTCTCAACACTCATATTTAGCATTGTTCAAATATGATAAAAATAATTTATAAAAATATGATATTTATGTTTCTTTTCAATATGAATTTGTGAATGTGTTTTTTGAATTGAATTTTCAAATTTTAATTTTGAAAAAAAAATGATCGAAAAAAAATGATAAAAAAAAAACCCAAAAACATTCACACTTAGTGTTGTAAATGAACCAAGCCGTTCGTGAACAGTTTGAACTTGACTTGTATTTGGCTTAATTTGAGATCAATTCGTTTAATAAATGTGATGATCGAATTCAAAAATAATAGCTCGATTATTAAACGAGATTGGCTCATAAAAGCCCGACTCGACTTATCTTTCACTCACGAACACGATTTGAAATAAATTCTACTCGAATCATATAAATACAACTAGACTCGATATTATAATATGTGTGTGTCATAAATATTTAAATTTTAGATGAAATTTATTTAAAATATGAATAAGTAAATAAAAAAAAAATCTAAAAATTGAATTTTTTAAATTCAAACTCGAACTCGAGTCGTTTAATAATCAAGTTAGAGTCAAACTCGATCTCAATATTCTCTTAATAAGTTGATCTCGAACAACACATTTAAACCTTGAGTCGATCTTGAACTCATATATAATTGAACTGAGCTCGAACAGATACTACTCAACTCGACTCGCTCGATTAAACTCATATGCACACTGTTGAACCACACGTCGGGTGGACCCATCACACGAGTAATAACAATGAGATTCCTAATGTTTTACAATTTCTAAATTTAATAACTTTTCATTTTATTAAAGAGGTCTTTATCTCGTAATTACAATACATACAGATACTGCCACAGCCTCACCATTCAGGAAAGCACAACTTTTGAGCAGGTAAAAGTTTCTAATTTTCATATTTTGCTTTGTGTTTATAGAGACAGAGATTGATGTATATTGTCGTTTGTTGATTTTGTATTATTTCAAAGTTTGTGTAAAATCCAGTTGCCATGCATGAGGAGAGCTGCCATGCATGTGGAGAAAAACAACTTTCGGTGGATTTGACTTTTTGGAGCAAACCAACAAGCAAATTTTCGGTGGCATTATTACTTTGTTGAATTTGTGAGCCAAAGGTTGGCTATAAATAAGAGCTCTCATTTGGGAGAAAAATCATCCCCAACAAGTAAACTTCTAGTAAAGAATGCTTAGAGTGTAAGCTCCAAGTAAGAGAGTTTTGATAGTGTAGTTAGTGTGTGTAGTTTTTTGTACAAGTTTTGTAATACTTGTAAATTTTATTCAAGTAGTAATATAAATATTTATTTTTCCTCACAAAATACTCTTTATTGATCAGAGAATCACAACAAGTGGTATCAGAGATTTGTTTATACGTTGGGGATCCTGCAGGTGAAGAACGAAACTCAGTTCGGAAAATTTGGGTTTTCCGAAAAGTTCTCAAAAATCAAATTTGAGCTTATCACCAGATTTTTCACGTCGAGACGGGCACAATGGTATTTTTTATGATAAAATAGAGAACGGAGCACCCCACATGTGTCGCATGCGCCGACCAGTAAGCTCTTCACTCACCTCAAGCGCACCACGCACTGCACGCGCTTGTTAGAGCTTGAAGACGCTGGCATGGCCGCCACATCAGCACACATTTAACACCACATCATTGAACAATCAGTAACACGTCAGGGAACAGTCAATAGTCACGTCAGCAAGGTGTCTAATACGTCATCTACCACATGTTAGCCACATCCGCAAGCGGTCCTATTTCTGGCATGTCAGCAGCCCCGTCAGCTTACCTGATAAATTTCATTAAGCCCTCTGAAGTCTCTGAAATTTATATTTTAACCACAATAAATTTAGAAATTTATAAATCGGCCCCTGAGTCAGATTTGGACTAACGGAGAGTCAAATCCACCTTTTTTGACCATTCCGAACATAACGGTGACCTCCGATTTGTGAATATCAGCCCTGATTTTGTCCTATTTTTATTTTAAACTTTAAATTTAAAATAGGAATGGAAGATTCCTCTTCTGATGTGATGATCAAGCTGCCATCAACCAATTAATCCATTTGGAGGCCTCGGAAGATAGAAAATTTACACTACAAAGGTTTTTTTGATATGATCGAGGTGGAGGGAGTGAGACCAGATTCTATCAAAGAGAGTGACTGAAATAAACTCAACAATAGAACTCTCAGTCAGATTAGGCAGTGGATCGGTCATAGTATCTTCCACCATGTAGCACAAGATAAAGATCCTTACGAAATATGGATAAAGCTAGACAGCATGTACCAGACTAAGACAGCTCCGAATAAAGCCCCGTTAATGAGGCGTTTGGTGAATTTGAAGCTGTGGAGTGGAACTTCCGTTGTATAGCACACCAATGAGTTACAAAGTCTGGTGAATCAGCCATCTGTAGTAGATATATAGCTGGAAGATGAAGTACAAGCCCTTTTACTATTTTGTTCTCTTCATAATAGTTGGGAGACATGGTGGTTACTCTCAGTAATTCCGCTCTAAGAGGCAAACTTACCATGCCTATGGTAAAAGATGCTTTGTCAAATGAAGAGTCCAGGAGGAAAGATGTTGGCTCAGAACATGCAGAATCTTTCATCACAGAGACTCGAGGAAGAGAAAAAGGCGGAGGCAGAATCACAATCAGAGGTAGGTCCTCATATGGAAGGATGTCTACCTATAAGTATTACCGTTTTGGCATAAAATGCTATTTAAAGAAGAATTACCGAAAACTACAATGAGAGCAGGACCAAGGCAATTTCCAGCTGAAGAATAACGAAGGAGAGACAATAGTATTTGTCCAATGAGATATAGTGATATGCTTTATGCAGGAAGAGACATTCATTCATACCGTAGCTCAAGATTTTTAGTGAGTGGTAGATACTGCAGCATCTTATCACGTCACTCCTCACAAGGATTTCTTCACAACATACAAAGCATGAGACTTTGGTTCAGTGAAGATGAGAAATATCAGTTCCTCTGGGATAGTAGGAATTGGTGATATTCAATTACGGAAAAATATCGGGTGTACATTAACTTTGAAGGATGTCCTTATGTTCCAGAATTTCGGCTGAATGTACTCTCAGGGATAGCCCTTGAAAAACATGATTATGACAGTCACTTCAGAAATGGCACGTGGAGAATGACAAAATGTGTCATGGTTGTCACCCGATCACTGCTTGCGGCACACTATACAAGATTCATATGAATATTTATGCAGATAGCTTCAATGTAGCTGAAAAAAAGATTTCTCAAAATATGTGGAACCAGAGACTCGGTCACATGAGTGAGAGATTGTTACCTACATTAAACAAGAAGGAGCTTACCAAAAATGTTGTACTAGGTCGTCCTTACTGTTGGGGCGGATGTGGGACCTTTAGGGTCGGATCGGTGCTCCGCGCGGCGGAAGTGGATTTAAACCATAAATATTAAGCATGGGTGTAATTTCAAATAATTTAATTGAATACTATATTTCATTACGAGTGTATAGAAAAAAACCGGGATTGAAACAGAGTCCGGAAACTCAAAAACGGGAGAAAATAAAATTCGGTGCGCGAGTGCGCTACGCGCGCGCACTGAAGCGCTCATACCAAATTCATTTTTTTTATTTGATGCTTTGTTAAGCATCAAAGCATCAGCTCTCTGGAAATTTTCTAGAAAGCTAATACAAGTAGGGTATTTTACCCTATTTGTTTCTAATCTCCCATAAACACTTTCAAACACCGAAAATTAATTTTTAACATCAAAACCAACATCAACACATGTTATAAAACAAAAATCAAGTTTTTCAAAATATCAAATATTTTTACAAAAACATAAATTTATTCTAAATATGCACTTGTGTAAATTTTGAATCCAAAAGACAAACCAAATTAGAATCCCATAATGAAATGACTCATGAACAATTCTAGGTCACTCAAATGTGGTCAAGTGATTCTAGAATTGTAGCCATAACTCCAAGCTTTCATCTAGAATTCCAAACTCTAATTTTTAAATTTATGTCCAACATAACTATTTTGACCCAATCATAAGCATATTGTGTTTATGCTTCCAAAGCATCCTAACACAATTCATTAGCTTAATTTCAACTTTAAGCTAAGTTATTATGCATCCAATACATAATTCATCACTATATGTCTCACTAATGAAAACTCACTAATGAAGAACATAGCTTAGGAGAAAATCAAACATTACCTAGTAAGCTTGATATAAAGATCCAATCACATTCTCCTTATTGAAATTGTAGGAGAACTTCTAAGATTTGCAAGCTTAACTCCAAGATCAAATCTTGATTCTAATGCTAGCAAGCTTCACTCTAAGATCCAATCTTGATTTCTCATTGTTGAAATGTTGTAGAGAACTTCCAAAACTTCTCTAAACACTTCTCTAACTTAGGCTAATTTTCTCTAATTTTTGATTGTCTTAGCTTTCTTAAGCTTAGCATTCTCAAACTCATTTAGCTTAATTAAAACCTTCATCAAGCTTGCTATTTATAGCAAAACTTAGATAATTTTTAATTAATAAAAGATTTAATCAACTTTTAGGTGGGCTTAATCCAATTTATCTAAATATGTATAATTAGGTGTGACTAATTACATTTGTCTATCATTTTGATTTAATCCAATTAAATCAAGACAAAGATTAGCAAATGGATTAGTTCATTATCTACCACTTTGACTATTCTAAGGTCGATGTCATTCTCAGCTTATATATATATCCATCTAATATGCATAATGACATTACCATTAATAAAATTTGAAATGAAAATATAGTTATTTTATTAATAAATAATAAAATATAATTTACTATACATTATTCGGATTGACGCTCCAAACACCAACTCTTCCACTATAGAAATCCATGGAATAATTGGATAGTCCAATTATCTTGAATAATATTAAATAATTGAGAATTATTTATTGATATAATTATTAATTTGATTACTAATTATATAATGTCACATTTTATAATTATATATTAAAATATTTAATGTAAAGTTTTTATATTAATGATTATTAGATAATCATTTAATATAAGATTTGATTTTATAGAAAATATTGATTTAATTCAAAATCAAATATGTAATTTATATCATGATATAAGTTACATTTTAATTTTTAATTTCAAATTAAATGATATTTGATATTATATTTAATTTTTGAAATTAATAATTTTATTGTGACAAAAATGTCATAGGCCAATATTTATATGTGTGATTAGGGTTGGGGTTATTTTTGTAAAAATAAATTTAACATAAACCCTATATATAAATTAGAATGTTTTCTCTTCACATTCTAACCCTGGCCACTTTCTCATCTTTTCAATGAGATTGAAAAAGATAGGAAAAAAAGAAAGCGATGGTGGAAAAGTTTCTCAAGAAAATTTTCATGCAAGTGAGTTAACCCCGAGTAAGGGTGGTAAAAAAGCATGGGCCCGGTCCGGCCCAGCCCGAGGTAGAAAATCCCGGGTCGGGCCCGCAGAGTAAAAGCTCGGCTCGGGCTCGGGCCCGAGCCAAGCCTAGCATATTAAGCCCGGCCCAGACAGGGCTTAAAAATATATTATTTATATTATTTATTTATATTTATATAATAAATTAAAAAAATTAATTTTTTATTAATAAAAATCGGGTCGGATAAAGCCCGGGCCTGAGTCTGGCCGAGCCGTTCTTTTCCCGAGCCCGAGCCAAAAAAATTCTTGTCGGGCTCGGGCCGGGTTTATCAAAATCCGGGCCTGGCCCGACCCATTGTCACCCTTAACCCCGAGCTCACCCTCACGGATTTCTGATGGTGAGACATAACACGGAAGATTGAGTGGTGACCCGATCTTTGAAACAAGTCTCATGGAAATTGATCATCATGATCAAAAGAAACCTCACGCACATTGAACATGCCTCGGTAATCAAACACACAGCTTACGTTGATCATCAACATCAAAACTTTACATGAAGAAAGTTGGCGCACGTGAACAAAGCATATGACAAATGAAGCAATTCCAATTGTTTTTCATAAAGCAAAATTGGACCAAGCTTCAAGCCAAAATGGTATGCACTTTTTTGAATAGGATGCAATGCGACATGATGCAATGCGGTGTCGAATTGATGGCACACCGCAACTATGTTGTAGTGCTCGTCATGTATATTCACCTTGAAAGCCTCAAACACCACTATTTCGTCATCCATTTGGTTTGTATGTCTCTCTATTCTCGCTTCCATTTTCCCTTCATTTGGCTCCATTAAAGTTTCATTCTATGGACTTTCTTGGTCTCCCGCAAGGTCAAACATCCTGACAACCATCTCATCTCCGTTCACTCGAAAGGTTATGAGGCCATAATATACATCTATTTGTTGGGGTAGACGCAGCGGAATCCCGCGGTGGAAGGCGAAAATGGTTTTTAAATATTTTAAAATTTTTCCGAGCAAATTAATAAATATCAAATATTTAAGATTCACCCAAAAAAGTTTAAATATATTATTTATTAACATTTAATAACATAATATATTTCGTTACATGACGAATTATTTTACGAAAATATTTTTCGTCAAATACTACGCATAACGGGCAAACGGTCAAATCGGTTGACCAACCACCGAGCCGGGCCAACCCAGACACTTGGGCAGTGTTCGATCAGCCCTTAGGCTGCCCGAACAGTGCACAGTTCACTGGGTTCACAGCCGGCACGGATTAAGCCCATTTCGACGTGAATTTCTCCGTTTTCTCGCGTTTTCGCCTCGGAACAATTTCCGGAATTAATCCACCACCCAATACACATCCAAAATCATCCAAATAACATATTTTTACATGAAAAATATTTTTTTTTAACAACCAAAAACATATCTAATCCATTTTTAATTTTTGTCAATTTTTCAAGCCAAAATTCAATTTATTCATAAATTAATCCAATTAATTTACACCAAATTAAATCACCACAACATAAAGCCTCAAGAACAATTCTAGGCAATATTAGAGTAGTAACATCACTCTACAATGATAATTTTAATTTTTAGACTACTTCTCTAATTAAGCTAACTACACATGCTTAATAAAGAAAACAATTAAGATTTACTTAAACAATTAACACCAAATTTGATCCATATACATATCCAAGATACATATATTTTTTATTGGAGCAGTTGTGGAACCCCTAGGGTCGGATCGGTGCCCCGCGCAGTGGAAGTGGGTCTAACCCGTGGATATCTAGCATATGTGTATTTTTAAAAATTAATAAAATACAATATTTTTTTTAAAGTGTTTTAGGGAAAACCGGAAATAAATTTGGATTCGGAAAAATTCTACTCAGGATAAAAAACTGAAAAATAAAACTCTCGGGCCAGCATGTATTGCATGCTGTGCAGCAACATGCCACGCATACTGCTGGGCAGCATGCCTGTGGCGCTGCAGCGCCACAAAAGTGGCGCTACAGCGCCTAGCTCTCGACCAATTTGGTCGAGATGAGAGCAACACACAGAGTTTTTTTTAATTTTATTTTCTAAAAATAAAAACCCTTAAAACACTTTAAAATCACCAAAAATAATTTTAATTTCAAAACCAACCACATCACTTATTATAAAATAAACATATATAAATTCTAAATATATATATATATACATTTTCTTTGAATCAAATTACAACCCAAAATAGAATCCCAATAAGAAATGTCTCATGAACAATTCTAGGTCACCCAAATGTGGTCAAGTGATTCTAGAATGGTTGTCATAGCTCTAAGCTTTAATCTAGAGTTCAAAACTCTTATTAATTGTTCCATGTCCAACATGAACATCTTTGACCTAATACATAAGCATGTTGTGTTTATACTTCTAAAGTATCCTAACACAATTTATTAGCCTTATTTCAATATTAAGCTATGTGATCATGCATCTAATACACAAATGAACATAGCTTAGGAGAAGATCAAACATTACCTAGTAAGCTTGATGCAAGATCCAATCTACCCCTCCTTTGTTGAAATGGTTGGAGAACCTCCAAGGTGTGCAAGCTTGACTCCAAGATCCAATTTAAGCTTCACATTAAGATCCAATCTTGATTTCTCCTAGATGAAATGTTGTAGAGACCTCACAAGCTTCTCTAAACACTTCTCTGACTTAGGCTAATCTCTCAAGAATAGCTTACTCAAGCTTTCACTTATGCTTATACTAGTTATTTTTCTTGTAATTAAAACTTTTCTAAAGCTTGCTATTTATAGCAAAACCTATGCAATTTTTAATTAATAAAAGTTGTAATCAACTTTTAAGTTGGCTTAATCTAATTTGTCCAAATATGTATAATTAGGTGTGACTAATCTTCAATGTCTCCCACTTTGATTTAATCCAATTAAATCAAGCCAAGGCTTATGAAATGGATTTTTAAGTTGGCTTAATCTAATTTGTCCAAATATGTATAATTAGGTGTGACTAATCTTCATTGTCTCCCACTTTGATTTAATCCAATTAAATCAAGCCAAGGCTTATGAAATGGATTAGTTAAATGTTTTCCACTTTGATTTAATCAATTAAATCAAGCCAAAATCACCTATTATTACATACTTACAATTACCATAATATCCTCAAATGGTAGAGATAATTATGATTTTATAATTTAGCCCTTGTGTAATTATTGAATTAATCTAATTAATACAATTAGGTCAAAGTAAATAATCAATGTTATCTAATAACACTTGATTATCGTAGTTCATAATTATAATATCGAATATTATCTTTTATCAAAATTAATCGGCTACCCAAGTGCTCAACGAGTACACTTCATATTGGGACTCGCTAAGTTCAGACATGTTCGTCATATAAGCCTAGCTAATATATATGAAATTCGGCCACCTCCAAATTCGCGAAGAACACGAACGACCTTTCTGAACTATACAAGTCGAGATCATCACATTTTTAACAATCCCTCCGTCGTAGGCTATCCAAGTTTTACTTAGGAAACATAGAATGTATTGTCAAGTTTCCAGGGCGCACATCTCATGTCGACATGTTCACGATTCTTCATAACTGATGCGATCCACCCTAGGTGATCAGCTTTGGCCAAAGTCTTAAGAAATGTGACTTACTCACATGGATACCTAAACCCTTATGATACACATACGGGCCGACGGATCCTATCTTGCTTCGCACTTGATTACTGAGTGCATCGGTCCGCACCCAACAAACATCTAGAGGCCAGAACATGAAAGGTTTCTGACATACCTGGCATCAAAGTGTGGAGGATCTCACACAAAATCAATGATATCCTGTAGTCAAAAGATCACATATGTTACTCGACTCGAGGAGATTCATATCGACGGTGGTGTGTACTTCCAACTATTAGGAATCGCCTATAAGTCATTCAGTATTCGGTCCAACCAATACTCACATGTCTATACGAGCTTCCAAAGCTCATGGTACATCGGGTTAAGCCATTGGAACTCCAATTCCAATATACGACATATGTTAGTCTTCTAGGTTATAGGAATTCAACCGTATTCCAAAACCAACGACTAGGAATGTATACAAATACTTTAAGAATATTTTATAATTGTAATACTTAACCCAATGTCGGACCACCTAGTGTCCAGTATTACTACATGACTATTATAAGTTCGATGTCATTCTTATCATATTTATACATCAATCTAATATGCTTAATGACAATACCATTAATATGGTTTGAAATGAAAATGTAGTTATTTTATTAATAAATAATAAAATATAATGTACTATACATTATCCGGATTGGCGCTCCAAGCACCAACTCCAACAAATTCGCACTTGCTTAGTGCCAATCTGGATGGTACCGCAGTCCCATCTCCTCCATATATTTATCCAATAAATTAGGAGGTTAGGCTTTAATAAGCGGATCTGCTATGTTGTCATGTCCTTGAACCTTCAAGACCACTATGTCTTTTCGTTCAATAATATCTCTAATCACGTGATATTTCATATCCACATGTTTAAAATTGGAATGCACCTTCGGCTCCTTAGCATATGCGATGGCTCCATGGCTCCATTATTATCACATTACAATAGGATCAAATCATAGACATAATGACAAGTTTTGTGATAATATTTCTAATCTCTACAGCTTCTTTAGCAGTTTCTAAAACCGCTATAAATTTCGCCATTAGTGGTGGAATCAGCTGTTGAGTCTTACCATGAACATCGCTAACTAACTGCACCAAAATTAAGGGCAAATATATCCTGATGTAGACTATCTATCATCTGGATTTTCCTGGAAGTTGGAGTTTTGTATAACCATTAACCTATAGCTCATCTCCTCCATATATCAGAAACTTATCCTTAGTACCATTGGATACACGTCCATTTCCATGTATGTAATTTGTCTACCCACAAATTACGACGACCACATATAATCAAGTTGAACCATCCAAGTCGAAATCATTGCATATATTGGTGGGGTTCCTAGAACATGCCAATGATCATCTAAGTAGAAATTAGTGTGAATACTCAACGAAGTTGCGGAAAAACTTACATTGATCGGTTTCGTAGGATGTTGGAAGTTCAAAACTTTTGTAGAAGAAGAAGAACTCCAAGTCTTCTCTTTGTGTTCCAAACTCAATGATTTGTTTCCCTAACACCTTGAATGACTCCTTTTTGTGCTAGCAATGAAGAAATTTTGAAACAAAATTTCTAAGGGAGGAAGAGGAAGTTTCGGCAATAAGGGATAAAGAGAGAGCTATTTCAATTTTTGTTGTGTTTTGATTTTCTAAAAATCAATTACCAAATACCAAAAAACCAAGTTAGTATTAGTCATTCCAAATGATTAAAAAATACAAAGTGTGTTGAGCATTTGTTGAGTGAAAAACAAGCAAAACAAGATTTACACTTTACCATCAACAACTTTCATCACTAGTCAAAAGTGTGATGTAAGTCAAGTGGGTCCAACCACTTGTAAATTCTGAATTTACGTCGAACAATCTCAATGCGCAACTTCGCTCGGGCTTAGGTTCGTTTAATTCTGAATTAACAAATTTGCCGTTGCAATATTATTACTAAAGTCGCTGACGAATTAATTCTAAATTAATTCGTTCGCCCGAATTAAAATCCAATTTTAATTCCACTTTGAAATATAATTTCAATTAATATATCAAATATATTATTTAATCGATTAATTCCAAATTAATCATTCTCTCTCTCTTAATCGAATTTTATCCCAGATAAATTCTTGCCGTAATTAATCCTAGATTAATTTTCTCTCTCTTATAATTAATCCCATATTAATTTTGCTCGAGTCAAACGTCATCGGTGAATCTTTGGAGAGCGACCCATGAGATTCCTGGATATGTTGGCAGTAAATCCAGTCATCAGACTATCCGAACACGTGCGTACCCGGTACGACGTTCTTACCGATTTACAAGACAAGGTTGGCTTCTAGAAAAACATCGTGCCTACCCAATTCTCCATAAATATTCTTTTAAGGAATATATAATCTATACCAGGCGTAGTATACTAAGTATTGTGTATTGCGATCCAGTATCATAAGTCACATGCTAGGCCTGGGGCTATAATTGTGTCTGCCCCGTACGAAGCATATATCAGATCACTAGCAACTAGTCTCTTTAATCGGATAATCATGACCTTGTCATATTATCCCGATAGTTGCAACATATTAGAGTGCCAATTTTATATCCATGCGTGATCATCATCTCCATATGACTGAAGTGACACTTCCATCTTGACATCACACCCAATACATAACGATTCTCAATAAACCCAGAAGAGGCATACACAGAACCTGTTAAAGTCTCGGACGACCAAAACCAAAGTGTACTGATTGTCGCAAGTATTAGTGATGCAAGTCTCAGGTTAAGACCAAATACACCTACCCTGATTCGGATTCCCATAGACACATAGTCATACTACCAATGGGATTCCGAGGGGTCTATCCAAATCGAAGCTTTTTCCGTACCATCGGTAAACACTACCTCCGATCACACTTGCATAAGTATCCAATACTTAAATATATAAGAACTATGATGTTACGCTTCCGTAACACGCACAAGTGCAATACTAGTCTATTTCGCATTATCGATGTCCAGTCTCGATAATACTACGACTATAGATATTTAATTATTAAACCTTTAGTGGATTGATACTGTCTCATATCTTATTAATCCGGAACTAATCATAAGGACTTTTATCATTTATATATTCAAGTAATCTAATTACAAAATGATAAAATGGCAATTTCCTTTGTCACATAGTTAATTTGTACAAAAACCACAATGTCTTTTACAAATAGTGATGATATGGTCATAATTGTCCAACACATATAATCCTTTTGTCATAGGTTATCCGAATTGTTCCGGAGATATAGATTTAAACATCAAATCTCCGTTATGAATAATTCATGTGTCGCAACATATTTATTATTCTTAATAAATATTTGGAACTCGTTTCCAAATCATACATCGGCCAAAGATTTCAAAGAATCCCAAATTGGATACTTAAATCCCATACACGGGACTGACAAATCCTCTCTGGATACATCACAAGATATCGCGAGTATCAGTCCATACCCGACAAACAGGCGGAGGTCTGATCTAAAAAGATCGTTGATGTGACTGTCATCAAAGTATGGAGGATATCTCACATATCCACAGTGGTATCACAAGTCAAATGAGCTAATATGTTATTCGACTCGTAAAGATTCCTATTGACGTTGGTGTACCATCTATCAGGAATCTTTAAATGAGTCGTTCAATATTTTCCAATAAATACCTACGTGTTTATATGAATCTCCCAAACCATTAGAACAATTCTAATATACAACACGTACCATTCTCACGGGTTTACTAACTGACCAAGTATGTAAACTTTGACTATGAACAATTTAAGAATGAATTGTATTGTGACATTTCTCAGTAACAATTGTGGCGTTTTTGTAATTTTGTCACAACTATTCATTCTACAGTCATTTACGCATTTACCATAAATAAGAATATATTGATGAAAATTACTTAATTTTATTCACAATAAAATAAAATATACATCGTATTTATAATAAATACAACAAAATTTGGCGCGCCGAGCACCAACTCCAACATTTTCTCCCACTTGCTCTTGTGCCAAATTTGATGGTATCTAATACCCATCGCCTCTACATGTCTATCATATAGTCTCGAAGGAAAGGGCTTCGTAAGTAGGTCTGCTATGTTGTCATCTCCAGATATCTTGCATATGGCAACATCTCATCCAGTGGTGATCTCACGAATAATGTGGTACTTTTGTTCCACATGTTTCAATTTCCGATGTGCTCTGGGTTCTTTTGCTTGTGCAACAACACCACTATTATCACAGAACAACGAGATTGAATCCTCGATGCTTGGGACAACTCCCAATTCAGTGATAAATTTTCTAATCCATACAACTTCATTTGCAGCATCTGATGCCGCAATATATTCCACCTCAGTGGTGGAATCAGCTGTTGATCCTTGTTTGGAACATTTCCAACTGACTGCAGCATTATTAAGAGTAAATACAAAACCTGAGGTAGACTTTCTATCAACAGGATCTGACTAAAAGTAAGAATATGTATATCCTCTTATCTGTAAATCACATTCTCCATAAATAAGAAACTTATCCTTAGTACATTTTAGATACTTTAGGATATGTTTAACAATCATCGAATGGTCGTTACCTGGATTTGACTGATATTTGCTAGTGACACTTACTGCATGACTAATATCATGTCTCGTACATAACATGGCATACATGATGCTTCTTAAGCATGATGCATAAGGTTGACTAGATATTCTAGCCTTTTCATCTTCCTTCTGATGACACATCTTCTTCGAAAGATGAATGCCATGTCAAAAAGGTATATTAGCAACTTTACAATTGCAAAAGTTGTACCTTTCTAGGATCTTATCTATGTAAGAAGATTGAGATAACCCAATCAGCTTTCTTTCTCTATCTCTATAGAGATTTATACCAAGTATATATGAAGCTTCACCCAAGTCTTTCATGAAGAAGTTTTTACAGAGGTATGTTTTAACACCCTGCATCATTCCAATATCATTTCCGATGATCAGGATGTCGTCAACATAAAGCACCAAGAACACAATCATGCTCCCACTAACCTTCTTATAAACACAAGGTTCTTCTTCGTTTTTGAGAAAACCAGAAAATCTGATTACCTCATCAAAACGAAGATTCCAACTCCGCGAAGCTTGTTTAAGTCCGTAAATGGACTTCTCAAGCTTACATACCATGCCAGAATTTTGGCTGGAGACAAAACCCTCTGGTTGTTCCATATAGATTTCTTCATCAAGAAATCTATTAAGAAAAGCCGTTTTGACATCCATTTGCCAAATATCATAATCATGGTAAGCAGCGATAGCCAATAAAATCCTAATAGACTTTAGCATCGCTACTTGTGAAAAGGTTTCATCATAGTCTACACTTGGCCTTTGAGTGTAACCTTTAGCAACCAGTCGAGATTTGAAGGTTTCAACCTTCACATCGGGCCCGCGCTTCCTTTTGTAAACTCATTTACAACCTATGGGAATAATTCCCTCAGGAAGGGGAACTAAGTCCCATACTTGATTCTGATGCATATAGTCTATTTCAGAATTCATGGTTTCCTACCATTTAACGAAATCAATGTCTAACATTGATTCTCTATAATTATACGGATCAATCTCATCAGCAAGGAGCACATCGAGACCCTTATATCAAATACAAGCGCTCAGGAGGCCTTGATATCCTAGTAGAGCTACGGAGAGTGGAACTATAAGGTTCTACTTCTGTCTGAACCTGTGATTCCTCTATCGGTCTTTCATCTATAGGTTGGACTTCATCAAGTTCAATCTTTCTATGATTACCACCTTCTGCCAGGAATTATTCTTCAAGAAATCTGGCAAAATGAGCTACAAACAGATTTCGATGCTCGGGGTTCATAGAATTGATATCCTCTGGAGTTTGAAGGATATCCAACAAACCTAACTTTTCGCCCTCGAGGCAAAAGTTTATTCTGCTGCGTCACCTTGACGTATGCAGGATAGCCCAAACTTAATATAATTAAGGTTCGGTTTCCCACCAACCATATCTCATATGGAGTAGTGGGAACAACTTTAGAAAGAACCTTATTTAGCAGATGTGCATCATTCAGAAGAACATACCCTCATAAAAAGTAAGGCAGATCTGTAAAATTCAACATAGATGAGACCATATCCAATAAAGTCCAATTTCTCATTTCAGACACTCCATTGTGTTGTGGAGTACCCGAAGGAGTATATTGAGGGAGAATCTCATTCTCTTTAAGATACTCAATAAAATCACTACTCATATATTCACTGCCTCGATCTGATCGAAGGTATTTGATGAATTTACTAGTTTGTTTTTCTACTTCGTTTCGAAATTCTCTGAACTTTTCAAAGGTTTCCTATTTATGTTTCATCAAATAGGGAGTGTTCCCAGTCGACTGAACCAAATGAAGGTGTAGGTCTTGATCTTGACTCGACATGAGCCATAGGGAGTGTTCCCAGTCGACTGAACCAGATGAAGATTCAGGATAATCTCCATTCGACTGGTCAAAATACCAGATGAGTCTTCAATATTGTCTGGACCAGATGAAGGTCAGGTCTTGAACTCGACTCGACATGAGTCATGTGGGGAATGTTCCCGTCGACTGGACCAGATGAAGGCTAGGATAATCTCCAGTGGACCAAACCAGCTAAGGGTCGGGGGAGTCTTCAATGTCCTCTGGACCAAATGAGGTCCAGGTCTTGAACTTGACTCGACATGAGCCATGAGGAGTGTTCCCAGTTGACTGAACCAGATGAAGGTTGAAGATAATCTTCATTCGACTAGTCAAAGAACCAGTGGAGTCTTCAATGTCGTCTGGACCAGATGAAGGTCCAGGTCTTGAACTCGACTCGACATGAGTTATATGGGGAATATTCCCGTCGACTGGACCAGATGAAGACTAGGATAATCTCCAATTGACCAAACCAGCTAAAGGTCGAGGGAGTCTTCTATGTCGTCTGGACCAGATGAAGGTCCAGGTCTTGAATTATGTCGTCTGACATTGCCGATGGGTTTCAAATCCATAGATATGGTTAGTAGTAAAGAAAGAGCACATTCACATGTCGTTTGGAGACTATGTCGACTAGTCTCTTAATGGCAAATGAAAGAATATTCTCGTTAATCCCATTATGTAAGTTGGAACTGCAATGTCCTATGATATTGTATGTATGTCTGTAATCACAAATATGGTTAGTGAAAACAATAATATTATTTTACCTGTCGTCTGGAGACCATGTCGGCTGAGTCAGAGGGTGGTCCTTTGATGTCCTCTGAAACAGATGTCTGACCATGTTGTTTGGACTATATGTAACTCTTTGATAGTCTTCACTCCACTATACCTAATGAAGGTACATGAGAGTCTTTACTCTACTAGACCTGATGAAGGTCCAAGAGACTTACGTCGACTGGACCTAATGAAGGTCCATGAGGATCTTCGGTCGACTGAACCTGATGAATGTCAATGAGGGTTCTTCACTCTACCTAACCCGATGAAGGTTAGGTGGCTACGTTCGAATGAACCTGATGGAGGTCCTCTGGATTCTTCACTCAACGGACCCGATGAAGGTCAGGAGGCTTCGATCGAACGGACCTGATGAAGGACTTCCCACGTAGTCTGAAGTTGATGGCAATCCATCCATGTCATATGGAGTAGATGATAATTCATGTCATCTTGAGTAGTAACAATTCTTCCTCTGGAGAAGGTGACAATCTTAGAGAATGTTTCATGGTCGATTAGGTATGCTGGAGGTTTACGAGGGTATTCTTATGTCGACCGGGAGAAGTATGTCAATTAGGCCAGGTGATGGTCTATATGTAAAAATAATATTTTCTTAATATTAATAGTCATTTGTCTTTGATATATAAGAAATTATCGTTTCTAAGCATCGCTTGGTTTTGATGTCGAATGAGATAAATTCATTGAAGATCGGTGTTGTATCATATAGGGTGAAGGCATGCGTTTATAATCCTTATTTTTAGGGTGATGATTCCCAACTTGCGGAGTCCGACTGTCTATTGGTTGATGGGCCATTGCATCCGAACCCTTTCGTCATTTGGAAGGGTTTGAAATTTTCTCTTCATAGCGGTTACTGGGAATGTCTTGTTTCTTGCTCCTTTTGTCCTTTTCCCATCTGACCTCGATTTGGGCTCGGGCCATGACCTGATCCATAGTGTCGCATCAGAATTTTATTAGCTTCTTATAAATTCCACTATCTGCTAGTAACCCATTTCTGAAAGCTTCAATGGCAGTCGGCTAGTAGAGATCCGGAATGGATATTCTCTCTTTTTTGAAACATGTGACGTAGCCTCATAGAGATTCTCCTTTCTGCTGCTGAATTGCATTGAGGTCGTCCGTGATTTTCTCAAGTTTACAAGAGCTGGCAAAGTTCTCCACAAACTTATCAGCTAGTTCATGATATGACCCAATAGTCCTGTAAGGTAGATTGATGAACCAAGTAAGGGCTAGGCCTGTTAATGTTTCTCTGAATCCTCTACACATTCCAGCTTCTCATTGATGAGGAGCCAGGTCAGTCGACATCATCTTGTATTTGTAATGGATCATATAGTCGTCTAGGTCTTTGGATCCATCATAAAACTTCACATCTGATGGGCTAAACTTTCGTGGTAGTTTGATGGAAGTGATGGATCCCAAAATGGGAGTATGTGAGATCGTGCCGGCTCGACTTTTTCTCACTGGTAGTCTAACACCAGGTAGGCAGGAAAGAATTGCATCTTTGAACTTTTGTATTTCCTTCCGTATTATGGAGGCAACTTGTCGTGCTTGGTCGGTTGGGGAGATATGTTGACTTCTTTCTTGATTTGGTGGATGGTTGTCTGATAGCGGATTTTCACTTGCCACATTATTGAATGCCTCCAATTGGTTGGACCGAATGGTAAGACTACTGAGGTGATCCGGAGCTTCGCGTCTTTGGGAGGTAGAGGAAATTTGCTCCAACTGCTTCTAGAGGTTCGTATTGGAGCTTCTCATGGCTGGGTTTTCGTCATCTAAAACTTGTAACCGTTTTTGGAGAATGGCCAATTGAGCAGCCACTGGGTCTGGTGTCTGCTTGCTGCTTGAAGCCATGAGTAGCTATATTAGTAAGGACCGTAGACTGAGAGATATTCGCTTATTATAAATAGCCAAAGCCCCGCGGTGGGTGCCAAATTATGGACGTTGGATTTCATCTGAGGTCCGTAATCGAGAATTCTTAGGAATGAGGCACTAGCGATCCTCCAAGGCAAAGGTGGAGTGAGTTGGGAGTTCTTACCCACCGACGTGGTGGGTGCCGTAGGAACTCCGACGCTCAAGCCAGTAGTGAAGACGAGCAGAAAGTAATGGAAGAACAAGGTTCGAAGTTACCCTGACCTCCGTTGACTGCCGTGAGGGCGGTGGATTCGTATTTTGGGGGTGATTGGCTTAGAGTGCTATGGAGAGAAATCTTTGGGAAAAACATGCTTCAGACTCTGAATTATGCCTCTTTTATAGGCGATCATGAAGTGTGTCTCATTAATTCATTAAAAGTTAAACCCTTTGGTGTCAAAACGGATAATCACGTAAATCATGAGGAAGGCATTTTTTTGGTTGGGTAGCTGGTAAGTCAAGAGGTCGTTTGGTAGTGTTGGGTTTCTATTAAGTCCCAAGATCGATTTCAAGAAAGAAATTATGTGCGAATACAACAATGAAATATGGCGGAATCATACTTACATTGATCGGATTTTGCGACGCGACGAACACAAGCCCTTGCTCCATGAAGCTCTCGGCTTTGCTCCTTGGTGTGCTCCTTGTGATTCGGCCATGGTGGTCCAAGCTCCAAGTTTTCAAATGGTGATTCCATGCTCACAAGTTGGTTTCCCTATCACATTCGTAAGACCCCGGATGTGTGCTAGCACTCGGTAATTTTTGCCACAAAAATCACATAAGCTTCTCCTTGTATTCTCGGCAAAATGCATAAAAATGAAGAAGAAAACAGCCCCTTGGGCGTGAGAGGGAAGAGGAGAGAATAGAGAAAAATGTGTTAAGTGTGTTGGTTAATTGATTTCCAAAATCAATTAAAACATATACCAATTTTTCACTTTCAAAAAGTCAAGGCATGAAAGCCAATCAACTACCACCATCAATCACTCATGACAAGTTGTCAAATCACTCAAAGTGACTAGACATCACATCAATCGATTGACTAGTGATTTGACGCTTGATGTGACTTGTGGGCCACACTTGAATTCCAAATGAGAGTGCGTCCGCAAACACTCCCGGGCTCGGGTTCGCTAATTCCGAATTAACGAATTTTCCGTTGCGACGTAATTAAATAATTATGCCTAGCAAAATTACTATTCACGTCGCTAACGAATTAATTCTAAATTAACTCGGTCGCCCGCATTAAAATCTAATTTTAATTCCGCGTCGAAATCCAATTTCGTATAATATATCGAATATATTATTTTATCGATTAATTCCAAATTAATTGTTCTCTCTCTTTAATTAATATTTTATCCCAGATAAAATATCTCCATAATTAATCTCAGATTAATTTTCTCTCTCTTTTAATTAATCCCAGATTAATAAAGTGCGAGTCATACGTCATCGGTGAATCTTCAGGAAGCGACCCATGAGATCCCTGGATATGTTGGCAGTAAATCTGGTCGTCGGACTATCCGAACACGTACGTACCTATTACTATATTTTTACCGATTTACAAGACATGGTTGGCTTCTAGCAAAACACCGTGCCTACCCAATTCTCCAGAAATATTCTTACTGGAATATGTGATCTATATCAGGCGTAGTATACGTAGTATTGCGTATTTCGATCCAGTATCGGATGTCATGTGCAAGGCCTGGGGCTGGAAATGTGTCTGCCCCGTACGAAGCACATATCGGATCTCTAGTAACTAGTCTCTATAATCGGATAAACATGACCTAGTCATAATATCCCGATAGCTGCAGCATATAAGAGAACCAGTTCCGTATCCTACGTGATCATCATCTCCACTATGACTGGAGTGATACTTCTGTCTCGACATCACACCCAATACACTACGATTCTCAATATACCCAGAAGAGGCGTACACAGAACCGATTAAAGCCCTGGACGACCAAAACCAAAGTATATTGATTGTCGCAAGTATTAGCGGTGCAAGTCTCAGGTTAAGACCAAATACACCTACCCTGATTCGGACTTCCATAGACACATAGTCATACTACCAATGGAATTCCGAGGGGTCTATCCAGAGCGAAGCTATTTCCGTACCATTGGTAAACACAACCTCCTATTACACTTGCATGGGTATCCTATACCCAAATATATGAGAACTATGTCGTTATGCTCCCACAACGCGCACAAATGTAATACTAGTCTATTCTGCATTATCGATGTCCAATCTCGATAATACTACGACTAGGGATATTTAATGATTAAACCTTTATGGATTGATAATGTCTCATATCATCTCAATCTGGAACTAATCATATGGACCTTTTATCATTTATACATCTTGGTAATCTAATTACAAATGATAAAAGAGCAATTTCCTTTGTCACATAGTTAATTTGTACAACAACACCATGATTTGTACAAATAGTGATGCTATGGGTCATAACTGTCCAACAGGTAGGCCTATCTTTATGTGTGGGCCTGAGAAGATAATTGGGTCATTGGCCCAAGTCTGGTATGGGTACTGTTTAGAGGGATTGGCTATATCTGAAATAGGGCCTGAAGTGAAAAGTCGAAAATGTCTTTGGCCCAAATTTGGCTCGTACAATAGTATTCAATAAACATATGCTAATCATTATTATAAAACAAGAACGCACAAAGAATAAGCTAGAGAAAGAATAGAAGAATGAACTTGTAACATCCCGCCAGAGGCAGGATGCTACCGGCAGAAGACAGGATTAATCCATCTCCAAAAGCCTCCAAATTTACAAAAAATCAGACATGATGTATCCTAAAACTGGACAACCTGGATCACAGTCCAAAATTATCAACTTTATATTATACTTTATTCTTTACACATGCCAAATTCCTATATTCATATGTTTATATATGTGTCAATCTAATAGCCAAACATCTAAAGCATACAAAATAAAACTTGAATATCATAGAGTACGTCATCTAACATCGAATCCATTTCAATCATATGAACATGAAGTCACATTTCTATACTTGATCAGAAATAAGCATCTTTGGAATGTCATCAAATTGGTAAGTCAAACATGATAGACAATTATGACCCATAGTGTCACTATTTGTAAAAGACATTGTGATTTTTGTACAAATTAATTATGTAACAATGAAATTGCATTTTATCATTTTGTAATTTGATTACTTAAATATATAAATGATAAAAGTCCATATGATTAGTTCCGGATTGATAAGATATGAGACAATATCAATTCATAAAGGTTTAATCATTAAATATCCCTAGTCGTAGTATTATCGAGACTGGACATCGATAATGCGGAATAGACTAGTATTACACTTGTGCGTGTTATGGAAGTGTAACAGCATAGTTCTCATATATTTAAGTATTGGATACTTATGCAAGTGTGATAGGAGGTTGTGTTTACCGATGGTACGGAAACAGCTTCGCTCTGGATAGACCCCGCGGAATCCCATTGGTAGTATGCCTATGTGTCTATGGGAAACTGCATCAGGGTAGGTATATTTGGTCTTAACTTGAGACTTACATCGCTAGTACTTGCGACAATCAATACACTTTGGTTTTGGTCGTCCAGGACTTTAACAGGTTCTGTGTACGCCTCTTCTGGGTTTATTGAGAATCGTAGTGTGTTGGGTGTGATGTCAAGATGGAAGTATCACTTCAGTCATATGGAGATGATGATCACGCAGGGATACAAAATAAGTACTCTAAATTGGTTGGAACCATCGGGATAATATGACTTGGTCATGATTATCCGATTTAAAGAGACTAGTTGCTTGTAATCTGATATATGCTTCGTACGGGGCAGACACTATTCCAGCCACAGACCTTGCATGTGACATCTGATACTGGATCGCTATACGCAATACTATGTATACTACGCCTGATATAGATTATATATTCCATTAAGAATATTTCTGGAGAATTGGGTAGGCACGGTGCTTTGCTAGAAGCCAACCATGTCTCGTAAATCGGTAAAAATGTAGTACGGGGTACGTACGTGTTCGGATAGTCCGACGACCGGATTTACTGTCAACATATCCAGGGATCTCTTGGGTCGCTTCCCAAAGATTCACCGATGACGTATGATTCAAGCATAATTAATCTGGGATTAATTACGAAGAGATTTTATCTCGGATAGAATACTATTTGAAGAGAGAGAACGATTAATTTGGAATTAATCGATAAAATAATATATTCGATATATTAAACGAAATTAGATTTCGACGCGGAATTAAAATTAGATTTTAATTCGGGCAAATAGATTAATTTAGAATTAATTCGCTAGCGACGTGAATAATAATTTTGCTTGGCATAATTATTTTATTAAATTTGATTTAATTACGTCGCAACGGAAAATTCATTAATTCGGAATTAACGAACCTAAGCCCGGGAGTGTTTGCGGGCCCACTCGGATTTCGAATCAAGTGGGGCCCACATGTCACATCATTAGTCACATCACTTGTCACTTTGAGTGATGGGTTTTGGTGAGAATCATTTTAACTTGTTTTACACTCCAAGTTAAAGTGACATGATTGACTTATTACCAAAAATTTGGTAAACCTTTAATTTGATTTTTGAAATCAAATACATAAAAGAAATCAAGTCAACACACTCCATCACTCTCTCTCATTCACGTAAATTAGCAAAACAAATTGGACTCTCCCATTTTTCTTTCACTTGGCCGAATACATAAGGGAAGGAGAATGTGATTTTGTTGCAAAAATTACCAAGAGCTAGCACTCTAAATAATCAATACAAGGTGATAGGGAAACTAATCTTAGAGCTTGGAATCCTTTGAAAAAGCTTGGAGCTTGGAGACCTACACTTGGAGACCACCTTGGCCGAATACTACAAGAGGACTTGGAGTTCATTTTTTCTTCTCAACACATCTCAAATCCGTTCAATGTAAGTGTGTTTCCGCCTCACTTCATTTTGTATTCATTCTTTTCATTGTTCAAATATGATCTTGGGACTATATTAGAAACCAAACAACAGTATCATTGAGCCTAGTTTGAGCATGAAAATGATTAGGGTAAAATTTGGGTAAATTGGATTTGAGCATGATTTAACCAAATTGTTTGTTTGAGCATGCTTGTATATGGATAACTTGGAGTTATTTATGATCAATTTCATGAAAAATTAATTGGATCAATTTTTGCCCAAAAAGATGGCTTGGCCGAATGCTTGTTGCCCTAAATAGTCATGGTATTTTTTGTTCTTTTGATCATTGGATGAGTATGAACACTTGGGAAATGTTGATTTGTAATTCAATCGGATTGAAAATGAAATTGGACAAAAATACCCACCAATGTTGTGAGCTATGTAG
Source organism: Zanthoxylum bungeanum (assembly GCA_019454045.1). Classification (NCBI taxonomy): domain Eukaryota; kingdom Viridiplantae; phylum Streptophyta; class Magnoliopsida; order Sapindales; family Rutaceae; genus Zanthoxylum; species Zanthoxylum bungeanum. Next base: position 174,401 of record SKCR01031732.1, on the reverse strand, counting down.
CATAAAATGAGATGATTTTTGAATCAATTATGTTGGACATGTGTTGATGATGAAAAGCATGATTAATGGATTATATTAGTATTTTGGAAATGTTAATTTAAAAGATTAATCATGGCTAAACACTTTGGTTTATTAAATTATGAATTTTGGAAAATTGGAATTTAATAAATTGGGCTTGATTTTGAATTTGGCTTATAATTGTTGTATTTGGGCATAATGAGCTTGGTTGGGCCAAGTTGGTTTAGGCCAATTGGATTGGATCCAAATTGGGCCTAAATCAATCCATTAAGTCCAAATATAACAAATGGGCTTTAAAAGTTTAATTGGGCCTAATGGGCCGAAATTGATTTCTTGGCAAATAATGGTGATTCCTTAATTGGGCTTTGGTATTTGGGTTTGACCCATATTGACCAAAGTCCATGCCTTGTGAAATCAATTGAAAGCTCATTGGACTTTAATTAAACAACATTGGATGTTAATTGAGCTTTGAGACCCGTTTAGATTAGATTTGGAATCTAAGTCGTTAAAGCGCATTAAAAAGTGTAGATATTTAATTTGGAATTAAATAATAGAATTAGTATTGAATACGAATTAAATTAGATTTAAATTGTAGTTCGATATAATTTAAGAATTCGTACTTCGAGTACTTATTCATAAACGAGTTTGACTCGCGCAAAATCAAATCGTTGTTTGAACATTGGATGATCACTTAATTCAAAGATTAATTAATTGAATTAGATTGATTGAATAACATGCTATGAATGAATACATGGATGTGTTGAATGAATAACGTATATCGGATGGATATTAGAAGGGAAAGGGCAATTTTAGAAATTGTTGTAAATTTAAAATTTATTAAATTGGACCTGCGTGTCCAACCTTATCTCTCTTGACTCTTTGTATTCTCTTCTCACCTAATTCCCCTCAATGTTAATGAGGTTTCTCTTATTGTATTATGTAATTGGGTAGAAGTAGAATAGTGCTAGCCGGGGAGAGGAAATAGAGTGATTCGTTCTAGGAACAATCTGTTAAATATTCATCCGCATATCGTTATTAATTTACTTTCGCGCCTTATTATGCTTTTAGAATGCATGCTTAAGGGTGTATGATGAGACCTAACAAAGATTATAAATTGGTTGCCAATTTACGCGAAAAACCCTCAAAACATATTAAGCGTTTTCCTTCCATTGAGTGATTCTTACTCAAGATCCAAGATTGGCACTGGTTTGTTGGCCAAAGTCAAGACCTTTGTCCATCACGGATGTGTTTGAATCATAAAGGCTTTGTTTCATATCGGTGTCTTGTCCAAGTTGTGATTTGTTGGCCAAAGTCAAGATCACTTCTTGTCTATCGACATCGATTACGAAGCTTTCCAAAGTCAATGGGTTCCGCTTAATTGGAATCATTAAGCTTGTTGTGCCAAAGCCAAGGCTTAGTTGATTCAGAGGAAAAAGGTTTGGAAAATATATTGGATATATTGGCATATATATTGTATATATGTTTCAGGATTTGGAGGTCCACCTACCGGATCTAGGAATTGGATGAGATCCAATTGATCTTAGAGATCTACCTAGTTAAATATCATACAGCTTGTTGGCCAAAGTCAAGGTTGTGTGTTATTTAACGGGATCCTAGCCCACTAGGAAACCAGGTTTCCCGAGTACTCAATAGAGGGTTAGAGGCTCACCGAAAAATAGTGGGAGGCTAGTATTGAATTTGCAATTTCGTTCAAATACTTAGCTTTACGCACTTTAAAATTATTTCGTCAAATTATTTTATTAGTTGGACTAATATATCATTATTTTTCTTGTAACAGTTAGACTGTACCCAAACATCGTTAATCGAATAGTTGGACTATTGCGGTTAAGATGACTGGAAAATTGAGCATTAGGGATATTGTCATGGGCGACAACGTCTTTAATGGCACCAACTTTCAAGACTGGGACATGAATCTCAGAATAGTTCTGGGATCCGAGAAGTTACTCTACACAATAGAGCGACCTCTTGGGCCTAAGCCCCGACCTGATCAGTTGCTTGAGCTAGAGCTTTGGAAGACTCATAGCGATGATAATGCAACTGCTCAATCGGTAATGCTTACCGCTATGACTCCGCAATTCCGTCGTCAAAACAAAGGGTTGGATCCCTATGAGATGATGGCGAAGTTGCACGATCTCCACCGATCTAACCTTAGATCACAAAGATACGAGTTGCAGAAGAAGCTCTTCCGGGCTCGCATGTCAAAGGGTACGTCTGTTGAGCACTATGTCTCACAGATGATTACTGATATTGAGCAGCTCGGACAGATGGGCATAGTCTTCGAGGCTGAGACTTCAGTAGATTTGATCCTACAGTCTCTCCCTAACACTTGGAGTGGGTTTATCATGAACTACAACATGTTGAACCAAGACCAAACTCTTGGAGAGTTGATGTCCACTCTGCGTGAGGCAGAAAATGAGCTCCTTAAGGGCAAGAAGCGCGAGGCGTACTATGCTTCAACATCTCAGACTCCGAGGGCTTGGCCCAAGGCTACTGGAGGTGTTAAGAAGAAGAAGCATAAGAAGAAGGGCAAGGCCAAATCGTCAAAGGGTTCTGGGAAACCCAAAGACAAATCCCAAGATGTATGCTTGCAGTGCGGGAAACGGGGTCACTGGAAGCGTGACTGCCACGAGTACAAGGCACACATGAAGGAGATTAAAGCGGGCAAGGCACCGGCTTCAGGTATGTTTGTTATAGAAATAAACATGTCTACTTCTAGTTTTAAAAATTGGATTTTTGATTCTGGTTGTGGTACTCACATATGTACTGATGTGCAAAATCTGCGGATTAGCAGGAGACTGGCCTCATGAGAGATTGACCTCCGTGTTGGAAATGGGACTCGAGTTTCCGTTTTGGCCGTGGGCACTTATGTTTTGGAACTGTCATCGGGGCATGTACTTGAACTTATAAACTGTTATTTTGTACCTAGTTTGACTAGGAATATAATTTATGTATCTATGTTAACCCAATGTGGGTATACTTTTGTATTTAGAAACACTGGGTGTTTTATGTATAAAAATGATGTAGAAATTTGCACAGCTGATGCAAATAATGGTCTTTATATTTTGAATATAAATCAATCTCAAACATATAATGTAACAAACAAAAGGCTTAAAGTAAGTAACAAAGATGAAACTTATATGTGGCATTGTCGTCTGGGACACATAAATAAGACACGTATATCCACACTTTCGAAGAGTGGGTACTTGGACGGATTTGATCCAAATTCATATGACGTCTACGAATCTTGTTTATTAGGCAAGATGCCTAAATCACCTTTTAGCGGTAAAGGTGTACGCGCCACCGAACTGTTAGCCCTTGTTCATAGTGACGTTTGTGGGCCCATGTCTAGCCAGGCTAGAGGTGGATATGAATACTTCGTAACCTTTACGGATGATGCATCACATTATGGTTATGTGTATCTTATGAGACACAAGTCGGAAACTTTTGAGAAATTCAAAGAGTTTCGACACGAAGTAGAAAAACAGACCGGCAAAAGTATTAAGACATTACGGTCGGACCGTGGTGGCGAATACTTAAGTAATGAGTTTCTAGATTACTTGAAAGAATATGGTATTCTTTCACAGTGGACTCCTCCCGGAACACCGCAATTAAACGGTGTGTCCGAACGGAGAAACCGAACTTTGTTAGACATGGTGAGGTCTATGATGAGTCGCACAGAGCTACCTATTTCCTTCTGGGGATATGCATTGAACAGTGCAATACTTATTTTGAATAAGGTTCCGTCAAAGTCTGTTCAACAGACTCCGTATGAAATATGGACAGGAAAGAAACTGGGTTTCTCATTCCTGAAGATTTGGGGTTGCTGGGCATATGTCAAACGTTTGGAAGGTACCAAAATTGAACCCAAATCGGATAAATGCCTATTTGTAGGATATCCTAGGGAAACCAAAGGATATTACTTCTATCACCCACAAGAGAACAAAGTATTTGTTGCTCTACATGCGGTTTTCCTTGAGAATAAATTCCTAAATGCAGTGATAAGTGGGAGGAAAGTAGAACTCCATGAAAATCGGAGTGATACTGTTCCTGGCATAGAATCCTCAACGGAACATGAACAGTCCATCAAGGATGAGACTGTACCACAATCTTCGAATACACAAGGACCGCGTAGGTCGGAGAGAGTCAGAAAATAACCTGAGAGGTATGGGTTTCTGATCTCACCTCATGTGGATATTAATCTTATTGAAGAAGACGAGCCGGCTACGTATGAGGAAGCGATACAAGGTATCGACTCCGATTTATGGCAAGATGCCATGAATTCTGAAATGGATTCCATGTACACCAACCAAGTTTGGACACTGGTTGATGCACCAGAAGACGTAAAGCCTATTGGTTGCAAATGGGTCTTCAAGAGGAAGACTGACATGGATGGCAACGTACAAACGTACAAAGCTAGGCTTGTAGCGAAAGGGTATCGTCAACGACATGGTGTCGATTACGATGAAACTTTTTCACCAGTTGCCATGATTAAATCCATTCGCATAATGCTTGCTATTGTTGCATATTTCAATTACGAGATATAACAGATGGACGTCAAAATCGCTTTCTTTAACGGAAACCTTTTGGAGGATGTTTACATGCAACAGCTTGACGGTTTTGTCGTGCCAAGACTTGCAAAAAAGGTTTGTAAGTTAAAACGATCCATTTATGGATTGAAGCAAGCATCGCGTTCTTGGAACCAACGTTTTTATGAGATCATAAAAGAATATGATTTCGTTCAAAACGAAGATGATCCTTGTGTATATAAGAAGGTTAGTGGGAGCGCACTGACATTCATTGTCCTTTACGTTGACGATGTATTGCTTATTGGCAATGACATTCCCATGTTAACATCGGTGAAAGCTTGGCTTTCATTAAAATTCTCCATGAAGGATCTGGGAGAAGCAGCCTTTATTCTATGAATAAAGATCTATCGGGATAGATCTAGAAAACTGCTTGGACTCTCCCAGAGCACGTACATTGACAAAGTGTTGAAGAGATTCAACATGGATCAGTCCTAGAGGGGACTATTGCCAGTGTCACATGGCGTCACTCTATCTAAGGACATGTGTCCTAAAACTCAAGATGATAGAGACAACATGAGTCGGATACTGTTCCCCTCGGCAGTCGGATCGATCATGTATGCCATGATATGTACGCTACCTGATGTCTCCTATGCTTTGAGCATGTGTAGTCGCTATCAGGCCGATCCAGGTGATAGTCACTGGATGGCGGTTAAGAATATCCTAAAGTATCTTAGATGAACTAAGGATGCTTTCTTAATCTATGGAGATGGAGGACTTGAGGTAACTGGGTATACCGATGCAAGTTTCCAAACCGATAAAGACGACTGTAAGTCGCAATCAGGGTACATATTTTGTTTGAATAACGGAGCAGTAAGCTGGAAATCTTCCAAGCAAGAGACTATTACCGATTCAACAATAGAAGCGAAGTATATTGCTGCAGCTGAAGCAGCAAAAGAGGCAGTTTGGATCCGAAAACTCCTAATTGGATTAGGAGTAGTTCCGTTAGCAGCTGAGCTCGTTCCATTGTATTATGACAATAACGGGGCTATAGCGCAGGCTAAGGAACCGCGGTCTCATCAACGATCCAAGCATGTTCTTCGACGTTTCCATCTGATTCGTGAGATCATACATCGTGGCGATGTGAAGATCGAGAAGGTCGCATCAGAGGAAAACATTGCAGATCCGCTGACGAAAGCTATTCCTCAGCAAACGTTTGAGCGACATGTACATAGTTCAGGTATTAGATGCTTGAGTGACTGGCTATAGGCCAAGTGGGAGATTGTTAGACAATTATGACCCATAGCGTCACTATTTGTAAAAGACATTGTGGTTTTTGTACAAATTAATTATGTAATAATGAAATTGCATTTTATCATTTTGTAATTTGATTACTTAAATATATAAATGATAAAAGTCCATATGATTAGTTCTGGATTGATAAGATATGAGATAATATCAATTCATAAAGGTTTAATCATTAAATATCCCTAGTCGTAGTATTATCGAGACTGGACATCGATAATACGAAATAGACTAGTATTACACTTGTGCGTGTTATGGAAGCGTAACAGCATAGTTCTCATATATTTAAGTATTGGATACTTATGCAAGTGTGATAGGAGGTTGTGTTTACCGATGGTACGGAAACAGCTTCGCTCTGGATAGACCCCGCAGAATCTCATTGGTAGTATGCATATGTGTCTATGGGAATCTGCATCAGGGTAGGTGTATTTGGTCTTAACTTGAGACTTACATCGCTAGTATTTGCGACAATCAATACACTTTGGTTTTGGTCGTCCAAGACTTTAACAGGTTCTGTGTACGCCTCTTATGGGTTTATTGAGAATCGTAGTGTATTGGGTGTGATGTCAAGATGGAAGTATCACTTCAGTCATATGGAGATGATGATCACGCATGGATACAAAATAAGTACTCTAAATTGGTTGCAACCATCGGGATAATATGACTTGGTCATGATTATCCGATTTAAAGAGACTAGTTGCTTGTAATCTGATAAATGCTTCGTACGGGGCAGACACTATTCCAGCCTCAGGCCTTGCATGTGACATCCAATACTGGGTCGCTATACGCAATACTACGTATACTACGCCTGATATAGATTATATATTCCATTAAGAATATTTCTGGAGAATTTGGTAGGCACAATGTTTTGCTAGAAGCCAATCATGTCTAGTAAATCAGTAAAAATGTAGTACGGGGTACGTACGTGTTCGGATAGTCCGACGACCGGATTTACTGCCAACATATCCGGGGATCTTTTGGGTCGCTTCCCGAAGATTCACCGATGACGTATGATTCAAGCATAATTAATCTGAGATTAATTACGGAGAGATTTTATCTGGGATAGAATACTATTTGAAGAGAGAGAACGATTAATTTGGAATTAATCGATAAAATAATATATTCGATATATTAAACGAAATTAGATTTCGACGCGGAATTAAAATTAGATTTTAATTCGGGCAAACAGATTAATTTAGAATTAATTCGCTAGCGACGTGAATAATAATTTTGCTTGGCATAATTATTTTAATAAATTTGATTTAATTACGTCGCAACGGAAAATTAGTTAATTCGGAATTAACGAACCTAAGCCCGGGAGTGTTTGCGGGCCCACTCGGATTTCGAATCAAGTGGGGCCCACATGTCACATCATTAGTCACGTCACTTTGAGTGATGGGTTTTGGTGAGAATCATTTTAACTTGTTTTACACTCCAAGTTAAAGTGACATGATTGACTTATTACCAAAAATTTGATAAACCTTTAATTTGATTTTTGAAATCAAATACATAAAAGAAATCAAGTCAACACACTCCATCACTCTCTCTCATTCATGTAAATTAGCAAAAAAAATTGGACTCTCCCATTTTTCTTTCACTTGGCCGAATACACAAGGGAAGAAGAAGGTGATTTTGTTGCAAAAATTACCAAGAGCTAGCACTCTAAAATATCAATACAAGGTGATAGGGAAACTAATCTTAGAGCTTGGAATCCTTTGAAAAAGCTTGGAGCTTGGAGACCTACACTTGGAGACCACCTTGGCCGAATACTACAAGAGGACTTGGAGTTCATTTTTTCTTCTCAACACATCTCAAATCCGTTCAATGTAAGTGTGTTTCCGCCTCACTTCATTTTGTATTCATTATTTTCATTGTTCAAATATGATCTTGGGACTATATTAGAAACCAAACAAAACAAACTTTCTTCAACTCCGATAGCCTTACGATAACTTAACTTTCATGGCTTATATACATTCACACATATCAGTTCAGAAATCATAGGTCACTTCTCTTATATTCATGTAAATCTAATTTCAGAATTCTTACTTGGAGACATGTCAAGTACCAGAAGCTTACAAACACATTCAGTCTCTTTTACAATATACGTACATACAATAACAAACTTAGCCAACACACTTTATAACATCTTATACTCACACTGATTTTCAGGTCATTCTTTCATTCCACACAAGCATACACAGTCCATACATATCACAGGATCTATCATACACATATATACACTCAAACATACATACAATCATCGTGTAACCGAAAACGAAGCATATATAACAGTCAATACATCAAAGAACGCATAATCAAACAATACATACATATGGATGGCTAACTTACACATACAATACTCGTACGAGACTCATTATCTATTTTAGAATATGTATGAGATGAATACCATCCGAATGAATTCCTAACCAGCTCGGCTACAACACCACCAAATTACCAACCAATTAAACATACACTCATAAGCACGTATCACGTAACACAAACTCATCGCACGATTTCTCATACACAAACACATACATGACAAACATTATGAGTCATCATCCAAATACTCATAAACATACATATATTTCAAACATATGATTATACACCTCACCTCGGATTCGGATACCGTACTATATAACAGTCATCATATCTTTTACTTATCGATCAAACATACTCAGTTCAGAATTTCTATTTGGAAACCTTTGTTATAAAAACTTATCAATTAACACATCCATTCAGAAAGAGTTTAACTTATACCATTCCCTATCACACTTAACCAACCCAACCTCTATATAAATAAATCGTATGTATGAGTCATTCATATATATATATATATATTATATATATCATTACACACTTGCGTACATAAATACATGTATATAGATATTAAACTCATCAAACATCTTACTTTATATCATAGTAATAACAAAAATCCATATATGCGATGGTCGTATCACTTAATAACATAGTCTTGAACTTCGTTCTCAAACTACCTCTTAATTATCCTCGTTTTATCCTAAACATTTCAATCATATATATATATATATATATATATTGAAAACACGAAATCAAAAATTCAAGTACTCATAGCATGAGTTATTTACCTGGCTTCGCGAGCACTACAGGTCCTAGTCAAATCTGTCAAAACAAATGGCGAAAATCCGTCAGAATCGCGACTTACGGTATTCTCGACTTAATTATGATAAAATTTCGGATCTTTTCGGGACAACCAAATCAAGTCCGATTTCAATATTTTTCAGTTTCAATAGTCTTAAAACATTATTGCAAACTAATCCAGGCCACCAGTTAACTTAAATGCTTCGTTTAAGCGTTTTTGGAAAATCTTCCAAAAAAGTTTTCGCAAACGCTGCGGACTGGTCCCGAACCCTCCGGACCTACCCAGAATTATCTAAACATTATCATATCATTATATATGTTTCATATCTATCATTACAATCAAAAACAAATTAATACACGCATAATCCAATTTTACCGGAAACTTGCATAATCTATCGGATCGATCCAATTCGTTCCGTTTTCAGTCGGATTCTACCAAATACACAAATTAAATATACTCAAGCTCAAACAATTCAATTTATATCATTACCCTACTATACGAAGCTATTGGATATATCCAAACATATAACACAAACTTGAAATTAGCGAGTTTTTACCGAGAGGTCTTACCGAGATTTCGATGGCATATATAGACTCCAAACGATCCCACAAACACGCTGGAATCAACAAAATTTTGATTGAAGCTACTTTTCATTAGTGGGTACTGTTCACAGCCACTTTCTTCCTCGTTTTACGTGCAACTATGTACAGAATGTAAAAACTGTTACCGCCAACTTGTAGTACTCTTTGAGGGCTTCGATTTGGCAGGTGATTCGGACCGTGAAACGAAGCGACGAGCCGGGATCAGAGAACCCATAGCCGCGTGCATATCCTTCATTTTCTCACCGTCAGCGGTGATATGGGGCTTCAGCTGGCCACCACAAGACGAAAGGGTGGCCGGTGCAGCCCTATTAGCAGTCGCATCGGCCGGTAATGGTTGTTTGGCTGCCGACGTGACTAGGTCTTCGCTGGATCATTTTTTGGGGACATAGGGTCGAGTTAAGAGACTTTGGGAAGTTATGCGTTTTTCGCAATTGTTAGAAACTTTGAGGTATTTATAGAAAAGTTTTTAAAATTTACGTTTTGACCCCCACAAAATTACAGTCAGGCCCATACCATGGGGCTTTCTCAAATATTCGTATTTTGGAAGCTCTTCTGTTGCAAATTTCGTAAAGAAATCAACACAAAAGTTGTTTGTCTTGAAAAAATGGGTCCAATGGTTCAAAAATCAGCTCAAATCAGAGTTCGTTTGCTATTTTTATAGTCGAAACAATAAATTTTCCGCGTATAACAATATAAACAGGAATCACGTAATCGGTTCTCGAAACCACGCGTTTTCCAACGCGACGAAGCTTTACTTTAAACATTTCGACCTATTTTACAATAAATAAACTCTTATTTTTGAATATCTTCTAGTTCCAAAACCTAAACTTTTATTCAGAAACCTTCCAAAACTGCTCTGAAAACTCGGGATATTACAGAACTCTAGTTTGCAGTCTTCGGTTTCAATCTCCAACACCAGTTAATGTACTCGTTCTTGTCTTGCTCTAGGTATTTCTTCTTAAGGTTGTTAAAATCATTTTTTTACCTAAAATAGTTGGAGGGTCCAAAAAATCGAATCGTAAAACTGTAAGATTTTACCAACAACTCGATTTAATCACACTTAAAACATAGAATAAGATCATACATAAAGTTTCAAGGGCCAATGATCAACAAACAAGTCTATAAATTGCAAAAAAGTTAGCAAAGTAATAAAAATCTCAAAATTCCAAGCAAAACAGATAAGTTAACAACAACTTACCAGTATACGTCTCTAATTTTGATAAAAATTAGGGGTGTGCACGGTTTCGGTTCAAACCGCAACCCGACCTGAACCTGCACCGACCCGAATCGAACCGCGCGGTTTGAAAAATATTGAAAATGATTTCGGGTCAGCCTGAACCGGACCGCAAATTTTGGGTTGGTGTGCGGTTTTGACCCAAACCGCACAAATCTTAAATTGTGACCCGAACCGCCTAAACCGCCGACCCGCTTTCAAATTAGACATTATTTTATATTTTTCTTCTTCTTTAACCATGAAATTTAAAATATTTAATGATCATATGACAATATGCAATGTATAAATGAAAATTAAGTATTTTTTTCTTAAATTATTATGTGAAAACACACAAAATTTTCTTTAAAAAATTTCTAATTCAAACCGTCGACCCGAACCACCGCGGTTTTCCTTATCAAATTTATGATTTCGGTTTCTAATTTCCCAAACCGCCAACCCTCACGATTTGAAGTGTAAAAAAGAAAAATAAACACTACAGTTATTATTATTTGTTTTGACAAAAATATAAAAATATTAAAAAAAATTCCTTCTTTTTTTCCTCAAAGGCACCTTCTTCTCCTCACATTCTCTGCCTCTCACCTTCATATTCTTCAATTCAACTTGCTTCAAATTTTGCAGCACCAAAACCCATACTAAAACCAAAACAAAACAGTGTTCCATAATCATTGAATAACACTTCAAAACAGGGAGCTTCAAAACAGAGCAACAGTTACTAACCCAACTGGACTTGACGAACAGATAGCAGGGAAACTGGCTCGCTGGACTTGATTAACAGAGAGCAGGGAAGAGACGAACAGAGGCAAAACTTGCTTGCGTGGACAAGACGAACAAGAGCTGTAAGTGTTTGGCTTTTAAATTTTTTAAGTTTCTCTTGCGCTAGGGTTTGGATTTGGGATTCACGGTTTGGATTTGATTTTTTTTTTTTTTTTTTTTTTTTACTTTTGCAAATGTAAAACTACGTTGTTCCCCCTTCTGTGCAAAATCGCGATTTCACCCCAAAAAACGCGAGTTGATACGATTTTACCTCTATTTCCGATTCTGTAAAAATCGGATTCTGCAAGCATTAGGACTACCCTCTTCTGCTACTTGCTATTGGCGAGTCGCGACGCGCAATGACCAGCATCACGACGCGACCAAATACTTCACATTCTGTCTTGATTTTCTTCATCTGCGCGTCGCAATGCGCTTTCAGTGTTGAGATGCGCGTTCTGACTCTGAAAGTTGGCCCATTTTTGCTTCAAAATTTTCCGATTTATTGCCCGTTAAGTCCAATTAAGTCGTCTTATGATTTTAACTCCCAATTTGGGGCAGTAAATGAACCAAGCCGTTCGTGAACCGTTTGAACTCGACTTGCATTTGGCTTAATTCAAGATCAATTCGTTTAATAAATGAGCCGCTCAAACTCAAAAATAATATCCCGATTATTAAACGAGACTAACTCGCAAAAGCTCGACTTGGCTCGTTTTCGACTCACGAACACCATTTGAAATAAATTCAACTCGGATTGTGTAGACACAACTGGATTGGATATTATAATATATGTGTCACATACATTTAAATTTTTTATGAAATTTATTTAAAATTTGAAGAAGTCAATAAAAAAATCCAATAAATGAATTTTTTAAATTCGAGCTCGAACTCGACTTGCCAAGTTTCATGAATGGAGTCCATTAGTTCATTCATTTTTTATCCAAATTTTTTTCAGGAACGTTACCTTTAAATTTGCCCAGTTAGCTCTCAATTTCTGGAATTTTACTGTTTTTGCCTCAACGCTCTCAATAAAGATGCAGAGACAAATTTTCAAGATAGCAACCTTGAAATCTGCCACTTTCGGTCTCCTCCAGTCCAATCAACACCAGAAGGTAAACCGAATTCCCTTTTCTCGAAATACCCTTTTTGTATCATATACCTACTTAGTTTTTGTGGATTTAAATTTAATTTGCAGAGATGGCTGCATAGTAGAAACAAGAAGGCAATGGAGTTTATAGCAAAAGGGTGGAGTGCTTTGAAAGAAGTCGATAGGGTCATTGATTACTGTGAACTCAATGATCGCCGCCTTATCCCTCTCCTCAAGGTTTTGTTACATTATTACCCATTTATAAGCTTCCATTTTATGATTATTGAGCTGTAGTATAAAAGCCAGGGAATTAGTTTCAAAATATGTTTCTGTTTATTTTGTCTGGTTGTTATACAAGGTGATTAGAATAAGAGTAAATTAAGAGCCACAAACTCTTTTACAATTATTTTTTTGGGTACAAACTCATGTGACATAACATTATAGGTTGAATGAAAGCACCACATTACCCATACAATTTATTTTCATAATTTTGTTTTTTCACTCAAATATTAATTTTTTGTGTATAAATAGTTTGAAGAAGGATTTTGTGGCTCTAGTATATCACTCTTAGAAGAATAACTTAATTCTGAAATTTGAAGTTTTAGGCATAGGATGTTAGTTTGGATATTAGATTGCTAATTGGTGGTCCTCCGACAGTGAAGTGGTTAGTTTTTGTTGAAATTTTTTTCTTATTGTCTGCTTTTTGTGTCCTCTTTATATCAGACAGCAAAGGAGAATTTTGAGTTGGCTCTGGAGGCTGACAATTCAAATACCCATGCAAGGTACTGGTTATCCAAATTGCATTTGAAATACCATGTTCCCGGGGCATGTAAAGCTGTGTAAGTCAGCCCTTTACCTCACTTAAACAATCCATTTTGCTTCAATTTTCTTTATTTTTTTTAACCTAGGAGATAATGTCCACTCTTATGATTGATACGTTTATCCTTTGTCATGATAGGGGAGCTGCTTTATTAGTAGAAGCTGCTAATATGGGAGATCCAGATGCACAATACGAATTAGGTTGTCGTTTAAGAGTTGAGGTTAGACTCCAAATCATCATATTGCTGCTAATGTATTAGTTTTTGGCACACAAATACAACTTATGAGAAGTTAAAACAAACTTAGCCGTTTAGATTTACTTAACTGGTGTAATTTATAATATATCTCATACAAACTGTTAAGAAATTTAATATGTCTTTGCCTAATAGTTTCACGTATAATGGCCGAGTGGCAAGTGCTATGCTTCACATGTTCCTAACAAAAGTTGATTTCTGAACTTAACACGTATAGCTGCTAAATTAGGTGGCTAATTCTAAGTAGAGTACACTTGTACTATGTGCCACTGTCTTAAGGTGTTCTAGGAATAGAATCTGACATATGTTTGTATGTCACGAGAGCTTAATGCCAGTATGCCACCGATAGTTATGGTTAATAACCACCAGCATTTAGCATCTGCTCCATGTGTTTATAGATTTTTTTTTTGAAAGGAAGAAATTCTTATTAATGCTTTTTTTTTGGTTTTGAATCTTCACCGAGTACACTTGTACTATGCGCCACTGTCTTAAGGTGTTCTTCTAGGAATAGAATCAGACATATTTTTGTATGTCACAACAGCTTAATGCCACTGGTAGTTATGGTTAATAACCACCAGCATTTAGCATCTTCTCCATGTATTTATAGAATTTTTTTTTTTTTGGTTTTGAATTTTTGGATAGAATGATTATGTCCAATCGGATCAACAAGCGTTTTACTACATAGAGAAGGCTGTTGACAAGGTATGTTCACTAAAGCAAACACAATTGATGATGCTTTCAGAGCATGTATGAGAATCTCATGGAGCTTGTTATATTTTAGCTGCATCCAGGTGCTCTTTACCTTCTGGGTGCAGTATATTTGACAGGGGACTGTGTGAAGAAAGATATCGCCTCGGCATTATGGTGCTTCCACAGAGCATCGGAGAAGGTAAAGTTGTTCTTAATGTTCAACATGTTTCAGTTATTAGCTACCATTGGCAGACCTTTTTGTGCTCGGTAATTATCTTTTAGTAATAGTGATTCAAACCTTGTACCTGCTGACATATTGGCTTTCAGATATTTGTTGGTGAAGCTAAGGAAATTTGTAACAGGATGGATCAAGTAGTTGGTTCTTTGATTAATGTTCAACCATTTGAAAATTGGAAAGTTAGTATACTTTAGTCCGAAGAGATAGGTTCAGTGTGAGCAGGATTTCAATTGTATGAGTTGTCATTGATCCATGAGAATCAATGCAATTATTTTGCTTTGAATTTGGTTGTTTGTATGAGTCGTCATTGATCCATGAGAATCAGTGTAATTATTTTGATTTGAATTTAAACAATAGCCTAGTTTAGGTCAGTCTGTTTGAGCATAAATGCTTCTTTGACGGTGGAGCAGACATAAAGTTTTCTCTTGATTATATTTGTACATTACTACATAATTTGTGATTATCTAACTACTAGGGTTATATATATCAAAAAGGTCTCCAGGGGCTTTAGAAATCTTTATTAAAATAAAATATAACAATTTGGCCTTCAGGGACTTGACCGAGTGATTTTCAAGTAGTTTTATATGGGTAGCCACTCGACCTTGAATCCCGGGGAGATAGGGGCTAAAAAATCAATTTGGGTTTTGCCCACTCCTACCTTTCTTAAAATAAATTTATATATAAGATATCAAAAAGGTCAAAAACTTCATGCTTGATCAACATGATGCTCCTCAACATGTTGAAAGAATACAACTAATAGTGCAAGATATTATAGAATCTGTAAATAGTTTTCGAGAATGGTCAACGAGTCTTCAAATATCTGCAGGGACATGCTGGTGCAGCTATAGCGTATGGATCTCTCCTTCTAAGAGGTTAGCTGTTCCTGCTTTTATATGATTTTCCTTGATATTAGGGGGATCCTTGAAATTTTCCCCAATGTTTGTTTTATTACTATTATTATGGACTTTGTTTACATTGCATATCATAGACTTCGAGGAAAATTGGAATCAGATCACCCCACAAGATACATCATTGAGTAGCACATGTTATTTTTGTGCACACATCTTATATCACCACAACCTGCTGATTGCCTGATACTGTTAATAGATATGACTCCTGCGTGGTTGTGAGTTACACAGGAAGATCATTTATATAGATGGGGAGAATTTTGGTTGTCCGGAAAGAATGTTATTAATGTCTACTTCACTTACAAGATTGGGTTTCCCCTACTGATGCATTGACATATCTTAGGTGCCCAAGTCCCAGAATGTTTAACAAAATTCAATGCAAAGAGGGGTTCGTCGGCAAAAAAAGCAAGAATGAATTCAGAAAGCAATCTGGTTAATCCGGTAAAGAAGTCAAAGGAACAGTTTGAGGTTGCAGCACGAGCAGGATGTGATCTTGGATTAAAATGGTTGCAAAGAATTGAAGAGGAAGAGAAATGTCTGCTGAGTGAAAATGGTTCCGTGCAAACTCTGGCATAAAGGTGAACTATAATGTAGCATATGCTAGATTGAGCTCGTCATACATCTTGTTGGAGCAATTATCACCAATAAGCCCCTAAAAAAACTGTAATTTAGGAATTTATTACTTTTCAAAGTAATCTGATGTTATATTCCAGGTGAAGGAAGTATCTGAGAATGTGTTTATTCTGTTCTTGAGGTGTAAGCAAGATATATTATGATCTAAATTTGCTTTAGGGTCACCTACATTGAACTGTGATCACAAAAAGACCACACCTACATGCACAGTTAGTCATATTACAAAGTGCCTGCAATTTATGAGTCTCAAATAGCCGGTAGTGTTTTTTTTTATGGACGGTGGTTTAAGAATAGAAAAGAGCAAACTGTTAAAGGTGGCCGAAAGCGAAAATGGTATTAAAAAAGGACACTTATGATGTGAAATGACTCTTTTTGCCTGTTGACGTGATGGTCAAGTAACCTAATGCAGCAGACTATCGCTTATTCGCTTCTGCTGCAATCCCGTTTGGAGATTACCGTGTGCTCTTCAAAACAAGAAACACAAATGCAAACCAATTTGCCTATTAAGCCCCTTTCATCTATTAATATTAAAAACCATGCCACTGAAGCTCATTAATGAAGATAATAATTAATAGGAATATTAGTACAATAATCAGATCAGTTCAATTCAATTCGCACATATTCCAATTCTGCCCCCATTGGACGTTTGAGCTTCTCAATACCAACGCGCCACTCGCTTTTTATTGCGCCTATGGGGATAAGACCACGCAGCAGCGAAGCAGCCTCTTGGTTCCCGTACAATAATATACTGAGAATATTAATTGAAAATATAAATTAATTTATAAATATTATATTAAAAATATAAATATATAAAATTATTTGATAAATAAGTAACAGATGTTTTCAAAATGACCCGCAAAAGACCTCCGACTCAACTCAATGACATCCACGTCACCCATTTTAGGATTCCATTGTCATTAAAACCCAAATATAGGGGCAATTTCGTCTAACAAATAATCAACCTCTCCAACCCGTGCTTGCATGAATTAAAAAACTTGAAAAAATTCCCTCAAGCCACAATCCCCTTCTCACACACTCTTCCTACTCTCTGGGAAATGCATTCCCCTCCTTCCTCTTGAATCGTCTCTCTCTCTCTCTCTAAATAGCTGTTACTTCATCATCTCCATCATCATGTTCATGGGAAATGAGAAAATATAGAGCTCAGTTTCCTAAGCTCTTAACCACCACCTTTACATTTTTCTCGTTTATAAAACCCCTTTTTCAACTTTGAAGCTTCAGTCCATATATAAACTACATACTCGTCCAAACAGAAACCACTACTAGGGTTTCCGTACGCTTTCCTTTCCTTTAACCATGGCTTCGTCTTATGAACCCACCGAGTCAACCTACCAAACTCGCCGGACTCAACCAACCTACCTTCCACCCCATCCGAGACTCTCTTATAACAGTAATGGCGTCTCCCAAACTCCGTCCTTCAACTTCACCAACCGTTTCTCTCCTCCAAATCCTGGCCGTGGCCGTGGCCGCAACTCTTCTCGTGCCCCCTCAAACCCTAACCAAAACCGAGCTTCATATACCATATCCGACAAGTTTGAGCAACTGGAGCTGAAACCTGACGATGATGTTGATAGTACTGGTAACAATGGTGGTAACGCTATCAACTTTGATGCGTACGAAGACATTCCAGTGGAAGTGACCGGGTCGGATGTGACTCCACCGGTGGCGAGTTTTGCTGAGATTGATTTGGGGGAATCGTTGAACCGAAACATAAAGAGGTGCAAGTACGTGAAGCCGACGCCCGTACAGCGCCACGCGATACCTATAGCCATGGCTGGTCGTGACTTGATGGCGTGTGCCCAGACGGGGTCTGGCAAAACAGCTGCGTTTTGTTTTCCGATCATTTATGGGATTTTGAGGGATCCGTTGAAGATGGTGGGTTCGGGTCGTGGTGGGTTCCGGGTTGCGTACCCGACTGCTCTTATTTTGTCCCCCACCCGCGAGTTGTCTTGTCAGGTTGATTTACTTTTCGAGTTTTTTTTTTTTGTGCTATTTGGGTTTTCTTTGTTTTGTTTTTGTTTTTCATTTCTTTATTTTCAGATACATGAAGAGGCGACGAAGTTTGCTTTCAATACTGGGGTCAAGGTTGCGGTTGCTTATGGAGGGGCACCTATTGTGCAACAGGTTCTTTATACATTTTATTTATTTATACCTAATTGTTTTTTAATGTCATCATTACTTGTATATTTCTTGTTATTGTTTTAAAATTGTTGCATAAAATCTACTTGGTTGTTGATATTTGTTATAAATTATATCTGAGTTATGAACAAAATTAAAGTATTAGTGGTAAGTTAATCTTGAGTTTTGCATGCCAAAAAGGGGGTGATGTTATTTCCACCATTTGATTTGTACATTTTTTTTAAATGCTATCATTGATGTGAATTCATACTTACGCTGATTCAAATATATTGAACCTATGATTATCTTTTCTACTTTAATAAATTAAGTTGTCTATTCCTGTTCCTGCTTCCTGTATATTGCACTGTATAGTTTATAACTTTTATGTGTTTTTTAATGGTCTCGTGTGTACTAGGAATAAACTTTACTGGTATAAAATACTTTTGATAAATTGTTGATGATGTTCCTTGAATTGAACTTATCATAATGCAGTTCCGTAAATTGGAGAAAGGTGTGGACATCTTAGTTGCTACTCCTGGGCGCTTACTGGATATGATTGAGAGATCAAGAGTGTCTCTTAAAATGATTAAATATTTGGCTTTAGATGAGGCTGACAGAATGTTGGACATGGGATTTGAACACCAGATTAGGGAGATTGTCGAACAAATGGGCATGCCTCCACCTGGATCAAGGCAGACTATGCTATTCAGTGCTACATTTCCAGATGTGATACAGGTTCATTTATTCTTGCTATTGTTGTGCCATTTCTTTTGGGCACCAATTTTATATTATTTATTCTTTTACTCATTGAAACATGAGCAGGATGTTATTAAGATGCACTTCCCCTAAAGGTAGAATTTACTCTTGTTATGTTTGATTTGCATAATCTGAAATAATTTTATCATTCCATATTCTGGTGACATGCATATAAGTACATTTTATTATGAAAGGATGCTATCTTCATTATCTTTTGATTACCATGTCACTTCCTTGGTGGCCCATCTTATTAGTTGAAGCTTAGATGCAAGCTCTCCTGATGAGTTTAGTGAGACGGTTAAGACTGTTAAACTGTGTCTTGATATGTGATACTGTTGATATGAGTGAAGTTATATTGTCAAAACGAAATGCATTTTCATTTTGACTACTGAAGCTAATAGTTCAGAACATTCATAGTTATATACTGTTAGAATGAATCCCTAGTTGCTGCAATCACATTTTTTTTTTTGCATTCTTGCAGAGGCTTGCTTCGGATTTTCTTTCAAATTACATATTTCTGACTGTTGGAAAAGTTGGTTCTAGCACTGATTTGATTGTTCAAAAAATTGAATTAGTTCAAGATATGGACAAAAGAAGCCATCTCATGCATCTGCTGTGCACCCAAAAGGCAAATGGAATTCATAGCAAGGTATTTTTGATAAACTGCTTCTTCAAATGATGAGGCATGTGCTGTGACAATTTTATAAGTGTGGTTTGGGGATTCTTACATGTTTGTGTGAAGTTGATAGTGTATTCAAACTGTGTATAATAATTTAAAGATTTAAGTTTTTTCAAATTGCTGAAATGCGGAGTGCTTACCAATTGTATATATTGCAGCCTTCCTTAACTCTAATTTTTGTCGAAACTAAGAGAGGAGCTGATGCATTAGAACATTGGTTGTCCAGGAATGGTTTACCTGCAATAGCAATACATGGTGACAAAGTGCAAAGGGTTAGCTTCTTCTCTGTTTTTCTACTTTTTGGCATTGTGCTCTTCTATTACACAAGTGTCACACGAGTGTGCCTTTATAGTCTCTTATGTTTCTTTCTAATATCTCAATTTACTTGTTATTTATGAAGGAGAGGGAACATGCACTGAGGTCTTTTAAGAAAGGTATTACTCCGATTTTGGTGGCAACAGATGTTGCTTCACGAGGCCTGGACATTCCAAATGTTGCTCATGTCATCAACTTTGATTTGCCCAAAGACATTGATAACTATGTTCACAGGATAGGACGAACTGGTCGGGCTGGTAATTCTGGCCTTGCAACTGCATTATTTAGTGACAAGAACCTCTCATTAGCAAAGCCACTTGTCGATCTAATGCAGGAGGCAAAACAGGAAGTACCATCTTGGCTTAGCCAGTATGCTGAGAATACTTTTGCCGGCAGTGGTTCGTCCAGCAGGTATGGGCTTGGCAATTTTGGAGGATCTGACTTCCGAAGAAGTCCACCAGCTCGGGTTGATAATTATTACCATTCAAGCTCTAATGATGATTCAAATCCTGTTGTTGATTCTTATGAAACTGCCAGCTCCAACTATTATGCTACTGATCATTCTCATGCAGATTATTATGCTCCAGCTGATGAGGATTCTTTTGCAACCAGGTCTTATGAACATGGGTTTAGTAATAATGAATCCATAGTTGCTACTGGTTGGGACTAGAGATGTATCTTTTGCGCTGGTGGTTTATTTTATACCAAGCAGTAAATAATTATATGCTTTACAAGAGTTCAAGGTAAAAACAGCAGCTGAAGACCTAACCAACTACAAGTTTGACAAATACAGACTTCACATTTTGCATTATTTTGGAGACCTTTAGCTTCTAATTGTCTTTTTATTTTTTATGTTGGGCTGTTTTAGAAACTCTTTACTACCTAATTGGTTTTGGTTCTTAGTCTTACTAGTCGACTCTTAATCTTAAGCATTGAGGTTGAGCCAAGCAGAAGGTTATTTTGTTGATTTTTAATTCTTCTGCAACTAAGCTTTTTGTTATGATGATTTTGAATGTTTTTATTAATTTTCCCCCTTATTTTGACTTATTAAAATTTCTATAATAATAAATGATTGATTATTAGATAAATAACTGGAATTAAAATGTGAATTCACTGTTAAGATATCTTCATTTTATGAACAAGTTGGTGAATCTACTAATTGCCTTTTTATTTTATCAAATTTACAAAATTGACCATAACCACACTTTCATAAAATATTTTTAATAAATGGACAAATTACCCTTAGAAAAAAAAAAAAGCAAAAAGGCGCCCAATGACGCCCACTCAAAGCAAGCAAGCCAGCAAGAGTCTCTTTTAAAAAAAAAAATTTATTATATGTAATTTTTTTAATCTAATGTTATTTAATATCAATTTCACTTAAATTTTTTATTCTAGTTTTTGTTTAAATTTAATTTAATAATTTTATAAAAAAATTATTGTTGACGGCGGATTTTGGTCTCAGGGGCAATAAGGGTTTTTTACTCCCGAGACAATCCTTCCCGAACAGTGAATTTGTTTTGTTTATGGGAAACCAAAAGTAAATTTGGCAAAAGATAGATAAATGCATCAATCAACAAAGAGATTTAACGTGGTTCGGCGGATCAGATCCAACCTACATCCACGGGCACAGAACGGACGATGTTTTTATTACTGAGATATGCTTCTCTGCTCTGTTTTTGTGTTTACAAGTCTGATGGTAACGATCTTGATTCCCCTTACTTATAATTTCCCCTTCTATTTATAATAGTGAAGAAATCAGATTCATTTTTCCCACAAGAATTCATAGTCGAAACTACATTCACTTCTCATATCCTATTAGGACACTGACTCATTCACCTTTCATATCATATTAGGACACTGACTTATTCACCTTTCCCCATGAAAGTAGGATAACTTATCTTCTTATCCGTAAGAATATGATGTCTTATCTTCTGGAGCAAATCCCGCCATATTCCCGGTCTTCATGAGGTCGGTTATGATGGTCTTTGGAACTGAGAATGTTGTTGTCGATCTGATAATACCCGGTCATCCGATCTTAAGTGGTCGGGTTACAGATCATAAGCGCTCGGCCCCTAACTCATGTGGTCGGGTCGGTATTAATGATCTCGATCAACAAAGGAGTTTAACTTTTTTACCCATACCGTATTGCTTAAATATCATAGGACCTGAAAATACCACCAACATCTGTCCCCTAGTTCTCGGTTCCAACAAGTGTACGAGTTGGTGCCGGGAACTATATAAAAAGAGTGGTATTTGCTGGTGAACTGGTGGCCAATCTTTGAAGGAGAAAATTCGTCGGCCTACACTTATCTCATCCTCGGTCTGACTCAGGTGTTCATCATGTCTTTCTCTTTCTTTCTTTTTTTTTTTTTTTTTTACATGTTTCTATTCCACTTTTTATCTTTCATAATCTGCTCCGAATAATCTCCTGCAAACGATCTCTTGAGGCTCGGCCATGAGGGGACAACCCGAGCCGGAAATTAGATCATGCGGTGGGACGTAACCTGACCCCGAGCTGGGAGAAACACTTGGCTCTGGGGGAATGTTACGTTCCCAGTCCAAAGAGACAGACTCAGTGGGACGTGATACCAAAATGTGAATTCACTGTTAAGATATCTTCATTTTATGAACAAGTTGGTGAATCTACTAATTGCCTTTTATAAATGACGTGATATCAATACTAATTGCCTTTTTTATTTTATCAAATTTACAAAATTGATCATAACCACACTTTCATAAAATATTTTTAATAAATGGACAAATTACCCTTAGAAAAAAAAAAAAAAAAGCAAAGAGGCGCCCAATGACGCCCACTCAAAGCAAGCAAGCCAGCAAGAGTCTCTTTAAAAAAAAAAAAATTATTATATGTAATTTTTTTAATCTAATGTTATTTAATATCAATTTCACTTAAATTTTTTATTATATGTAAATTTTTTAATCTAGTTTTTGTTTAAATTTAATTTAATAATTTTATAAAAAAATTATTGTTGACGGCGGATTTTGGTCTCATTGGCAATAAGAGTTTTTTACTCCCGAGACAATCCTCCCCCAACAGTGAATTTGTTTTGTTTATGGGAAACCAAAAGTAAATTTGGCAAAAGATAGATAAATACATCAATTAACAAAGAGATTTAACGTGGTTCGGCGGATCAGATTCAACCTACATCCACGGGCACAGAACGGACGATGTTTTTATTACTGAGATATGCTTCTCTGCTCTGTTTTTGTGTTTACAAGTCTGATGGTAACGATCTTGATTCCCCTTGCTTACAATTTCCCATTCTATTTATAATAGTGAAGAAATCAGATTTTTTTTTCCCACAAGAATTCCTAATCGAAACTACATTCACTTCTCATATCCTATTAGGACACTGACTCATTCACCTTTCATATCCTATTAGGACACTGACTTATTCACCTTTCCCCATGAAAGTATGATAACTTATCTTCTTATCCGTAAGAATATGATGTCTTATCTTCTGGAGCAAATCCCGCCATATTCCCGGTCTTCATGAGGTCGGTCATGATGGTCTTTTGAACTGAGAATGTTGTTGTCGATCTGATAATGCCCGGTCATCCGATCTTAAGTGGTCGGGTTACAGATCATAAGCACTCGGCCCCTAACTCATGTGGTCGGGTCGGTATTAATGATCTCGATCAACAAGAGAGTTTACCTTTTTTACCCCTACCGTATTGCTTAAATATCATAGGACCTGAAAATACCACCAACATCTGTCCTCTAGTTCTCGGTTCCAACAAGTGTACGAGTTGGTACCGGGAACTATATAAAAAGAGTGGTATTTGCTGGTGAACTGGTGGCCAATCTTTGAAGGAGAAAATTCGTCGGCCTACACTTATCTCATCCTCGGTCTGACTCAGGTGTTCATCATGTCTTTCTTTTTCTTTTTTTTTCTTTTTTTTTTTACATGTTTCTATTCCACTTTTTATCTTTCATAATCTGCTCCGAATAATCTCCTGCAAACGATCTCTTGAGGCTCGGCCATGAGGGGACAACCCGAGCAGGAAATTAGATCATGCGGTGGGACGTAACCTGACCCCGAGCTGGGAGAAACACTTGGCTCTGGGGGAATGTTACGTTCTCAGTCCAAAGAGACAGACTCAGTGGGACGTAACCCGACCCCGAGCTGAGAGAAACACTTGGCACTGGGGGAAATGTTACATCCCCAGTCCAAAAGACAGACTCAGTGGGACGTAACCCGACCCCGAGCTGAGAGAAACACTTGGCACTGAGGGAAATGTTACGTCCCCAGTCCAAAAGACAGACTCGGTGGGACGTAACCCGACCCCGAGCTGAGAGAAACACTTGGCACTGGGGGAAATGTTACGTCCCTAGACCAAAAAGCTGACTCGGTGGGACATAACCCAACCCCGAGCTGAGAGAAACACTTGGCTCTTGGGGAATGTTACGTCCTCAGACCAAAAAGCTGACTCGGTGGGACATAACCCGACCCCCGAGCTGAGAGAAACATTTGGCTATGGGGGAATGTTACGTCCCCAGACAAAAAAGCTGACTCGGTGAGACATAACCCGACCCCGAGCTGATAGAAACATTTGGCTCTGGGGGAATGTTACGTCCCCAGACCAAAAAGCTGACTCGGTGGGACATAACCCGACCATGAGCTGATAGAAGCACTTGGCTCTGGGGGAATGTTACGTCCTCAGACCAAAAAGCTGACTCGGTGGGACATAACCCGACCCCGAGCTGATAGAAACCATAATGGCCTCGGCGGAACGAATCCAGCCTCGAGCCGATTAACCAAGTGGCCTCGGCGGAACGAATCCGGCCCCGAGCCGATTAATCCTTGGGACTTATTCAGAAGGGAGGTGAATCAACCTTTGAAGCCCTATCGGGTTTGGCATGGGCGTCCCCTTGCCAGTCCAGCGAAAATCAAAAACAAAACTTTTAGAAAATAAAATCAAAAAACGGGGGTGACTTAACACTTATCCAAAGCAACAGTACGGATGCCTCAAAACAGCGTCTTGTCCGAGGTCTCCAAAACACAATTCTGAATCTTTCAATTCAGAGTCCCGGCGAACCAGGATTTGGATCAAAGAGCGTTTAGAATGGTAAAGGCACATCCTCTATACTTCAGGTCACCATGGAGCTTGTGTATTGTTTGAGGGCTCCTCCTTACAACGCTGGAGCAAGCATACGTTACGAGGGCACAATCCATCCCCGTGCTATACTTCTCACGGATCCGAACGATCAAAATAGGGATCAAAGAGTGTCTGAAATATTAAGGGCATGTTCCTCCTTATGTTCGGTAACACTGGAGTAAGCAATCGCTACGAGGGCATGATCCCTCCTCGTGCTATGCTTCTCACGGATCCGAATGATCGAAGAAATATGTAGGTATGGATCAAAGAGTGTCCGAAGCATTAATGGAATGCTCCTCCTTATGTTCGGTAACACTGGAGCAAGCAAACATCACGAGGGTATCATCCTTCCTCGTGCTATGCATCTCAAGGATCCAAATGACCAAATAGGTAGGGATCAAAGAGTGTCCGAAGCATTAAGGGAATGCTCCTCCTTATGCTCGGTAACACTGGAGCAAGCAAACGCCACGAGGGTATCATCCATCCTCGTGTTATACATCTCACGGATCCAAATGACCAAATAGGTAGGGATCAAAGAGTGTCGGAAGCATTAAGGGAATGCTCCTTCTTATGCTCGGTAACACTGGAGCAAGCAAACGCCACGAGGGTATCATCTCTCCTCGTGCTATGCATCTCACGGATCCAAATGACCAAATAGGTAGGGATCAAAGAGTGTCTGAAGCATTAAGGGAATGCTCCTCCTTATGCTCGGTAACACTGGATCAAGCAAATGCTACGAGGGCATAATCCCTCCTCGTGCTATGCTTCTCACGGATCCATTGGTCAGACAAAACAGACGGGAATACAATCTCCGTAGTCGCAATTCCCAAATCGGCCAGGCCAGCCACCTTACAGGGGCATTCCCTCCCCGTAAAGGAGGGGAATGAAAGATAACGCCACCCGCTTGTGCATCTTCCAATGAACTTGATAACTTCATCAATCAGAATCATTGGCAAAGCAACGGCCAAGACCAAGAGCCATTCATTCACGCTGAGAGGTACGATTCCGAATACTTGAGCAAGGAATGGCACGTAAAAGATCAAAAAGTGCAAGCCAAATGACACAGACATGGCCAAAAGGAGCCATGGGTTGACCCATGGAGGCATCGACAGCAAACTCGAGTCCTCAAAGAGGGCATTCAATGAATTGAACATCTCAATGGCAACCAAGACTAAGAGGGAGAGAGTTGTGGCCTTGACTTTCCCATAGTGGAAATACTCGCATGGATCTTTATCAAAATTGAACACTTGATTGCCGGCTGTAAAGGGTGACACTGTAAAATTCTCCCAAGAATGGCAGTGACCCCAGTTAGAAAGTTGAGTGTAGGTGACAAGACTATGGCCGTCTCCACTCAGGTCAATGCCCAAGAATGTGTTATGTGTGTACCATATGACAAAGATCCCAACGGTTGATACCCCAACATCGAGTCCAATCACCAGATAGCGGATTAAAATCCAAGGAGTGATCAACGAGTCATCACTTCTTCGAGGGGGCTTCTTCATTATATCCATGTCTGGAGGGTTAAATCCTGATAAACGCCTTCATGTTGTTGTAGATGGATCTGCCTTCACCAACAACAGCAAATATTGTGCTAAAATTATCATCTGCTAATACCATATCTAAGGCTTCCTTGGCAACCTCTGTCCTTGCAATGCCCATTGCTATCCCTATGTCAGCCAACTTCTATGCTGGTGCATCATTCACACCATCACCAGTTATTGCAACAACTTCACCATCCTCTTTCAGCAACCTCATTATTTCTTGTTTATGCCTTGGTTCAACCCTGGAGAACATAAGCCCTACATCTTGTCTTAGATAGTTTTTATGATCACGGAGATCCATAAACTCTCTTCCAGTTAAACTTCGTGAACTGATATCTTCACGAGATCCGAATACACCAATTTCTCGACAGATAGCTTCAGATGTATTCTTGTGGTCCCCTGTAATGACCATAGCACGAATTCCAGTAGCTTTGCAGTCATGAATTGCTTGACGGACCTCATGGATTTTAACATGGCTTGATTTTCCTCCCTATCTTTCCTTATATTTTCCTCTATTTTCTCCATCCATTCTGCTGTTGAACTCTCTGTCGATCGGTGATTTCCACCTTCTGCCATCGTCTTACTACGCGAGCCGCTTTTTATTGAGTTCCCCACAGACGGCGCCAACTGTTGACGGTGGATTTTGGTCTCAGGGGAAATAAGAGTTTTTTACTCCCGAGACAATCCTCCCCCAACTGTGAATTTGTTTTGTTTATAGGAAACCAAAAGCAAATTTGGCAAAAGATAAATAAATACACCAATCAACAAAGAGATTTAACGTGGTTCGGCGGATCAGATCCAACCTACATCCACGGGCACAGAACGGACGATGTTTTTATCACTGAGATATGCTTCTCTGCTCTGTTTTTGTGATTACAAGTCTGATGATAATGATCTTGATTCCCCTTACTTACACTTTCCCCTTCTATTTTTAATAGTGAAGAAATCAGATTCCTTTTCCCACAAGAATTCCTAGTCGAAACTACATTCACTTCTCATATCCTATTAGGACACTGACTTATTCACCTTTCCCCATGAAAGTAGGATAACTTATCTTCTTATCCGTAAGAATATGATACTTATCTTCTGGAGCAAATCCCGCCATATTCCCGGTCTTCATGAGGTCGATCATGATGGTCTTTTGAACTGAGAATGCTGCTGTCGATCTGATAATGCCCGGTCATCCGATCTTAAGTGGTCGGGTTACAGATCATAAGTGCTCAGCCCCTAACTCATGTGGTCGGGTCGGTATTAATGATCTCAATCAACAAAGGAGTTTACCCTTTTTACCCCACCGTATTGTTTAAATATCATATGACCTGAAAATACCACCAACAATTATCATAAGTTTTTTATTATTTATACCACAAATTAGATATGCACAAATCATCATAAGTTTCTTAATATTAATACTGGCATTGATCACTTACATCCAATGGGTAAATTTAACATGAGTAGTTAATAGCGATGTCAATTTTTCCCATCCCGTCTTATTTGGGACATTTTTATGTCGCGTTTCAAAAATTGGACGGGATTGAAAATTTAAACGGGACGGGACGTGACAACAGGATGAGACGAGATTTCACGGAATGAGATGAAAATTAGTGAGATTTAGGACATGACCTGGACCATTTTTTGTCCCAAAAAATATAACGGGATTGGACCATGATGATTTTTTATCATGATTTCATGAATAAGACAAGATCAAGATTGATAAATCCCGTCCTTTGTTGACCTATTGCCAACCTTAGCTAATGCTTATTTGGGGTTACAAATATCTATCGTCAAAAGGTTGGTGTTAAATTGAGGTATGTCGAACTCTTATGGTGCGTTTACGCACTCGTAATCGGAATGAGATGGAATCGGAATGAAATGGAATCGGAATGAGCTGTAATGTAAATGGTAAATCGGAATCATAATAAGTTGTTTACTTAACTATAGGAATCATAATCGAAATGAAGCAGTATTACCATTGATGTGTTTACTTTGTCTAGTAATCGGAATGAATTGTTAAAAAGTTACAAAAATACCCTTAGTTATTATTATATATTAATTTATTATTTATTAATTACTTTTATTTTTTTATGTATTAAATTACTCAATGTTAAATAGTTCTTTTATTAAAATATTAAATATTAAATATTATTTTATTATTAATTATTATTTTATTATTAATTATTAATATATTTTATTTATTATTTATAATTAATATTAATTAATTATAAATGTATTAAATTATTCTTTTATTAAATTATTATTTTATTAAAATATTAATTATTATTTTATTATTAATTATTATTAATTTTACTTATTATTTATAAATTAAGTATTAATTAAGTATTACTTTATTAATTAATGTATTAAATTACTAAATATTAATATATTATTTTATTAAAATAGTAAATATTATTTTTTATTAATTAATTATTAATTATTAATATATTTTATTTATTATTTATAAATTAATATTAATTAATTATCTTATTGATAATATTGTAATTTCCCATCAATAATGGGAATGAGAATCTCATTCCCATGGGGGTGGTGAGAATGAGATTCACATTTCTCATTCCCAAATTTGTGGGCCCCACTCCCATTCTCATTCCCATTTTTATTCAAATTTATGAAGTAAACAACCTTATTGGAAATAATTCACATTCCTCCATTCTCATTACCTTTAAGTAAACACACCATTAAGGTAAATTGAAATTAACCCTAAAAATGGACCACTAAAAAGTAAATAATAATGATACACATACACCCAACTCCACACTCATAACAGAAAAATAATGACGTTTCAGTCTGTGTTGATATTTACGTGACCTCAACACAAATTGAAATGTCGTTGTTTTTGTTATAGGTGTGGAGTTGAGTGTGGAGTTGGTGCACATGTATCATGTTTATTGGTAGAGTTTATATATTTAATGATTTAAATTATATATTCCAGGAGAGTGTTAACAAACACCCCCTAAACCCGAAACCCAGACCGGAAACCCGAAACCCCCAACCCCCAAACACTAAAGAGTGTTGTAGACGCTGATTTTCGCCCGAGTTCCACAATCGAGAATTTGTAGAGAGAGGGCACTAGCGATCATGCAAAACAAAGGTAGAGTGGGCATGGAGAATCTACCCACCGGTGTGGTGGGTGCTGTAGACACTCCGATACTAAAGTCATTAATGGAAATGAGCGATAAATAAGAGAAGGAATAAGGTCTGAGATTATCTTTTCTTCTGTAGACTGTCGTGAGGGCGGTGATTTTATGTGTAGAGGGTGAGAGGTTTAGAGAGCTAAGAGTTGGAGTTAGGAGGCTTAGGCTTCAATGAATCATATCTTTGAATTATGATTCATTTTATAGATTAATGAATGAGGTGTGACAGTTGGAATATGAGCCATATTTATGGAGGCGGGCCCACAATATGTTTAGATAATTATTTTCGGTGGTAAACTGACTAATTGTACGGGGAGCAATTAATTAGGAATTGACATTTTTCAGTTAATGAATTATTTAAGAATTTGGGGATAAATCACGGGCTTTATTGAAACTGGGTCAGGAAAGTGAACCATTGGCTTCTATAATGGGCTTTATTTGTCATGAATCTACAGTAAAAAGACGATTATACATTTGGTGCCAAATTTAGTCCGTACAAGTGTATATTTATTAAAATGAAAATTAATCATTTTACACTTGTAATTTCATTAATCCTCTTAATTTAACACATTTTTTGAAATAATAATTAAATTTTTATTTTATATATTTTTATTTCTTATATAGGAGAAATAATATTTGGGATACATAACTATAAAACTGGACTTGATATTTGGATTTGGAGGTCGGAAACTTGAAATGACGTTCTAATAGTGTATAATTTCGGAAATTCCAACTTTATGCAATTTTCGTATTTTGGCCATAACGTTTTACTCCGATATCGGATTGAGGTGATTTCAGTTCCAGATGAAAGAAGACTCATATAATACAACTTTGATTTTTATAATATTTTCTAGTTCTGAGATTTTCAAGGTCGAAATTGGTGAAAAATCTAATGTGTGTTGCTTGTAATTTTAATTATTAGAAAACAAAATAAAAAATAAAAGTTGAAATGTCAGAATCCACTTTAGGTGAATTGTGACAATGTTTGTAAAATGATCAATAAAAATAAAAATGGAAAAAAAGGAAAAAGGAAAATAAATAAATTAGTAAGAGTTTGTTTTTTGTATTTGATTTGGAAAATTGTAATTAATAATTGAGGGATGATCACTTCTACTATAAATAGATATGCCCACCTCTCATTTTCTTAATTATTCTTTCATTTTCTCTCTTCAAGAATTTGTAAGAAGTGTCATGTATGTTTTATTTTCTTGTAATTTCTTTTTTTCTTTCAGTAATAAAATTATGTGTGTTTTTATTCAAAATATGAATAACTAATTTCATTTTTCTGGGATAAAGGGTGAAACTCTAAATATGAGAATATAAATTAATCTTTTTTATATTATAATAAATGAATTATACTCTGAAGATTAATATTTAATATTCTCTTATATTTGCGGGTATCTTAATTCTCTGTAAACAATCATCTTTGGTTGACACAATTAATACTTTATCCCATATTATATGAGAGAGTAATTTAAATCTGAATTAATTATTGACAAACTTTGTTACCGCCTTTATGACTGATTTATTTATTTGACATAATTGAGTGCCTAACTGGACTTGTTATTGATAAATATTATCACTGTCTTTATGGTTGATTTTATATATTTTGACATAATTAATTCCTCAAGTAAATTAACTAATTAATAATGACAATTTATTTATTATAAAAAAGTAAGATTTCTCTATATTTAAAATATTAAAAGTGAATACTTCAACTCCAATATTTTAATTTATTATTATATTTCAATTTAAAAATTGTCAATCACTTCAATTAAGCCTTTTTTTTACTTGAATTGTTATTTTATTTTAATAAATCTATTTTATATGGATCGATCACATATTTATCGAATTATTTTATTACTTCCATATTCTAAATGAAGAATAACTTTGGGACTGTATAAAAAAATCAAAGTAATATAATTTTACCAGGGGTACCATAGTAGTGGCCCAATTCTCAAAGGTTCTCTTTCACCATGTAAAAGAAAATCAAAAGAAGAAACCAACCTGCAGTTCTTTTTAGCTTTTCTGCTTTTGCACATCATCATATCCCTAATATTTTCATCCAAATAGAAGAATTTGAGAATTAGGGTTTTTGTAATAAGCTCGAAATGGAAGAAATTACAGAGGGAGTTAACAACATGAATTTGGCTGTTGATTCAATAAAAAAGAATCGAATTCAAGTCTCTAATACCAAGAAACCCCTGTTTTTCTACGTTAATCTCGCCAAGGTATGATTTTTATTTCTCTGTAGATATGTTTGGATGCTCTGAAACTGTAGGAAAGTAAATATAAGCAATTCTTAACATTTTTGGATTTTGGGTATTGTATTCAATTCTTTTTATTGGCCTGGTTCATACAGATTTTTTTCTTCTCTTATTTCTAAAACATATTTGATCTCTATGAGACCTAATAGTGGTTTAGGGTTTTACATCTTTTCTGGGATCTGGGTTTTATGTACTTGATGATATGTTATGCATCTATTTTAGTATTTATAAATTTAGGTTTTTGTGTTTTACTTCAGAAATCTTTGAACTTTTATCAGGTTCATAAATCTTTTTTTTTTTTCTGTGTAATTTCTGGTTTCAGAGGTATATGCAGCAGCACAATGAGGTGGAGCTCTCTGCCCTTGGAATGGGTATTCCCACGATCATCCCTATGAACATTCTTTAACCCTCTTGCATTCTTCACTATCATATGATGTCAAATTCTTATCATTTACATTTCTCAACGAACTACACTGATGTGGAATTACTCTCAAAATTGACTTTGTTGGTATACATCTTGTTCTGTTTAGTGAAAGTCTCCAATAAGTCTGTACTTTGAATTCTACACTGTATTGCCATAAATTCTTAATGATGGCATATTTTGTGCTTAAGCTTCTTCTTTTACGCATATGCCTGCAGCTATTGCTACAGTTGTCACCGTTGCAGAAATACTGAAAAACAATGGTTTGGCTGTTGAGAAGAGTAAGATTTTCTATTTCCCATTTGATACTTTGTAGTATTTTCTACCTCGCCTACGAAGTATTGATTTGTTTAGTAATCAATGTGTACTCTTTGCAGAGATCATGACCTCAACAGTTGATATGAAGGATGAATCTAGAGGACGCCCTGCCCAGAAAGCCAAGGTAAATGAATACAATATATGTCTGTGCTTCCTTTTTTTTATTTCTACTTGGTTTACCACATAATTTACATGCTATGTAAAAACCTGCTGTGAATAGTCCTCTTCATATTCCTTCATTTTCAAAACTTTCAAGAAAGGGAATATATACCTTTTTTATTCAAGTTCTCTGCTTTTTTGTCATTCTTCCAGACTAGTCAGATTTTGTCAGTGGTTCACTGGTTTGAAGGAACTCATTTAATTATCATTTGAGTTAATTCTATGTATGTTAAATTTGGTACTGGTTAATCATGGTTCCATCGGCATTGTTGGTTTCCATCTGGCACAGTTAATGTTTGATGTTGATGTTCTAGTCATGGAATATATAATACAAATTTATATAATATCACCTTTAGAAGTTGATATTTTGCTGTTGTGATGCTTCTTTTCAGATTGAAATATGGCTGGAGAAGACTGCAAACTTTGATGAACTGATGGCTGCTGCTGCTGAGGAGAGGGAAGCTTCTGGTGATGGTGAAGAGCAGAGTTGAAA
Source organism: Zanthoxylum bungeanum (assembly GCA_019454045.1). Taxonomy (NCBI): domain Eukaryota; kingdom Viridiplantae; phylum Streptophyta; class Magnoliopsida; order Sapindales; family Rutaceae; genus Zanthoxylum; species Zanthoxylum bungeanum. The sequence continues at coordinate 140,849 of SKCR01031732.1, read as the reverse complement.
TGAGTTTATTTATTAGTATCTGGTTTGGTTTGGTTTTAATTCTCTAGCTCTGGTGAAGTTAATTAGTCAGTTTCTTTGATTATCGAGGTATTTTCGGCTTTGTGGTCATGATTCTCCTGTCCTAAATTGGTTTGGTAAGTGTGAATTTTATAATAAGAATGTAGAAGCACCATTTTTAGTCTTCCAAATTAATATTATTTATTTGTTATTTATTCTATTCTTTGTCTCCAATTCTGCTAAGTACCTTCAATGTGATGATGATGTTTCGATATCTGCAATGGTGAGTGAAAGACTTGCTTTGTTTAAATCCTCTTTGTGCATTCTATTTACTCATTATTGATTTATCCTTCTTGGTTAATATTGGTTTTCCATTAAGAAGGCTAGTCGCTAGACTATCATTATTGTTCTTTTTCATTTGGAGAACTAGACTGTTATGGTGTTGGGCTCTAAGTCTGAAAATGACTGCCTTAAGATTCTTTTTTACTGTCATCAAATATATATTGGTCAACCATGGCCTGTTGTCACGGGGCTGGAAAATCTGTGGGATGCAAGTTATGACAGCCGCCCCCACCTAGCTTGGCGGCACTTTCATCGCATTATCCTCCCAAAACTTTGCGATCTGGTCCCAGAATTGCCATAGGTAATCTTCGCATTCCCAATCTTGCCTTGCTATCCATTTGTCTCTTCCGTTTCACCAAGTACTTATAGCTTGGTGTGACACATTTCCTTGGGAGATGGCTCTTTATATCTCTGTACCAACCCCTTATGGCACTTTCCGTATGTCTGGTCTCTTCCGCTTTTTTATTACAGTAATAATATGCTTACAATGTATTAAGTAATAATTAATATTATTATCTTATCATTCATGTGTTAATTATTAACACTAATCATTGAGTGACATGTACGATACTACATCAATTGGGATGTTTCCCAACTTTCTAACCATATAATTTCTCTTTTGATTAGGATCCATTTTGTTGGGTTTATTGTGTTGGCAAACTCCGTAACATACCGTGTTATATTGAGTTGTAATGAGTCTTGAAATGCTTGGGTATGTTGTTGACATTGGCAGATGAATTTATCAGAGCTGCGTTCGTAGTGCAACTTTTAATTTCCGCATATTACACCTATTCCCCCATAGGTGTATAGGGTCAGGATCTTTATAATTTTCACATTATACAAAACTCTTATTGCCTGGCTCCAGGGGAACCAAATTAGTTTCTGGCCCTTAGCAAATACTTTTCCATACCACAGGTTTGATCATAGATTCTGATTCTGATTGGAGGTTTGTGCACTCGCCTGATATAATGGTTGTTTCTAAATACTAGGTTAATACTAAGTGGGGGCAATCTGGGTAACCTTGGATGTAGAAGCTGAGTTTTATGCAACTGAGATTTGACAGTATCATAATTATTTGAAAGATTGGTTTCTTGCAAACAGAACATTGGGAATGTACTACTACTAAAAACGAACAATTTGGCGGCCTCTTGCAGGGAAGGAATTAGAATGTTTGATCTTCTTTCTCAATCAATATCTTCTTGCATGCTTCGTAGCACATGAAAGAAATCCCAGCAGCAGGGACCAGTTTCATGCAGCTCGGACCCAAACCTTTGTACAGACCTGGAAGACCTTCCTTCTCAATGATGGTTGCAAGTGCATGAAGCATGTTCCGGTACTGTCTTCCGTTGAGAGCTCCAGCCTGCATGTACTTTCGAGCCACCTCAAGGGGGAAAGTTGCAGTACATGAAATTGCTCCAGCTGCTGATCCAATTACAAGAGTCGTGATATTTCCAATTTCCTCCTCCTTGAAAGCTTTTTTGTAACATTTTCGCAGGGTATCATAAGCAAAATAGTTGGTGGCAGCATATGGAACTACTCCTATTAGACTTGGAGTAAGGCCTCTGTATAGCTCCGCAGGTCCCTCCTCCCGCACTATAGTTAAGAATGCATCTAAGAGATTCTTGTACACTCCTTTCTGCAATCAGATTAAAAGCTGCATGTATTGAGATAAGATTTGACTGTATGATACAAGACATGATAATAAGTTAATCAATCGTGTTCGTGTTCGTGTTCGTGTTCATGTCCATACTCGTGTTACCTGAACTGTTAGTCGGGTTTTAAGTAGCTCAAGCGGGTACATGCACAAGGTAGAGCTAACTCCAGCAACAGCACCTGCAATTGATGAAGCAGGAATAAGGAGCCTGGGCTCTTCCCCAGGTTTAGGGGTCAAGTGCTTCTTAACCGTATCATAAGCAAATAACTGCAGAGAGTTCCACCAGCACCCAATTTAACTTCTTAGTTAAACACTTTCTAGATTGATCACAAACCAGTGAGCAAAAAAAAAAAAAACCAATGAAATAACAAAGCAAACTATCAAAAGGAAATTATTTACAGGGAAATTCAATCACATATTGAAAAAAAAAAACTTCAAGATCTTAAGTGACAATAACAAGAAGAAACAAAATCATCAACAAACCCCAAAACCAATATACTAGACAGAACTTCAGGGCAACTAAAACAAAAAAAAAAGAGTAATAGTCATGTCATGTTTCATAATACACAAACACCTATCTTTAGCAGTCTATGAATTAACAATGGTTATAATATTCAGAAAAATCACATGAACATAAAAAAAACACAATCCTGAATTCAGATATCTTTATCACACACCTCTATAGCCTTGCTTGGTGCAACCCGGATGACATTAACCAAATTGCCTCTAAACAAACCCTTCCATCCATCACTTTTCAGGATGGCATCAAACACTTCGCCGCTAGAATTCCCACAACTCCCCACCATCAAATGTGTCCTTATAGTCTCCAATGGAGCAACAGCTGTGCGAGACACAGCACCTGCAACCGCTCCGCTGATCAGCTTTCGCAGAGTGTGGTTTCCAATCTTAATCCTCAATTTAAAGCCACCCTTCCTTTTCACAACCTTCTTTCCAGCCTCCAATACCTTACCAAACACCAATTGTGGGATCCCATCAATCCTAAAACTCGGTTCAGGGAATGACACATGTTTTGTAAGAAAATTAGTAAACGGAAGTTGTGTACTATTCTCCAAACAATTAACAGGGTTTGGTGAGATCCCAACTTCCATTCCAGCGTTTCCAATACTTGCAAAGAAGCAAGTTTTGGAACTAATGCTCTTTTGAGAATTGCATTGAAGCTTAATACCAGAACTAGAAAACACAACATCTTTGTTACTATACTGAACTACTTGTAAACTACTTGCCTTCCCCATTATTATTAACTGAAACCCTGAAACACAACTATTTTCTACTGGTTTCAGGAATTAACAGAACCACTATTGTGTAGAAAAAGTGTATAGTTCGATATTTGATGAAGAAAAAAGTTTGTTTTACACTAACGGGTGCCTAAAACAATAAATTTTGGTTGATGGGCATGGAACAAATTTGCAAAAGAACGAACCTTCGACGAATATGAGGCAGGGTGCAACAAGTTGGCAAATAGAGAATAAAGGTAAAAGAGGTTACCACCAGATGGCTTGAATGAACACAATAAAGAAATATTCTTCTCTCTTTCTCTGCTCACCCGGTTAAGCAGAAAAGAGAGCAAAGGATAATATAATGTGTGCTTGCTTTACTCTCTAAAAGGAACCCCTTTCACTTTTGCTTTGATAAATAACTTTCTTTTATCCCTATTATATATATATATATAATTAAACTATTTTAAAAAAATAACACCCATATAGAGAAATTATTATTTTTTCACATTTTCAAAGATAATTTCCTAAAACTTTTAGTGAAAATTAATATACACCTAACAGGTTCGGATTAAAATTAATAATAATAATAATAATAATACAACTACTTAACTATCACCAGATTTTGAATGGAAGGAGGATAATTTCCCAAGGAAATATTAGGCTTTGAATTCAGACGATTAAAAAGCTTATATGGACTAAATTTTAACTCCCAATTGCGACAGTTCAAAAAGCTCAAAACGAATATTCTATTTGAAGCCTAATGTTGTTTTCAATAGGAGGCTATATTGGACAGTTTTTTTTTCTGAGAAAATAACTGGCATCGTTTCATTGGAAAGTTTAGGATGAAAGAATTCAAGTCACCCATTCTTTTTGTCTCTATTTGTTTCTGATTCTCTCAACGAGAGAATGATGCTCAAATGATACCACAAGATTCGGACAGAATCGATATTTCTCATTTTGTAAGGTAGTGTTAAGATTGTCCGGAATCGGATTATATCATTTAAGCCACAAAATTGATGCAAGTCAAATCCATTAGTAATCGGAATACCACACATTAGAGATTCAACAACTAAAACAGAAATTGCGGAACGAAGAAATTAGATGATAATTAAAGAGAATAATGGACTCTGCCTGAAAACACACAATATATCTCATATGAAATACTCTATCCTGTTCCAAATTATGTACTTGTAGAATGTAACCAAAAACTCTACAAGCTTACAACAGTGAGCAGTAACTGTATCAACTTCATTTGGCCTTTCCTTTCTTGAAAGATCCTTTCTTGGAAGATCCCTTTGCGGACTTCTTGTTCAGTTGCTTCTTTGGTTTCAACTTACTTGAAGAAGTTGATGTAGACTTCTCTTCTTCATTTTTCTTGTGTTTCAGTCTCTGTTTCTTCTCTCTCTTCACGTTGTACATGTTAATAGCCTACATATCCAAGCCAACGTGTGTTCAAACTGTGAGCAAGTATTCCATTTCCAGAGCAAAAAACAAGAGGATCATTACATAATGGCTCCAACATACCTTATCAACATTAAGAATCTCATGTGAATGTTTAGAGAATAGCTTGTTCAGAACTTTATCCGTCTGCTCCTTCTCTCGCGAGCCTATACCTGTCCCTTCCACCACTGGTAGGAACTGAATGAAAGCAAAACAAAGAATAGAATAACTCACGCTTCCCTTTGTGACATTTTAGAAATGATTTCATTGAAGCAACTGTAGTAAGCGGGGTAGGCATACAAACCTTGCGATGCTTTCCCTGGTTTTTAGGAGCCTTTTCTCCAGCTACTTTCTTGTCAAATTTACCACCACTAGCGGTTGAAGTTGCAGCAATTCCAGCTACATCCCCTAGCTCATGTTTGGAAAGCTTTTTAGGTGCAGCCTGGGTTCCTGTTATGGGCAAAGCTGTCGCAGCTAGTTGAACATGGCTGCAGAGAAGAGTTTACTCAGCTTTTGTTTACAATACTAGTTAAGCATATCAAGATGCAGTGACCAGAAACAGCCTAATGATTATCCCTTTTTTGGTTGCATTCAAAAAGGAAAAGGAAAAGTAATTAAAAAATTAGAGGAAACGTAACAAAGTGGCCCGAAGTTTTATGACCAGGGAAAAAAAAAACAGAGCATGGAGTCACTGCCACAGATGCAAGCACTATTGAAGCCCAAGGACATGAACTCAAATTTTGAGAAGAACACCAAATCAAAATGCACAATTCATAACCTACTTGTTCATTTGAAAAAAATACGTAGGTAGGTTTCATCCTATCTAAACCATCTCAAGCCAGGACCCTCTGCAAGGTCCAGGTCAGTAAAAAAATGTTTCCCATAGAAATATAGTATAGTACAAAGTTGTAGTTCAAGTAAATCATTAATTAGGATTACCTACCAGTTTTAATAGAAAACAAAGCATCTAAAATCAACCATGTTCTATGTAAAGCAAGCGAAGGGCTAATCCATTTGAGAAAGTTGAGATGAATTAGGGTTGAGTAAGAAAGGGCCACAACTAAAAAGTACACTTCAAGAAGCAATTGAGACTAAATGGGTATGGCTTTATGAGTTGGATTTGACAAGTCTTCATGGCATTCATGCTAACCCTAGTCATAACTCCTTTAAGTACCCCATAGGTCCACATTTGAATAAACAAATCGAAACCAACTTTAAAATAAACTGTTTAATCAAAATTGCCAAAAAAATTCTTCTGTAGATGCAAGCTGGGACTTGAATTTGACAAGTCTTCATGGCCTTCATGCTAACCCTAGTCATAACTCCTTTAAGTACCCCATAGGTCCACATTTGGATAAACAAATCGAAACCAACTTTAAAATAGACTGTTTAATCAAAATTGACAAAAAAAAAAATCTTCTGTAGATGCAAGCTGCAAAGGGACTTGATGTATTGCTTTGCAAGAAAATGAGTGTATGAACTTGTATGCCTCAAGAAACCTTGACAAGAAATGGAAGAGTAAAACCTTGGCAAAGCACCAACTTTTGCAGCTTGTTTCAAGTTCTGCAACCGATTCTTGTCTTGCTTTTCAACTCGTTTTTTCTTTTCTTCCTGTCTCTTAGCAAAAGGATCCTCTCCTGGCTCTGAAGGTAAAAGTTGAACTTGTCATTTTACAACAGGATATATTGACATGATATGCTTTTCATGAATTAACAATTCCAAGAGCAGAAGTGTATTTATTTCAGCTGTTACGGTATCTTGGTACCCTTGCTTTGCTTCATATACATGATAGATGATACATATGATGCAACATGGATGTGCTTAATTACTTACCATCAGTCATCTTGGCCTCGATAATAGGTACATCTCTATCATCATTAACACGATCATAACCAAAGCGACGTTTCCAGGTACCAGTTTGCTCATCCCAAAGAACCTTGTCTTTCTTACGCTTCTTTATTCCTGCAAGATATCTCAAAACCTTTTCTTCAGTAATTGACAACATTAAATAAAATTACAAATATCAAGCATAAATTAGGAGAAATCAAGATACCACCCAAAATTAAAACCAATTAGATTCCAAGACCCAAATTCTAGATAATCTCTTAATTTACATTGTCAAGAACCAGATAAAACGTTCAGAATAATAAGGCCCATATATAGTACAGATGATTAAAGATTACCTCTCTTCTCAGCGAACAATTCCCATTTTGTAGGAGGTTTAGGCTTTGGTAGCTGAAAAGGAAGCAATAAACGAGTTTACATGCTGAATATACAGAATCAGAAAACACCTCAAAAATTATGCTTTACAAAGCTGTAAACACAAATGAATACACTGGAAAAGGACCACAATTGTACTAATCCAGACGAGGTCACCATGACCAGAAAAGGCAATGCATTCCATATTTCATTTAACTAATTAACGAAAAACAGGAATGAGAGAATATTCTCCATATCATTGTCATTGCAAAGATAATTGAACCCTTGGTTTTGACAACGTTCACCTTTGAAGCATCGGACTGAAGTCAGCAGGAATAATTAAACAGATTTTCATTCCAGTTAGTGTTATCAAAAGTCAAAAACCAATGGCAGATACCTGTTTCACAGTAGGTAGAAAGGAGCACCATGAAATGACTCCCTATTTGGAAAAACTTAATTATTGTTACATTTTTTTAATGGATTACACATATTAAAAGTGGATTGTTGATAGTGGACCAACCAATAGCCAACTAGTAGAGTTTGAATTTGAAATCATATAATGGTATAAAGCTGGACACCACCCAAAGTTATTAGGGGATCATGCTCAAAATTGTTTTTGCAATAAAGCAGGATAAGGATTCAGTCTCCAATTCCAGCAACATATGTTCCCACTAAGCATGCTAATTCCTTTCAAACAAACCCATTTCAGCAAAATTTTGTAGCACATAAGAACTAAAAATGCATAATTAAGTCTCACATTCGGAAGCCAAAAAAGAAAATAAAAGCGAAACAAATGCAAATTCAGCAAAAGCAATTAATGCAAGCACATGCCTGTTACTATAAAAATAATATGCCATCCGCTCATGCCTGTTACTATAAAAATAATATGCCATCCGCTTCACCAACTTGGTGAAAGTGTCCACTTCCACCAAAAACCAAGCATGTAATGTCAAAGGCGGAGCATTTGTTACACACTCAAGCTGAAGTAAATAAAAAAACCAATTACAATTATAAAATAAAGAATCAAAAGGATAGCTTACATGCTTCGATCTAGGCAATCTAGTTGTAGGTGGAGGCAATGCGACAATGGGTCCTTCAACATCTTCAGTCGAAGGCAAGTTAAAAAGACGATCCGCAATTGCTTGAACCAACTTTGTGCCCTCCTCTAGACATTCCTTTACTAGTTCCTCCCTAAGCATATCAAAATTTTCACATAAAATACAAAATCAATCTCCTAAAACCAAAAATACAGCATAATCACAAAAATACTTTAAACATCAAAAGAAATAACCAAGTCAAAACCAAAAAAGGGAGAAAAATCCCACCATCAGATTGCTGTTTTTCTTTATCAGAATGTTATTATCAAAAATAAAAATATCAAACACATACATGACTATAAACTTAAAGTAGCTAGTAAATTTGGTCACACGCAGTATTAAAAATTAAAAATAAAAAAAAAGAAAAAAGAAAAAAGAAAAGATGATGAACGCAAACCTTGAAGAAGGGAGAGATGGGAAGTGGTGAGAAGGGTTGAAAGCCAAGAGATTACCGAGGTCGACTTCGTACTGATTTTGGGTCTCCATTGCTTGAGCAGTTTCGAGCTCTTAGGTTTTCCTGTACGAGGGCGGCTAAATAAACGACAGCTAATTGGCGACGTCGTTTTTAGGGAAAGTTTGGTTTCACTTGGTGCCCTATATTTCATCAACTTGTAATTGACCTAATAACATGTAAGTCCCTAACTCTTGAAATATCTCAACTAAGGATGTATTTGTTTCTATTTTTTTTTTCAGGAAGGTCCATTTATTAGTATATTGTCATTGTATAATATTAGACGTCAAAGTTTTATTAATGATGTCAATTCATTCATATTAAATCATTGTTGTGGCAAAATTCGAAAATATAGACTAGACAACAGAGGAATTCTCCAGGATAACTAATCTTTTCTTACAAAAAAAAATCACAAGGAGTTGTATGTGTGGTAAAATTTTGTCATTAAACAGTAATATAAACATGCAAATCAAACAGATCAAACTACCAAAAATAGATCTAGATGCAAAACCCTAAAACCAGAAAACTTGAAGACAAACCAGAAAATGGAGATTACAGAATTGTCCAAGTCGAGATGATCTCTGTCCTTAAGAACTTATTGGCCCGTCACAGGTGCTCTACGGTTTCGTATTGCCAACGTTCTCCCAGGATTACTTGGATGCTACTTGTACAAGGTGCACTCCTCAACAAGTTTATGAACAAAAAACAAAATGTCTGGAGAATTTGGGTATTTATATGTCTTGTCTTTTTTGTTTAAAAAAACTATTTTAGATTTGGAGTAATGACCCCTTATAAAGGAGTGGAGGGGTGCCATAGGGCACCCCTTGGGGTGGGGTTGCAACCCTCCATGGATTGTAACCACTCAAGCACCCTTTAGCCATCCAAAAAGACATATATACCCTTATGAAATAATTGAAGAATTTTCAACAATCCCCCACAAATCTTCAAACATTCATTCAGACACGTGAGAGAGATCCCGTGAGCTAAAGCTGCATCGAAATAGGTAGCTTTCGCCTTGAACCTTTCCTAGTGAATGACAATCGGATTTACTTGGCAAACCAGTGACCCTTAGTCTTGAACTGTTCTGCCGTTGGTGTAAACCAAGACAATTGCCAACACACAGCTTTAATTCGACCATTTTCCCGTTCTACGGTTGTGTTCATTTTGGCCCTGAACAACGGTCATGGATTCATCAAGCACTTTAGGGTAACCCGCCTTTAAAGGTTCCCATGGAAGCGGCCTCACTTCTTACTTGAAATAGGTGATCTACTATGAAGAGGTAATCTGTCTTTACCCCCATTAGGACTCATCTCCTAATATAGTGATCATTAAAAGCCTTAGCTTATCCTAACCAATGACAGACAGCACTCAGCGTCATTATCGGAATGGGAAAGAGTACGAAACTCTTCAGTGCTCGTTTGGAATTGCACAAAGTTTCTGTTGTCCCTTTTGAACCTAGATCTTGGGATCTCCAGTCAACTAGGTTGGGTTTCCACAGTGACAATTCTTAGATCATAGGCTTCAAGCCCATTCCCCTCTCAACTAGGTTGGATTTCCGCAATTCCGTTCTGTTGAGGAGAATATGGAGCAGTGGTTTCGTGAATAATTCCGTGCACAGAACAATATTCACCGAATGGTGAAACATATTCACCACCTCTATCACTCCTGATTCTTTTAATTTTCTTGCCAAGTTGATTTTCAACTTCGCTCTTATAGTGTACAAAGCTCTCAATAGCTTCTGCTTTGCTTCTCAGCAAGTACACATAGCAGAATCTTGTGCTATCATCGATAAAAGTGACAAAGTACTTTTTACCGCCTCTTGTTTGCACAATATTCATGTCACATACATCGGTATGTACAAGTTCTAGCGGTTCAGAACTGCGTTCTATAGAATGAAATGATGTTCTATGCATTTTTGATTCAACACATGCTTCACACTTATGTTGGCTATCAATTGCAATTTTAGGTATAAGGTCCATGTTAATTAATTTACGCATGGTATCATAATTAACATGTCCTAACCTCCCATGCCATACATTTTGTGACACAATAATATAAGCAGACGAACTAGCTTTATTAATAGCACGATTAACAGTCATTACATTTAGCTTGAAAAGGCCCTCAGTTAGGTATCATTTTCCTACATACATATCATTCTTAGTCATTACAAACTTATCAGAAACAAATACAAGCTTAAAACCAGCCTTACTAAGAAGAGAGCCCGAGACCAAGTTCTTCGAATATCTGGAACGTGCAGTACATTCTTCAATGTTAGCTCCTTTCCGGATGTCATCTTCAGAACCACTGTGCCTTGTCCAACCACCTGAGAGGTAGACGAGTTTCCCATGGTCAGATGATCACCGCCATCGACCTTCTGGTACATGGAAAACATCTTACTGTCTGCACAGATATGACGAGTAGCCCCAGTGTCTACCCACCATTCTCTCGGATTCCCAACTATGTTGGCTTCGGTTACCACTGCTGATAGTTCCATCTCTGAGATATCATCAGTCAGCTGCTCTCCTTCAGTAACATGGGCCTCATATTTCTTTTTCTTGTCCTTGTCCTGAAACTTCTTGTTCCTGCAGTCCTTTGACATATGACCGCTCTTTCCACAGTTGTAGCATTTTCCTTGAACTTCTTGTTCCCAGAGTCAGCTCCACTGTTCTTTCTCTTTTGCTACCATTTGCACCTTCAATGATGTTGGCCTTAGACTCCAGAGTCTTGTAGCTGGCCTTCTCAGACATCTTGTTGTCCTCCTCGATTCTCAATCGAACACTGAGGTCTTCAAGGCTCATCTGCTTCTTTTTGTGTTTCAGATAGCTCCTGAAGTCCTTCCATGATGGAGGCAACTTTTCAATTATGGCGGCAACTTGAAACATCTCACAGAGTTTCATTCCCTCATCCAGTATTTCATGAATGATCAATTGCAGTTCACCCAACTGAGACATCACCGTCCTTGAATCTACCATCTTGTAGTCCAGGAACCTACCCACGACAAATTTCTTTTGTCCGACATCTTCGGTTTTGTACTTCTTCTCGAGAGATTCCCAGAGAACCTTCGCAGAAGTCATGCCTTGGTACACATTGTACAGGGTATTGTTAAGACCACCCAAAAGGTAGTTCTTGCATAAGAAGTCTTCAGACATCCAAGTCTGTTCTCGCTCTTCCTTGGCCAATTCAGATTCACCCTCCACAGGACCCGGAGGATCTTTGAGGAATTTAGCCAACTGGAGAGTTGTCAGGTAGAACATCATTTTGCTCTGCCACTGTTTGAAATTTTCCCCACCAAATTTCTCCGGCTTTTCTCCGTGAGAGACCGGTACCGTGATATTTCCGCTAGCCATTTGTGACTGGAAATCAACAGGGTTTAATCAGTCTACGAAAGACAAATTACACAATGATCAACGAATGATCTTGTTCAAAGTGAAGTACTAGGTAGTCACTTGTTGTTCTAATGGACGAAAGTTCCAATAAACACAAGTCCTTGAATTTCAACTAAAGATACTTAAGGAAAAATTGAGTGAACGAATATTCTTCGAACACTTTTTCCAATAAGATTTTTTAGCAATTCACAACCCAGATTTACACTTCTCCAATAGCACAATTAATATGATAAATGTAGATATATATGTCAATCAAGATTGGATGGAATTACTTGTGTATTATTACACTTTAAATTCTCAACCAATTATGCAACAACCAATCAATTTCAACTTTATCACTATGTGTATGCTTGTGATAATTGAACAATTTAATAATAACTTAAATCTATACTACCAAGATTAATGTGTTTACAGTATATGACTAACCAAGTTAATATTAATTAAAGTTTGCAGTTTATGATACTTACAGGACAAAGTCGTTAGTGTCACGTTCGTATCTACGTTCGAACGAGACTGTCCAGTGTGTGTGCGTTCGTGTTGCGTTTGATAACGCGTTCGAACGAAGTGTTTCCAGAGAGTTCACGTTCGAGTAACGTTTGATAACGCGTTCGAACGGTATGAATCCAGAGAGTTCACGTTCGTATAGCGTTCGTGAACGCGTTCGAACGGAATGATTCCAGAGAGTTCACGTTTGAGTTGCGTTTAGGACGCGTTCGAACGTTCTAAGGTAGAAGGCTTGCGTTCGAGTTGCGTTTGAAGACGCGTTCGAACGTTCTTACGAAAATTCAAATTTTTAGCCTTCGCGTGCGTCGGGCGTTCGAACGCCCTACGGGTTTTTCATGCACAGTTCGTATTTTCCAGAAAATATTCAAACCCTAACATGCAAATTACTATCTAATAACACGATACAATAAGTTCTTAAGATTGTGGTAAAATTATTGTCATTAAACAGTAATATAAACATGCAAATCAAACAGATCAAACTACCAAAAGTAGATCTAGATGCAAAACCCTAAAACCAGAAAACTTGAAGACAAACCAGAAAATGGAGATTACATAATTGTCCAAGTCGAGATGATCTCTGTCCTTAAGAACTTATTGGCCCGTCACAGGTGCTCTACGGTTTCGTATTGCCAACGTTCTCCCAGGATTACTTGGATGCTACTTGTACAAGGTGCACTCCTCAACAAGTTTATGAACTAGGAAGATGGTGGATCTTTCTCAAAACCAAAAAACAAAATGTCTGGAGAATTTGGGTATTTATATGTCTTGTCTTTTTTGTTTAAAAAACTATTTTAGATTTGGAGTAAGGACCCTTATAAAGGAGTGGAGGGGTGCCATAGGGCACCCCTTGGGTGGGGTTGCAACCCTCCATGGATTGTAACCACTCAAGCACCCCTTAGCCATCCAAAAAGACATATATACCCTTATGAAATAATTGAAGAATTTTCAACAGTATGAAATCTTCTCTCAAGATACAATAGAGTTGTTGTTGGTTTTTGAATAAATTACAACGACTAAGAATACTATTTTATTTTAAAATATAAGTGATTCAAAAGAAGGAAAAAAAATGTCCTTAAAACTATTATCTAATTGCTTTACAATAGAGTATATATAGAATTGAAGAGTCACATTTAAGATGCACATTTTATCACTCAATAGATGCAATTTTTCATTTTAAAATCTTAAAAAAGTTTTATGGGAATCGCACTTTAGTTCGAATGAGCAAACTTAATGATGTCTCATTCGAACGACCCGAAAAGCTGTTTGAATGAGAATACCTTTGAAGGTTTCTGGATGACTCGTTCGAACGAGTTCGAGTGCCATTCATTTAAACGATTATAATTTCGTTTGAATAACTATCCAATTTAAATTTTCATATACTTATACATGTCAAATCTTGATGCGTCAGTGAAAAAATTCAAAAACCATAAATATTAATAAAAAAAAAACAAATTTCACACCATTTTCTAAATATTGTGTCATTGTAGTGATTACCTACATATTCGTGTAGGATCAAGTCATTGTATTTCATGAAAACATTTAAAACGACATTAATAAGGGAATGCATCATATCCGAAAGAGTACATAAATGAATGTAGCTTTCGCTTTAAACTTCAATTTAGTGTAAACAACTTAAAGTTTATTTAAGATGCTATGGTGGAGGTGGTATATCATATGCCGGGTGTATATGTCATCTCTCTCACAGTAGGCGGGCCACACATAGTTGTGAGGCCCGCCTGCTGTGAGAGAGATGACATATACACTCGACACATAATATAATTTTCGGCTATGGTGAATGATCTTGAACCAAAGACCCTTTTGTGATAAGACCGAAGTCATCACATACTACTTTCTTATATAAAAGTGTCTTTTATTCCTACACATTAATCGCCTTGCGTAATATTCTAATTTCTTGAATGCTTTAAAGACAGTATAAATCTTCAAAGAAAGAGACACGACTTTCACATTCATATAGGTAAGTCTATGAAAATGATGAATTAATACTTCACCGTAAAATAATATTTCGAAAACCATAAAAAAAAAATTTAAAATCCAACAATCAATTATTTATGTTATAAAATATCTCATATATCCTGGAAAAAATCTATGTTCAAAATTTATACGAAATTCATTAAAATCTCAAAAAAAATAAAACCTTAGCATGTATTACTAATCATTAACTTGATCGCATATGTAATGAGTCAAATCATGCAAAATCACAACATAATTGCACTTACTTGTTCTGCGGAAATTGTGTTTGATTCTCTTTTGTCAACGACTTGTTTATGTCAACTTTCGCTTCCTTTTATAGGAAGCCAAATGTAGTGGTTGCATGTGTCATATTATCCTAGGGAAGTTTAACTTCCCTTGATGTTGTGGCTGGACCGGGTATGGGTTAACCATCATGGGTAACCCATATCCATCCATTAATATCTCTCACTCATGCATGATGGGCTCAACAGATTTCATAATTTTTACAAGAACAATTCGCACTTAACAATTATGTTGAGAGCTCATTTGCTATACATCTGTTATGAGTATATAACTTCTCGAATATGAAAGGTTCCATAATAGATTAAGTATACAATATCTTTGATCATTTATCACATTACATCTCTCTCGATCTCTTTTCGATTGTAATATTTATTTTGTATTTACAGTCATGTTTGATCACGTAGAACAAAATAATTGATCGACCAGTGAATACAAGCTAATGCGATATTTTTATATAATAATCTTTCTTTTTTCTCAAATCTCTCAACTTTCAATTCAATTTACTTTTCCATATATATTCTATTGGATAGAATTTCTCATTATCTTTCAGTAACACTATAAGATAATGATAATCAAATATATGCTTTAAGAAACAGACAAGAGTCTAAAGGGTACCATATGAGATTAACATAATCTCAAGGGCCTCACACAAGATCAAGATCGAGACCCTTACTTACATTACCCTTATTAGTCGCAATTGTATCGTGGTATGAAAACATGTGTTATGATATTCTCTCATTTTCCATATAGTGTATGTCTTATAAAAATATTGTACATATGGTAGTTCAGACAATCACAATAAATAACTCACATCTAACATTAAGACAGATAAGGTGATGTTGGAGTTGGTGCTCGGCATGCCAATTTCTTATGTATTTTTCCTGAAAATACATAACTGTTCATATATTTTATTATGAATAAAATATAAAGTTTCATCAATATTCTTTCTTTTATATATGGTAAAGGCGTAGATGACCCTAGATTGATTAAGTTAATATAGTTGCAAAACATCAGAAATTACATTGAGAAATATTATAACATTATTATGTTAGGGTTGGTGCTCGGAGTGCCAATCCGGATCATATTTATGTCCGATTCATGAATACGAGCAATTTCATTTTCCATAACATTACTTATTTAATGGTAGAATCTCTTATCTTTTATACACATATTCGATCTAATTGCGATTAGATATCTAATTACGATTAGATTGAAACTAAATCTGGTTTAGTGATATGTGTATATTAGACAAAGACCCTAGGATTTACAATGTAGTGTGCAGTTACAACATAGTTTGTAATTGACATTGGGAAACGCACTGTAAGATGTATATCCTTAAATAAAGTTCCTGGTCAAGATTTACTAACAGGGGTCGGTAAGTAAAAATCCGCTAAGACCAGTACATGTCGTATATCGTGACTTGGTCTGATGGTTTATCCCAATGAACCATGAGTCTCGGGAGACTCGTATAGACATGTAGGTGTTTATTTGATAAACACTGAACGACTCACTGAAGATTTCCTAATAGATGGTACACCAACGTCAATATGAATATTCTCAAGTTGAGCGAGCATAGTGGTCATTCGACTTGAGATACCACAGTGAGATATATGAGTTATCCTCCACACTTTGATGGCAGTCACGTCACCGATCTATTTAGATCAGACCTCCGCATGTTCGTTGGGTGTGGATTGATGCTCATGATATCCAGTGTGTATCAAGATAGGATCTGTCAGTCATATGTACAGGGCATAGACATCCTACACGTGTTTGCGATATAATAAATCCATGGCCGTGGTATAACTTCGGAAATTAGTTTCGAGTGTTATTTAGAAATCATAAATTGAAAGTCGACTATATTATACCGAACGGATTTGACGTTCTCATCTATATCTCATGTATAATATGGATAGCCTGTGACGGAGGGATTATACGTATGCAATGACCTCGACTTGCATAGTTTAGCAAGATTATCTGTGGTCGTCATAATTCATGAGTGGGTGAATTATGGACACGAAATTGGATTTCGTGACGGATAAACCTAAACTTAGAGAGTCCCACAATATGAAGTGTACTCGTTGAGCACTTGGACAATACGATATGAATAATACATATTATTCATAATATTTCATCGGATTAAATGATTTAATTCGAATCGTTTAATCGGTTAAACGATAACACATGCATTATGAGATTTTGGTCATTTGATAATTATTGTATATTTGTATTTGATACATAATTTGATTAGATACACATTAATTATTTGTCAAATGAGACTTTGACACATGTCATTAATATATGTATTTGTTATTTAAAGTAAATAAAAATACATATATAATAATAATTATATTAATTATTTATTTATATATTTAATTGTTAAATATTTGAATAGTTAAATAATATCCATATTTCATAAATGTTATGAATTATGTTTAATTATTATTGGAACACATGACATGATTTAAATTAGACTTTATGTGTGCAATAATGATTGGTTAACATAAAGTTTAATATAATTTATTTGAACCAAATTTTGAAAATGACCAAAATAACCCTATTGAGTCGGTCATGATCATTTAAATTAAAAAATTTATTTTCTTCAGTCCATTCTAACCACCATGGCCGAGAGTCTCCAAAAGAAATGGGTTTCAAAGTTTCTTGATGATTCAAGGAAAGAAATTGAAGAAAATCAAGAAAAAGCTTTAATGAATTAAGGAATTAAAGGTAATTTTATATCCATTTGAGCTTGAAAGCATGTTTCTTGTTTTCTTGATGATCTAGTAATATTATATGGTTTCTTTTTTCTTAAGAATTTGGGGCTTTTGGATTTGGTGGATTGAATTGGAAGTGTTGATGCATGTGTGAAGTGTTTTGGGTGCTATTATTGTAATATGTATCCAATTTATTCATTTGATGATATGTTGCCATTCAAGAGTGTTATGACCACTCTTGTAATGCCTAGAATTTTTCTTGGGTGCTTCATGTGTGGTGACTTTAGTTGGTGTTATGATTAATTGGATTAATCTTGAAAAATTGGATTTAAAGCATGAAAAGTCATATTTTTCTGTTCTGGATCAGATCTGGAATTGATTCTATTTTGGTGATGAAAATAATATCTTATGAATGTATTGGATGTATTTTTGGTGTTGGAACAATTACCGGAAATTATTTCGGAGTTGAAATAAGCGAAAACGGTGAAAAATGGCGTTACCGGGTGACTTTTGAGCCAACCGGGTGATGGCTATCCAAACAGTGAATTTGTCACTGTTCGGGCAGCCCATGAACTGCCCTAACACTATTGGGACTGACCTGGGCAGTCCCTATAAGTGTTGGGTGGTCGGTTCGGTCAAAAAAGTGTTTTGCGTTATTTTGGGGAAAAAACATTTTTCGTAAAAGTTTTGCGATGTTTCTACCTTATTTATGTCATTATTTGACATCGAATAAATGTGTTTAGGTGAAATATGAATAAATTATTCATATTAGATATTGAATAATTTATTCGGTAATTTAAAAAGTTTTAAAATTACAATTTCGCTCGAACAACGCTTCCACCGCGCCCTTCGCCCAAAACACCAACAAAAATGGTATCATATCAGGTTTGATGCTTCATCCATTACATTAGTCATGCTTGATATATGATATGTAATCCAATTTTAATATTTGCACATGCATGTAATCTATATGTTTCTTGACTTTTCGGTTCTACGCTAACGGAAACGTAACAGAAATTTAATGGTTAAATTGAGTTATGTTTTCTAAGGTAGAGTTGAGTTGTTTAGAGAATGATTTAGATTAAAATTCTGCATTTGATGTGGAGCAATGCTTCCTTGAGGAAAATCCCCGCTTAAAATAAGGCTGTAAAGTAACATATATTGGATGCATGTTTCTTGGTCCGTCTTGTCAATACGATTTATGGGTAACTTTCTATGGCTGCATTTGAGATCGTGCCAAAGCAGTGAGGGTGTAGTTGATAGAATTTTATCCATGCCAGTTGTATATTGATACTAGACAAATTCAAGTGAAAGTGGAAATCTTGAATGTGCCAAAGCTGTCAGGACTACATCGGTAGCTTGAGTTTGTCATTGGCAAGTGAAGCCTTGATACGCCTCCTTGTGATGCCAAAGTTGTCATAACAAGAAACGGTCAGGACCAAAATCAGGAGTCACTGGTGAGTGATTGACAATGAATTGTCTACCTAATGAATATACGTAGGCGAGATCGTGCCAAAGTTGTGAGTCGAAATATATTCATGGGATCCTACTTTCACTATGGAATTCGATTTAATTATTGAATTCCCGTTCTCCGTTGGGGATTATGGTATTACGTAAAGTAGTGGGAGACACTGCTGGGTTAAAAATCCATAACTAAAGCAGTGTGTAATATATGGAATTTGCTGCTTTTGTTTTCTTTTATTCTATATTGTTTATAGAATTATACTTCTAATCCACTGCATATCATATTACTTGAATATGTTTTCTGACTTTACTTATGGTTGCGTATTTCTAGAATAGATTCTAGAATGATAGTAGACTTAGATATTGTTAGATTAGTTCAAACCATCGGGAACTGTTGTTCCGATTTTCTTGAAAAATCAAGACGGTTAGTGACTTAGTTACTAAGTCACGATTAGTAATCTAAATAGATATCTGTTTTGGATATAGTTATCTAGTAAAAATAGTTTCTTATGCAGTAAGAATTGACTTGAATTAGTTCATGTCTCGAGATTCTTGACTGGCATTAAGAAAACCCCATTAGGTATTTGTTTATCTTATAATGACGTTTCTTGGCTTTAGTGACTTTTAGAAGTCACATGCTTGACACACTTTGCTAATCAATTATTTGCAATTGTTGTGAATAATTGAACGTAAATTATAAAGCTTAAGAAATGAGATGTGTATAGTTGTGTATAGAGAATATTGATTCTCACAATACGACAACTATAGATATTGGATATCGGATCTCCCATCTAGTTAATTAAATAATATTTAATAATTGTTTTGATATTTGATATCAGAACTTGTGACTATTGGATAGTTACTTGTTCTATATAAACAGTTGTTACATATTTTAATATGACTAGTAGTGTCGTTAATGAAGAAGATAAACATTAAGAAATAATCGGTTAACTAAATAACTTAGAACATTGTTTTATGAGATTTTATCGCATAAGCATTAGATGCTTATTTCGTATGGTAAATGATGGTCTGATACAAGATCACACCACATATCCTTATCCATTTAATGAATATTGTATTCAGGATGTGATTAAATCTCATTTAACCAATGATCGTCATTGGACCACAGATTTATTAAACTAATACACTGGATGTATGTAGTTTAATGAATCAGAAATTGCCTTAGATAGTTTTCTTCACTCCGTAACTTAGTTAATGAATTATCATGACTTAGTTGCGTGTTTCTAAAAGAATATATATTGAACGTCTTGAAAGGTTCGAGAACTTTCAATATGTTTCTAATGAAACGCGAATAGAATATTTTAAATGGTTCAAAGATATTCTATTTGAAGTGTTGAAAACTATATCTTTATAATTCATTGTGGGTCTTTGAATTGTTCAATGATGTTTGATATGATCAAACATATGAATTTAATGCAATTTGTTCTAAAGTTATTTAATGAATATGATTCTTACTCAATATTAAACTTCCACGATTCCATCAAGATGGAATTGGTCAGTAGGAGTAATTGAATCTTATATGATTTGATTCGTTGATATTGAGTGTTACCAAATAAGTATTCAATACTCTTGGGGTTATGCTCCAGTAACACTAATTCATCTCTTTAATTAAGGTTCCATTCGTTCCTACAGTTACATATATGATATGTATAGTAGAAATTTTGATTCTTGAAAAATTTGAGATTTGAATCTTTCTTTTGTATAATGGTGTTATATAATTGAAAATACTTGCGCCTCAGAGGTACAAGTAAGAGTTTATGATTTATTCTATTTAATAGAATATTGTATTCTATTTAATAGAATATCTTTTCTACGATCCCGAGTAATAAAATTATTTTATTACTTGGTGTGTAACATCGGATGTTAACGATTGTAGAAAAGACTTGACTTATTGAAGTCAAATGTGAGAATGATGAACTGTAATGGAACTACGTAATTAATAAGATGAAAATACCATTAGTCAACTTCCATATAAGTCCAATAGGATGTCAGAATCATTTGCGAAGTATTTGATACTTATTGATTCCGCTGTTTTCTTATCGAAGAAAATTATCCTAGAACTTATAGTGGGAGCGATATTTGATATCGATTTCGGAAATTACCATTGAACCATAGATCTAAAATTGTTCATAGCTTACTGCGATCAAGTTTTGAACTTGATTAAACTTTCGTTATGAATAGTTCATAAAATTGTGCAAATTGTTTGCGCAGCAAAAGCAAAGTGAGCTAGTTAAATGTTTGACCTTTACAGTATGACAGTGAGAAAGGTTTTTCTCAGTGATCTATTGTAGATTCTGAGAAAACTTGTCTCTAGTCACACTAATTGACAATTAAAGATCTGTTGGTTAATGTTGATATTAAACAATGTATTTTGGCTAAAGAATGCAAAGTGGCATTTGTAGGCACTGTATTTTTACATATAAGTCCCGATGATGAGTCTCGTACGGAGGCACTACTCTTTAGGTTGCGGAAGTCAAGGAAAACGAATGTCGGAAGGGGAAATTCAGAATAAGTATGTCATCAGATTCAATTCACATGTTCACTGCTTTCGCGTTCGTGCTGCGTTCGTGATCACGTTCGAACGTCAAGCAGATTGCGGGCGTTCGTGTAGCGTTCGAATCGGCGTTCGAACGGTGTCGGTACTTCTGGTTTTGTATCTAGCTTCACGCCCAAGCCCAATTAGCCCACCAAAACCCACCCAAAAATAATTAAAATATTTAAAACATGTCACAAATTAAAATAATATCCTTCCTAAATTAAATAAATCACATCCCAATCTAATTGGATGCTTTCCTTGTGAGATACTAATTAGAAATATTCCCCCCATAATTGCTTGATCCCATTCATATTTACACAAGGTAAACCCTAGCCTTTGCCTATAAAAGAAACACCAATCCAACCTTTCACACCCTAGCTCATTCTCACAAAAACACAAAAAGAAATAAACTCACACTCACGCCTAAAGCACATAAAACTGTCCCCATTGCCGTCCAACAACAGCCCTAGAACTCATCTCCATTGCCGCACCACACCATCACTGAAACCCTTCACTGCACTGCCTTTCACTACCGCACAATATCCTCACCACACACCCTTCACTGCACGCATAAATCACCACTGTCCAATCCCAAAACAGTCTCTTAACTACCGTGAAAACAACCCTTAAACTGCCCAATCCACCACCACAAACTGCATCAAAAACAACAGCCTCAATACCCCCTTAAAGAATGCCAAAACAGTCCCCTAATACAGTGAAAATAGTGACCAGAAAATATAGCAAAAATAGAAGCAAAACGGAGTAAAAACAGCAGCAAAACGGAGGAAACGATAGCTCAAAACAGCGAAGCAGCGAACGAGAGCAGTGTACCAGTGAACCAGAGGAGTTACGGAGCATCAACCCTTCCGACGGCCTCGTAACGCACTTTCGAGAGACGACCTAAGAGGTTAGACCTGAGGGCACCCTTCTTATTTATTCTCATCTTTGTTGTTGTTTATTAGAATTCCTTCGCATGAGAGTCGTTTGTTGATATATGTTGTGGCCCTTGAATGAATGGAATATGTGTTATTTCTTGTGGTATATCGGATGGAAACCCGGACGTAAATTCCGTAGCCGAATCCGAATGGACGGTATTGCGGTTTGCACTCGGGATACAATACCATGTATCACTTGAGAGATTCACACACTTTGTTTCATCCAACCTTGTATTCGAGCATGATTGGGTTGCTAGCATGTTATTTATCTTTTAAGCATGATTTAGTCGTTAGTATGATATTGCTTTCTGCATGTTACTTATTTATGCATGATGATATAGTGCGCAAGGGCTAACTAGGGTGGATTAAAGGTCCTCTATTCGAGGGAAATGCCTAAAGGCTACATTTTCCACGATGTTTTGCCGTGCCGGACGGAGTATGTTTGACTGAATGTGAGATATGTTTAATCGAGCATACGAGGTTCCATATTATTGTTGTCTTTATTTTATATGCATGGTAACATAATGCGCATGGGCTAACTAGGGTGGATTAAAGGTCCTCTATTCGAGGGAAATGCCTGAAGGCTACCTTTACCACGATGTTTTGACGCGCCTTTTATTATGTCATTTACCCTTTGCATATCATTGCTTTATTTACGCATGCATCGCATTCTTGTGGCATGGGCTAACTAGGGTGGATTAAAGGTCCTCTATTCGAGGGAAATGCCTAAAGGCTATCTTTTCCACTATGTTTTGCCGCGCCGGACGAGGTGCACCCGATTGAATGTAAAATATGTTCCATCGGGCACACGAGGTCCTACATTGTGTATTTTTTTATCCATATATATGTTTGTGTCATTTCCGATGCCATTTTTGGCGATCTCGTTGGAACACGTTTCCAAACGCTACACGAATGTATGCATTCTATCTTATCTCGTTCGAACGCATTTACGAACGCTACACAAATGTATGCATTCTGTTTTATTTCCATTCGAACGCGTATCAGAACGCTACTCGAACGCTTGTATTTTGTTTACCGTTCGAACGCATTTACGAACGCTACTCGAACGCGCATGTATTTTATTGTATCATGCATCAGGTCTCATCCCGTTCGAATGCGTTATCAAACACTATACGAAAGCGGACATTCTGTTTATCGTTCGAACGCGTTATCAAATGCTACTCGAACGCTTGCATTCTGTTTACCGTTCGAACGTGTTTACGAATGCTACACGAACGCCACACACTGGACAGATTCCTTTATCATGTTTCATGCATGTTTGTTCCTCTAGTCATTCCCTTCCCCATCATATGTTTAGTTAGCTCTCTTCAATATTTATGCATTTAATTGCCTCTCTTTAATATGCATGCTTGTACAATTATTGTTTATTTGCGTCTCTGTGTTTATCAATATAATATGTTCATGAAATTATATGTTTGCAGTTATTCCAATTCATTTTTTATGCATGAACTTAAAAGTAGATTATCCTTGGAAATATATGTTGCTTAGGCTTGGTTAGATTATGGCATAAATCATATCATTACAAGTGGCATAAGTAAGGGACCATTCTGAACCCAACGGTTTGAGGTCTTCTCTTGCGAGGGGTGAGTGCGGCCTTAAATCATTTTCCCGGTTCACACCGGGTGGCGACTCCATGTTATTTCTCTGGTTTAGTTCCCCCGTGGGCTACTCCGTACTCCCAACCGGGCCGCGAGCCCGGGACAGCGTCGCCGATTTCTGTGTCCTACAGTCTGGCGGCTCCACTGGGGATAGAGAATTGGCCCCGAAATAATGTCTTGTAATGTTTGTGATTTGTGCTTTAATTAACCGTGTTTACCGTGGGTTGAAAGGGGTTTAATCAAAGGCATTTTTTAAGGCTAGGTAATGGTTTGGTGTCTTCCCTCATTCACTACATTTCTATAAGGAAAAGTTGTGAAGACACCTAGGTAATCATGTACTCATAGCCTACTGTGATGGACTAATTTGAAGGACTCATTGTTTATTCCTGTCACCAAGCGATAAGAGCCTAAGAGGCTTGGGTTTTTAAGAGAGTTCGCTCCGCCCTCCCTCTGGGGAATCTACAATGGGAAATCCATTTGACAGTCAGTCACGCTCTATAACTCGTTGGCACGTACCATAAGGTATAAAAAAGTTATGCTCACTTGGTCACTCGAACCATTGAGTAAGGAGACCTAGTTATGGGCAATCCATCGCCAGCGAGAGTCTTTGTCTACACTCCCGCAAACCTACATGTAAACCGGGGTTGTATGACCTATAGCAACTATTTCATTGTGCTTGTGAACCATCCTCATTTGGATGCAGTTGGACTTCTTGTCAGAAATGCGAACTTGTTGGGCCATTTAAACTGAGACGAGTTCGTATCCAATGACAATTAGGCCAAAAGCTTCTGAAATGTCGATGGGCCACTCTGTAGAAATTATTGTTTTATGCTTGAATTGTTTCTTTATGCTTGTGCTTAGGACCATCATCATTTGGATTCAGTTAGACATCTTGTCAGAAATGCGAACTTGTTGGGCCATTTAAACTGGTATGAGTTTATATCTTATGACAATTGGGCTAACAGTTTCTAAAATGCCGATGGACCATCCTGTGTTCAGGCCCCTTATCATTTGAAGTTATTTAACCATGTTATCGCAAATGTATAAACCTGTTGGGCCTTTTCAACTGGGACAAGTTTGCACCCTGCAATAATGTGATTGAAGCTTTAAAATGACAAGAGGCCGACTTATATATTCCATGCATTGCACGCATACATGCTGACTGAGAATTTTAAAAGACACCATAGATTCTTGTTGGGTTAGGAAAAATGGAAGACTTATCCAAAGACCAATAGCAAACATGAGTGAATTAGAGAATGAGGTATCTCGTATGGATCAGTTGGAGACTAATCTCACCAAGGTTACTGAACAGTTGCAAGCCTTAACTGCTGCTATGGCCAATATGGCTGTGCCCCGTGCTGGGGGAAACTCTGAGAATGAGAGGTGTGAAGACCCTCCGACTAGATTGAATGATGATATCCCGAGTTTTGATGATGATATGGCCGAATATACCGCGGGAAGAATAGCCGGGTCACATGCCAAATTACAGAAGCTCCAAGATCAGGTAGAATCAGTTACCCACAAAATGAGGGGTAAACATGAAGATTTGCTAGATTATGAGGCAACGACCTTTGAAGAACAGCTGCCGGCTCAGTTCAAGATGTCTGATATGGCCAAGTTCAACAGGAATGGGGATCCGAGGGTCCATCTCCGACAGTATGTTACAGTTATGAGTTCAGTGGGCCTGTCACAGCGCCAAGTTCAGAAGATGTTCGGGATGTCGCTTGAGGGGGCACCCGTAGTGTGGTACCATATCCTTGAGAGAAAGGTTAAGGAAGATTGGAGGGAACTGGCAGAAGCTTTTCTGAAACAGTATGTTTAAGATTTGGAGATCGACTTGTCACTCCGCGACTTGGAGAATACCAAGCAGAAACCGGAGGAAAGTTTCAAGGAGTATGTAGACCGCTGGAGAAGCCAGCTTCTAAAGATGCAGACTCGGCCCTCAGAGAATGACCAAATCAAAATGATCATCAAGGGCACCAAGCCCTCCATTTATGGCAAGTTGAGAAGGATGACCTCCATGATTGCAGATTTCCGACAGCTGAGGGAGACTGTCATTGACATCGAAGAAGAAGAAGCGGAGAATAGAAAGTTCTATGGCCAAAATAGAAGGACTTTTGTGGGACATTCTGAGACCAAGCCCGCTACTTCCGAGGTTGCTGCCATCAGGAACCGGCATTTCTCTAACCTGGGGAAGCCTTTATCTAAGGTGCTTGATAAGCTGAAGGCGCAAGGACTCCTAGAACCCTTAGAGCCTAAACCACTTCCAGATCATATACCACATAACCTTGACCTAAGCCTGTATTGCCACTTCCATCAGAGGAGAGGCCACGAAACTGACAACTGCACCCGCCTTAGGCATGAAATCCAAAACCTCATTGATGCCCATAAAATACCCGATCCTGAGAAAGAACAACCCAACACACACCGGAACCCCCTACCGAACTACCACTCCGTTCCACCACCCACCTACATGATCAACTCCGGCCTACCCGAAGCTTTGTCCTCCAAACCCTCAACCACCCAGTTTCTTTCATGGGGATAAAGAACGACAGCAGTGGAGAACCATAGGCCAAGGAAGAAGGCAATGCTGCGAATGATGAAGCTGTTCCTCCTAGTTTATTTGATCTTGCATTTTTAAAGACATTGGGTTTATCTACTTGTTCGAACCTTTTCTTAATGATAATGAAGACGTTCATTTTGCTTACTTGCCTGTGTCTCTTCCTTTCAACCTGCAACATGAGTATATTTGACAAAAGCATGATACTCAGCGATGTTTAGAACACGGGGAATCCTCGGAAGAAGCAAGCAGAAAAGACAAGATAGCCGTTCAGAAATTGGGAAATAGGGCGGTGAAGCTGTCGGACTTAGAAGGGAATGAGCTCACCGAGCCAACCAACGTGGATAGAATGAAGCGGTACTTTGCCTGAGGAAGAGAAGGCTGAATAGTCACCGAGAGAACTGGCAAAAGACCTAACCCAACAGAATAGGAAACTCATTCATGCATGCATGCATACACCTAACGCACTTGCATTCCTTTGTTTTGTTGTGTTTTGTTTTGTTTGTATTCACAGTTTTCAACGAAGAAAAAGAGAAAGCGTCAAATGCAAGCCAATCAGAAGCAGCAATAGTACAGTGTCATCAGTTTCAGGTATGAATCAATATCAGTTTGGGGCGAGGCCCATATCAGTATCAGCTTGGGGGCGAGGCCCACATCAGCATCAGTATAATTTTGGGGATGAGTCCTAGATCCCAGGCCCACATCAGTAGCAGTTTTGGGATGCGTCCCAGGGTCGAGGCCCACATATATCATCAGCAGTTTCGGGGATGAGTCTCAGGGTCGTGACCCACATCAGCATCAGTTTTGGGGATGAGTCCCAGGGTCGAGGCCCACATCAGTTTCAGTTTTGGGGATGAGTCACAGGGCCGAGGCCCACATCAGTTTCAGTTTTGGGGATGAGTCTCAGGGCCGAGGCCCACATCAGTTTCAGTTTTAGGGATGAGTCTCAGGGTCGAGGCCCGCACATCAGTATCAGTTTTGGGGATGAGTCCCAGGGCCGAGGCCCACATCAGTATCAGTCCGGGGGCGAGGCCCACATCGGTATCAGTCTGGGGCGAGGCCCACATCAGTATCAGTATGGGGCGAGGCCCACATCCACATCAGTATCAGTTTGGGGCGATGCCCACATCGGTATCAGTCTAGGGTGAGGCCCACATAAGTATCAGTTTTGGGATGAGTCCCAGGGTTGAGGCCTACATCAGCATCTGTATCAGGTTTGGGGATGAGTCCCAGGGTGAGACCCACATCATCAGCAGTTTTGAGGATGCGTCACAGGGTCGAGGCCCCCTGCATCATCAGTTTTGGGATGCGTCCCAGGGTCGTGACCCACATTGTCAGAGGTATTGGGATGCGTTGATGAGCGGAAAATATATCAATATTTACCGCCCCTTTTACTTAATATTTTGTTTAGTTTCTCGGGTTTGATGAACGTTTTGATGTGTTTTAGTTTATTTTGCAGATAAAATAATATTGTTACACAATGAAATCATTTAGGACGAAATGTGGGTCAAATAAGGGCAAAAATTGGACTTGACATATTAATTTTGGAGATTGGAAACTTGAAAGGGCGTTTTAACGAAGTGCAGTTTTGGAAATTCCAGTTTTGTGCATCTGTCGTAATTTAGGCATAACTTTTTACTCCGATATCGGATTGAGCTGATTCAAGTTCCAGATTAAAGAAGACTCAAAACTCTACAGCTTTGAAAGACAAAATAATTTCGAATTCTGAAGATTTCATGCCGAAATTGATGAACCATCCAGAAGTGTGTTGTGTATAATTATTAAAGTCACTTTCAATCATTTTCAAAGCAAAAAATAAATTAATAAATAAATTATAAAAATTATCAAATCATCACCAAACATGATAAGAGATTAGTGGAGCAATTAATAATGTAATTAGTGGAGCAATTAATAATTGATTTGGTGGATGATTTGATGGAGGCAAAATTTTGCCTATAAATACCAAGCCATTTTATTTGTAAAATTCATACTTTCTTCTAAGGAATTCCTTAAGAATACTAAGAAGATTGTATCTTGTTTGGTTATTTATAGCTTTCAATAATTCATTTCCGCTTTCGCACTTTCTTTTCTTTACTTTTCAGTTTTTACTTTCCGCAATTTACTTTTACGCACAATACTTTTCTTTCTTTAATTTTCAGTTTTTTTACTTTTCAGTAATGAGGAGGTAACTCCCCTTTGCTGGGGTAAAAGGTAAAACTTTTATTACTAATATTTAGATTAATCTCCCTTAATTATAATATATAAACTAGTTAAAACCTGACTTAACGAGGATACCGCCAAATTGGTCGGTTGGTAATTATTTAAATTGGTTTTAACCTGACTAAACTGGATACCGCCTGACTGGTCGGTTGGTAATTAATTATTAATTTGACTTAATCTGGATACCGCCTATATGGCTGGTTGGTAATTATCATGCAAAGTTAATATATTATATTAAGGGAGATATCTAAAATAGAAGTAATAAAAGTGGATCTTTTTACCTCAGCATTTTCTTTTATTGTAATTTTACTTTATTTACTTTCAGCAATTTACTTTTCAGCAATTTACTTTTCAGTAATTTACTTTTCAGCATTTAATTTTAAGTATTTAATTTTTAGTATTTAATTTTCAGTATTTTACTTTATGTCTTTTATTTTATTTAAGTTTTTTTTACTACCCGTAAATATGTGTCGTAACTAAGCCAGTTATCTGGGGTTGTGATGAAATCTAATATCACCGGTTTATAAGGGGTTGGATTATAGCTTGGGTAATATAAAGATTTATTTATTGAGTCTTAATCTTAATGCTTTTTCATTAACTGGTCATTAATAAAATTGAACTGGGAAACTTAAAATGAACTAGACATATAGATTTTAAGTATAAGACATTAGACTCAATAGTCCACGATCTTCCTTGAGGATAGATAACCATTTAATAGATTTCCTTACAGGATAGACATATACCTGTCGGGCGGGGGTAGCCATAATTGGAACTTAAACTTAATGAATCCAGATAATTTGGTTGACACATACATATGGTTCAATTGGGTTAAACTGGGTATTTATGTCTGACCATCGCCAGAGGCTTACACATAATTTAGTGTTCCAGGTTAATAAATCAATATATTACCCAACTTTAAGATAACCACTTCATCTTTAAAATGATTTGGAAGAAATCACAACCCTAGATAGTTTTTAATATTGAATTTTCTTAAAATCTACTTTCTAATAATTTTATTTACTTGTTTTTAAATTTAGAATCGTCACCATTTCAAATCAATCAAACAACCTGTTAGATATTAGTAATCATTTGACCTCATAAAATTAATAGTTTAGATATTAAGTCCTCGTGGGATCGATATTTTTATACTACTTGAACGATACGTGCGCTTGCGTTATACGTGTGTGTTTACGCCGGTCATGCGTCCCAGGGTCGAGGCCCCGTTGTCCGTTACAGTTATTGGGATGCGTCCCGGGGTCGTGGACCCATTGTATCAGCAATTGTAGTTCCGGGATGCGTCCCAGGGTCGAGGTCCACACATCATCAGAATGCCGGGAATGGCACTCCGAAAATGGAGCACGGTTCGGAAATGGACCGCTACCACATCAGACGCCGAAAATGGCACTCTGAAAATAGAGCACGGTTCAGAAATGGACCAAGGAAGGCCTAACTCATCGGAATAGGAAACATATCCATGCATACATGCATCCATATCACATACATGTAATTTTTGTTTTATACTCGCAGGTTTGTAGCGGCAAAGACCATCTCATCAAGTAACGGTTCAAAAATGAGCCATATTCTCCCACATCACGGTTCAGAAATGCACCACAACAGATGCCGAAAATGACGCTCCCAAAATGGAGCACACACGACAGATGCCGAAAATGGCGCTCCAAAATGGAGCACACACAACAGATGCCGAAAATGGAGCACACACGACAGATGACGAAAATGGCACTCCAAAATGGAACACACACAATCGATGCCGAAAATGGCGCTCCAAAATGGAGCACACACAACCGATGCCGAAAATGGCGCTCCAAAATGGAGCACACACGACAGATGCCGAAAATGGCGCTCCAAAAATGGAGCACACACGACAGATGCCAAAAATGGCGCTCCAAAAATGGAGCACACACAACAAATGCCGAAAATGACCCCCCAAAATGGAGCACACGCAACAGATGCCGAAAATGGCGCTCCAAAAATGGAGCACAGTTCGAAAATGGACTACCAGATCAACTTAGTTCGAAGTAGCAGGCAAGTCAGGTGGCAGCTGGCGAGCCAGGTAAGTAAAAATACATTGCATAACTTTGATAGGATTGTCATTGGCACATACTGCACAAGTCCCATCAAAGTGGGGGCGACTGTAGGCACTGTATTTTTGCATATAAGTCCCGATGATGAGTCTCGTACGGAGGCACTACTCTTTAGGTTGCGGAAGTCGCGGAAAACAAATGTCGGAAGGGGAATTTCAGAATAAGTATGTCATCAGATTCAATTCACATGTTCATTGCTTTCTCATTCGTGCAGCGTTCATGATCACGTTCGAACGTCAAGTAGATTGCGGGCGTTCGTGTAGCGTTCGAATCGGCGTTCGAACGGTATCGGTACTTCTGGTTTTGTTGCTAGCCTCACGCCCAAGCCCAATTAGCCCACCAAAACCCACCCAAAAATAATTAAAACATTTAAAACATGTCAAATATTAAAATAATATCCTTCATAAATTAAATAAATCACATCCCAATCTAATTGGATGCTTTCCTTGTGAGATACTAATTAGAAATATTCCCCCCATAATTGCTTGATCCCATTCCTATTCACACAAGGTAAACCCTAGACTTTGCCTATAAAAGAAACACCAATCCAACCTTTCATACCCTAGCTCATTCTCACAAAAACACAAAAAGAAATAAACTCACACTCACGCCTAAAGCATAGAAAACTGTACCCATCGTCGTCCAACAACAGCCCTAGAACTCATCTCCATTGCCACACCACACCATCACTGAAACCCTTCACTGCCGCGTAATCCCTTCACTACACTGCCTTTCACTGCCGCACAATATCCTCACCACACACCCTTCACTGCACGCATAAATCACCACTGTCCAATCCCAAAATAGTCTCTTAACTACCATGAAAATAGCCCTTAAACTGCCCAATCCACCACCGCAAACTGCATCAAAAATAGCAGCCCCAATACCCCCTTAAAGAATGCCAAAAGAGTCCCATAAGACAGTGAAAACAGTGACCAGAAAATATAGCAAAAACAGCAGCAAAACGAAGTAAAAATAGCAGCAAAACGGAGGAAACGACAGCTCAAAACAGCGAAACAGCAAACGAGAGCAGTGGACCAGTGAACCAGAGGAGTTGCGGAGCATCAACCCTTTCGACGGCCGCGTAATGCACTTTCGAGAGATGACCTAAGAGGTTAGACCTGATGGCACCCTTCTTATTTATTCTCATCTTTGTTGTTGTTTATTAGAATTCCTTCGCATGAGAGTCGTTTGTTGATATATGTTGTGGCCCTTGAATGAATGGAATATGTGTTCTTTCTTGTGGTATATCGGATGGAAACCCGGACATAAATTCCGTAGCCGAATCCGAATGGACGGTATTTCGGTTTACACTCGGGATACAATACCACGTATCACTTGAGAGATTCACACACTTTGTTTCATCCAACCTTGTATTCGAGCATGATTGGGTTGCTAGCATGTTATTTATCTTTTAAGCATGATTTAGTTGTTAGTATGCTATTGCTTTCTGCAAGTTACTTATTTATGCATGATGATATAGTGCGCATGGGCTAACTATGGTGGATTAAAGGTCCTCTATTCGAGGGAAATGCCTAAAGGCTATCTTTTCCACGATATTTTGCCGCGCCGGACGGAGTATGTTTGATTGAATGTGAGATATGTTTAATCGAGCATACGAGGTCCTATATTATTGTTGTCTTTATTTTATATGCATGGTAACATAATGCGCATGGGCTAACTAGGGTGGATTAAAGGTCTTCTATTCGAGGGAAATGCCTGAAGGCTACCTTTACCACGATGTTTTGCCGCGCCTTTTATTATGTCATTTACCCTTTGCATATCATTGCTTTATTTACGCATGCATTACATTCTTGTGCGCATGGGCTAACTAGGGTGGATTAAAGGTCCTCTATTCGAGGGAAATGCCTAAAAGGCTACCTTTTCCACGATGTTTTGCAGTGTCGGACGAGGTGCACCCGATTGAATGTGAAATGTGTTCCATCGTGCACACGAGGTCCTACATTGTGTATTTGTTTATCCATATATATGTTTGTGTCATTTCGGATGCCATTTTGGCGATCTCGTTCTAACGCGTTTCCAAATGCTACACAAACGTATGCATTCTGTCTCATCTCATTCGATCGCGTTTACGAACGCTACACGAACGTATGGATTCATTCTTATTTCCGTTCGAACGCGTATCATAACGCTACTCGAACGCTTGTATTCTGTTTACCGTTCGAACGCGTTTACGAACGCTACTCGAAAGCGTATGCATTTTATTATATCATGCATCAGGTCTCATCCCGTTCGAACGCGTTATCAAACACTATACGAACACTGAAATTCTGTTTATCGTTCGAACGCGTTATCAAACGCTACTCGAACGCTTGCATTATGTTTACCGTTCGAATGCGTTACGAACGCTACACGAACGCGCACACACTGGACAAATTCCTTTATCATGTTTCATGCATGTTTGTTCCCCTAGTCATTCTCTTCCCCATCATATGTTTAGTTAGCTCTCTTCAATATTTATGCATTTAATTGCCTCTCTTTAATATGCATGCTTGTACAATTATTGTTTATTTGCGTCTTTGTGTTTATCAATATAATATGTTCATGAAATTATATGTTTGCCGTTATTCCAATTCATATTTTATGCATGAACTTAGAAGTAGATTATCCTTGGAAATATATGTTGCTTAGGCTTGGTTAGATTATGGCACAAATCATATCATTACAAGTGGCATAAGTAAGGGACCATTTCGAACCCAACGGTTTGAGGTCTTCCCTTGCGAGGGGTGAGTGCGGCCTTAAATCATTTTCCCGATTCACACCGGGTGGCGACTCCATGTTATTTCTCCGATTTAGTTCCCCCGTGGGCTACTCCGTACTCCCAACCGGGCCACGAGCCCGGGACAGAGTCTCCGATGTCTGTGTCCTACAACATTCCTAAATGTTTTCTTCGAATGAGAAATCTGTTGTGGTTTCTCTGTTTGAATAGTTCATTCTAGAATGGCCCTAGAGTTTGTATTATGCTAAGATCACGGTTTGATATACTAGCTTATAGAGCCTATTGTAGACTCAGATAAGCTTTTCGAAAATATGTGTTCTCTAAATTTGATACAGTCAGATTGTCTAATTTTATCAAAGCATAGAGAATGCATATTTTATAGTAGGGTCAGTGGGAGCGTACAAATTTCTTTCTAAGATTATATATCCTAACGAAATTATCTTTATTAAAGTAATAATGAGATGTTTGTAAAGTAAAATGTTTACTTAAGTCTTCTTTTCTCCGTGAAAGTAGTGGGAGTAGTCTCTATTATATTTTATATAAAGTTTCATATATGATATAAAACTAGAGACTTGTGAGAAACTCCCATTAGTCGCGTATTAGATATGATCTAATAAAGGACACAGTAAGACTATCTGTATGACAGTTAGTATAACTGTTTGACAGTTAACGTGTCTTTTATATATATAGTATTCATCTTTCGTAAAAGATGATACCTTTTGTCGAAATAGAGATTGGTTGGAATGTCTAGTCAATCTTATGCATCATAGGATGATGGCGTAATGAATACTATATTATGTGCGATTAAAGATATCAATTTAATCGAAATTATTACGAGTTATTTTGATATACTGCAGACCATATGATGGGTCTTGAAACATGTTCTTTATTATCTTAGAGATATTAAGAACGAGTTTCTAATTCATGGAGAATATAGTCTACAACCATAAGGTCAAATTAGTTTTGATCCTAATTATGATATTATATGGTTTATGTCATATAAAGTCAGAAAAGATGCAGTGGGAGTGTCACCGTTGATTCTACTAAACTAGTGGAATCAGTTGCAACTTATGAAGTGTTGACTTATGAAGTTACAAAGTGACATTATAGATTATAAGTTTTGATATTAGTGTTGTGCTTGCGATTGTCTCATAATATTTGGATTTGATCTCTAAATATATAAGACAACTTAATAGCCATAACACAATATTGATATCAGCGTCTGAGTCATATTGATGTGGAATTTGGATTCTACAAAATATGAATGATGATGGTTAAGGAAAACAATTGAGTTTGTTAGACAGACTCAATTTGTAATAGCGGGCTCACTTGTTGTTGCATTCCTCTTGAGTGCTAGGTGAGCTCTTGGGGGTTATTGAGATGTGTATATGATACCGTGGATTGGCACTAGAGCAAATGAGAGAAATTGTTAGGGTTGGTGCTCGGAGTGCCAATCCGGATCGTATTTATGTCCGATTCATGAATACGAGCAATTTCATTTTCCATAATATTACTTATTTAATGGTAGCATCTCTTGTCTTTTATACACATATTTAATGGTAGCATCTTTTGAATACGAGCACTAGACCAGTACATGTCGTATATCGTGACTTGGTTCGATGGTTTATTCCAATGAACCATGAGTCTCAGGAGACTCATATAGAGATGTATGTGTTAATTTGATAAACATTGAGTGACTCACTGAAGATTTCCTAATAGATGGTACACCAACGTCAATAGGAATCTTCTCGAGTTGAGCGAGCATATTGGTCATTCGACTTGAGATACCACAGTGTGATATATGAGTTATCCTTCATACTTTGATGGCAGTCACTTCACCGATCTATTTAGATCAGACCTCCGCATGTTCGTTGGCTGTGCATTGATGCTCATGCTATCCAGTATGTATCAAGAGAGGATCCTTCAGTCATGTGTACAGGGCATATGCATCCTACACGTGTTTGCGATCTAGTAAATCCATGGCCGTGGTATAACTTTGAAAATCAGTTCCGAGTGTTATTTAGAAATCATAAATTGAAAGTCGACTATATTATACCGAACGGATTTGACGTTCTCATCTATATCCCAGGTATAATATGGATAGCCTGTGACGGAGGGATTATACGTATGCAATGACCTCGACTTACATAGTTTAGCAAGATTATCCGTGGTCGTCATAATTCATGAGTGGGTGAATTATGGACACGAAATTGGATTTCGTGACGGATAAACCTAAACTTAAAGAGTCCCACAATATGAAGTGTACTCGTTGACCGGCGTAAACACACACGTATAACGCAAGCGCACGTATCGTTCAAGTAGTATAAAAATATCGATCCCACGAGGACTTAATTCCTACTGTTGTTATTAATTATTGAATCTATTTATTTACAGATATCTAATTAAATGAAGAAGAGAATGATTGTTTGATTGGTTGAAAGTGGTTTTACAAAATAAATAAATAAATAAAAAGACAAAAGAAAATACTAAGGAAAATAACAAAAGACACAAAGATCTAGGGTTGTGATTTATTCCAATACCATTATAAAGATGAAGTGATTATTTTATAGTTAGGAAATACAATGATTTATTAACCTGGAACACGAAATTATGCGAAAGCATCTGTCGATGGTCAGACACAAATATCCAGTATAACCCAATTGAACCATATTCCTATGTCAACCACATTATCTGGATTCATTAAGATTAAGTTCCAATTATGGCTACCCTCGCCCGACAGGTATATTCCTATCCTGTAAGGAAATCTATTAAAGGGTTATCTATCCTCAAGGAAGATCGTGGGCTATTGAGTCTAAGGTTTTAAACTTAAAATCCCTATGTCTAGTTCATTTTAAGTTTACCTAATCAATTTTATTAATGGTCAATTAATAAAAAGCATTAAGATTAAGACTCAATAAATAAATCTTTATATTACCCAAACTATAATCTAACCCTTATAAACTGGTGATATTGAAATTCATCACAACCCCAGATAACTATTTAGTTACAACATATAATTAGGGCTAGTAAAGACATAAAAGTAAAAGACATAAAGTAAAAGCTGAAAAGTAAATTACAATAAAATAAAATGCTAAGGTAAAAGGAATTACTTTTACTACTACTAATTTAGATATCTCCCATAAAATAATATAAAACTTGTGATAAATTAACCAACCGACCAGTCTGGCGGTATCCTGATTAAGTCAAATTAAGTCCAACCAGCCATTAAGGCGGAACCAAAAATAAATTTACAACCGACCAGTCTGGCGGAATCCGTGATTAGTCAGGTTTAAACCAGATTAAAATTAAATTACCAACCGACCAATATAGCGGTATTCATTATTAAGTCAATATTTTAAGTGGTTAATATATTATTTTTAAGGGAGATTAATCTAAATAGCAATAGTAGAAGAATTACCTTTCACCCTAGCTGAAAAAGTTACTTCAACATGGTGAATAGTAAAAACTGTAAAAAGTAAAAAGTAAAAATTAAATTACTATTATTACAAAAAGTAATTAAAATAAATTACAAACTAAAAAAAATAAAAAATAAAATTAAAATATTTTTAGAGAGAGAAACTCTCTCTTCATCAAAGAGATGAGAGAGAGAAATGCACACATAATCTGAAATTCGCGCAGTATTTATAGAGATTTTTTTTCACTGTTCCAGCGTCGCGACGCCAAGGAGCTCAGCGTCGCGACGCTGGATTTGTCGACGTGGCTCGATGAGAAGGCGACACGTCATCAAGGCGGCTGACTGTTCACGCGACACGTGTCATGGCGGCTAAAACTCAATTATTATGCTGATGTCATTGGTGACGTGTCACTGTTCATGACGTCATTGGTTGCGTCACTGTGATGATGTGGATGGCGACGTGGCGACACGTGGGGCGGCGGCCGTCAGACGAATAAGATTTCGACACGTGTCGCGCTGTAATTGGCTGATGTTGACGTGGCATGTTGACTCGGTTGACTTGCTGACGTGGCTGCTGATGTGGAAGATGATGTGGCGACACGTAGGATGACACGTGGGGCGGTGGCGTCAAACGAATAAGATTTCGACACGTGGCACGGCGCACTTTAGCAGATTCGTTGTGATGGTGACACGTGGCACGGCGCACGTTAGCAAAGTCAAACTTGTCTCAGATTCTGATTTGTGGTCCCCGGCGCATTCATTTTAGCAGTCGGCGCACGCTGGGCGTCGCGACGCGCAAGGCTTCAGCGTCGCGACGCGCAGAAGACTAAAATATCCCTGTTGACGCATTTTTGTCCGGTTTTGCCCCAAATTGCCTCCAGTGCTGTCCAAACTTTATTTATCTGCAAGATAACAATAAAACACATCAAAACGTTCAAAAACTCAAGAAACTATACAAAATATTAAGTTAAATGAGTGGGAAATAGTGATATAAATACCACTCATCACACCCCCAAACCTAACATTTTGCTAGTCCTCGAGCAAAATACAAAATAAAATAACATAACAAAAT
Source organism: Zanthoxylum bungeanum (assembly GCA_019454045.1). Lineage (NCBI taxonomy): Eukaryota > Viridiplantae > Streptophyta > Magnoliopsida > Sapindales > Rutaceae > Zanthoxylum > Zanthoxylum bungeanum. The sequence goes on along the minus strand of SKCR01031732.1, from coordinate 102,872 downwards.
TTAACTAAGCCATTTTCGTAGGGATCACGGTTGCATTTAGCATATGCAACAAGCCTTTAAACCCCTAGGTGTCCCTAGTGGACGAGTGTAGTCTCGTGAGGGTTTACAGCAATGATACCCACAAACATTTTACAAAAGTAAAAAGTTAGTAAAACTAATGCACACAAAAGCAAAAAGACAAGAGAAAAGAGAATAAAGAAGGTTAGTGACTAATCAGGTGAAACTTCTACTCCAAGTTACTAGTTGTTTTGTTTCTTTCTAAATTACCGAATAAGTAAATTCTCCGATTATTTTTACCATTCTCCAAATACACAGTCAACAAAATATTAATCAACTCATTTTTGCCCACAACAGTCATAAGTGCAGTTGATAAGAGAGTAATATTTTTGTCCTAAAGTTCTATCAGATTTCGCACCTTTTTGTAGCAATGGAATAATTTTCTGATTTTTCTGATTTTTTCTTTGCTTTTTCTGAATTTTGACTTTATTTATATACAATACCTTCCGTCTATGTAGCGAGTGTTGGGTCGGTGGCTCCCAAACCAGTTGGTTTTAGGGCACCAGGTGTTAAACACCCCTACGGACTTAATTACCCAGACTTCAGATATATATATTTTTTTGCAGTATCTTTGATCCATGTAACGAGCTTTGGGCCAATGACTCCCAAACCAGTTGGTTTTAGGGCACTAGATGTTAAAACACCCTTACAGACTTAGTAACCCGGATCTCAGACGTTTTTTTTTTTTTTTTTTTTTTTTTTTTTTTTTCCATCACTTTTAGAGATGTTTCCTCCAATTAAACTATAGCACGGAATATTACAAACTTTTCAATTTTAGCTCATGACTGTATGTTTCCATGTAAGTTCATAATACCTGTCAACTGAACATATGAAGATCCATTTTAGTCAGTGTTAAGGAGAATTCACAAATTAAATAATTCAAAATGAAATAAACAAAAATTAACTTATTTCAAAAATAAATGGTTTGAGATACGTCTCAGGAGTGGAAACTCCTTACTCAGCTACCTCTCACCAATTTCACCTTTTTTAGTCAAAATAAAAACACAAAAATGCAAAATATTTTTGTAATTTTTGAAAAATTTTCAATTTTTTTGTATTTTTCGAAAAATTTTGAACTAAAAATAAAAACACAATTCAAACAAGTACTATTAACTATACCCTCACCCCCAAACCTAAATGAGACATTGTCCCCAATGTCTTAAACAGTAGAAGAGAAGTTTAGAAGGTCGTACCTGGTGAGCTGAAATCTACAGGAAATTAAAGGTTAAGATCCAGATTAATTCGACGCCTCTTACCACGATCGTCATCGGACCATTTTTCTTTGAAAGGAGAGGGTCAACTTGTGGTTCATAAGCTACGAGTTGGTCAATTAGATCCGGAGCAGTTCTGGCAGTGAAGAGGAGTTCTTTCATAGGTTTCGACACGAACCCATTTCTCCGAGCATCATCAAGAAACACACAAAGAAAATCATAAAATCCATCAACGTTGAGCAGTCCAAGCGGTTTCTGGTGTATATTCAGGTTCGCCCAAGATAGTACTATAAAAATTTCCTCCAACGTACCCAAGCCACCTGGCAAAGCGATAAAAGCATCAGCACGGTTAATCATTTCTACCAGTCGTTCAGACATACCTGGCACGATTAGTTCCTCTCCGTTTGATGAACCAATAAGATTTGCCTCTGCCAAGGGTTTTGGATGATTCCCAAAACATGACTGCCTCCTTCCTGTACAGCCTTTGAAACGATCCCCATGAGTCCGAGATTGCCTCCGCCATATATTAAGTGCATATTCCTTGCTGCTAAGACTCGACCCAATTCCTGTGCTGCTTCTATGTATTGTGGTTTAGTACCAACAGTAAAAGTACAAAACACACAAATGTTTTCAACTCGTCTTTTTGAAGTGGCTTCCATTTTTTACTCTGGATGTTTTCAAAGGTGCAATGATGAGTTGAATTTATAGTATCTGAAAAGGGTGAATACAATAATAGCACAAGTTTCTTCCAGAGGAAGCTTGTTAGCTAAACAACAAAATGAATCGTGAAAGGTCAAAAAGTCTGGATCCTGTCTACGAAAATAAAGATAATTACAAAAGAAAAGTGAATCAAAGCAATAATTAAGGCAACGGAATTGTGTATGCAATACGCCACTCGCATAGTATAAATTCATTAGGATGTGTCTCAAGACTTAATTCTTTACTCAGCCATCACAAATGAATTAGCTCTCTTCTTTTTTTTATTGTCAAACACAATTCCTTCTGTATTAAAATGCTCAGTTTGTGCTTTTCTCTACAAAAATAACACACAAAATTAAAAAGTTCACACTATGTATACACAAAAGAGTTCAGAAGATAATACTTGGTCAGCTGAAATTTTACAGGAAAAATTACCGATTAAGATTTAAGCCCAAATTACGGTTCTTACCACAATTGCTATTCGACCATTTTTTTCATTAAAAATTTTGGCAGAATCACCTCTAAAAACTCAAAATTTCCCCAAAATTCACCCTAAAAAATTATCACAAATCAAATCCCAACTTAGTATTTTTCAGAAAAATCCGACAGAGTCTCCCCTGAATTTTTGATTATCCAACCCAACCTAAATCTATCAAATGCCACAAACAATCTCCAAATATCAAACTCAATTTCTTCGCCCCCAATTACTACGAATCAAATTCAACCATCCAACACTTCGTAATCCAATCAACAGTCAACCAATTCACAATTCAATTTTTCAATTTACCCAATTACCAAATCAATTTTTTATCAAATCATTACCGTATTTTCAAATTCTGATTTTGGCAGTGGTGGGTTCTCTCGGCTCTGTTGGTTTTGGCTTGGATTTCTGGTCGTTGGTTGTGGACGGCAGTGATGGTCACGGCTTCTCTGGTTCTAGTTTGTGTGTCTCGGCTGTGGTGGGTTCGCGGCTTTGGGTTGAAGATCCGTAATGGTCGGTCTTGTGTGGTTCGGTTCAGGCGAGACAGTGGCGATGGTTGCGGCTGGGCTGATTTGTCTCAGTTTGGTTGCAGGTGATGGCTTCTGGTGTGGTTGATGATGGTGGCTCGGTGACGGCGGTTGAGTCACGGCTCTGGTTTGGTTTTGTTCGGTCGTGAGTGGTTGATGAAGATCGGTTCTTGGTGAAGGTTGCGGTTGTGGTCAGTTTGGATCTCGGTTTGATGGTGGCTGGTGGGTCTCGGTTTTGTTTGTTCTCGGTGAGTGGTTGCGGTTTGGGCGATGAGGGCTTGGCAGTGGCGGGTTCGGCGAAGCTTGTGGTGTTGTGTTGCTCGGATTGTGACTTGGCCGAATGAGTGGCTGGCAGTGGTGGTACTCAATCAAAGGCTCGGTGGTTGAGGATGAAGAAGATGACGAGTGAAAGGAGATGCTGCCAATGCCTCTGCTTATGTCTCTGATTTCGAATCAGCGTCGCGACGCTGAAAATTTTTTTTTTTTTTTTTAAATTTTTTTTTTTTTTTTTTTTTTTTTTTGGCAAAACCATGTCTTGCGACGGATAAATCCATAGGGACGCGTCTCAAAAGATGTCTCCTTACTTGGCCGTCTCCTGGATCAACTTTGTATCTTCGTGATTTTGTCAAATTTTTATTTTGAAAATCCCGCTTGCACTGCCTTTCTTGTTCTGAAAAATTCCGTTTTTAATTTTTCCTGCAAAACTAACACACAAAATTAAAAAGTTCACACAAAATATGAAAAATAAATCACAACAAATTGCATGGGTTGCCTCCCTGCTAGCGCTGAATTTTTCGTCTTCAGCCAGACGTGACTGAAATTCATCTGTTAAGGAGGTTTCAATGTCGTTTTGGATGTCCGATTAAAGACAATCCCGTGAGCGTTGCTTTTGAAGGGTCTCTTCCAACGGTAAAGTGGTAAAAAGAATTTTGTCTTATTCAATGATCGTGCCACCTTTTTAATCTTTGTTGCTCCAATAGTTCCTGCAAAGAAAGAAATAAAATTAGGAGGTCTCGTATGGTGCTTGACTTGGAATGGAAGTTTCATTCTGTCAAGCTTCTGGTTGATATCTTTGATTTGTACTCCCCAAAACAGTGATGTTTCTCCTGAATGCTCTGGATTTTTAATAAGGTCAGACATTTGCTCTTCTATTTGCTCTGTTTCTTGCTCCACCTTTTCTTCACAGATGTATTTGAAAATTTCTGCATTAAGCTCTTCATCTGTCATCTGTGAAATACATGTTTCAAAATTGTCAACCTGAGGATGAAAAGAAATGTTAGATTTTAGGTCTTCATCCTCTGATCTGGTTGAAATGATTGGCTTAGATAGATCTTCTTCAAACATTTGTGCAATGGAATCTCCAAGTTCTTCATTTTGAGGATACAGAATTCCATCCTCAATTTTTGATGCAGTTGGTACAAACAGCTTAGTTTCATCCTCGTCAGAATCTGAATAATAGAAATTAAATCGAGACTTTGCCGGTTCGGGTTCCTGAACTGATACCTCTGGTTGTTGATACTGCTCAGCCTCCTCCTCTGTTAAGGTGTCATTGTGGATTTCTGGGTTCTCGAAGGCTTCATCAGTGTCATCTGAAACTGGTTCTTGAGGTATGATGTTCTGGTTTTCTATTAATTGTCTGATCTGATCTGTCATTCTCTGCATGGATTCTGCGTTACTCTGAATTTGTGCATCGAATCGAGCTTCTTGTTCTTTGAACATGTGAATTAATTGATCTTCCTCGGCTGGTTCTGGTTCTTGATAAGGATCGAAGGAAGATGGTGGATAAGATGGAAAATGTGGCTCTGTGAAATGTGATGGTTCTTTGTACCATGAAGGATCTTGATAGTTCTGCCATCCTGGATGGTAGTTGTATTCGCAATAATCGCTTGGGTGGTCACCATTACATATGTCACATCTCCACATTGAGTTCTGTTGAGCAAAAGTAGTATTACTTGGTTCTGTCATCCAGTGATAGTCATTGGGTTGTACAACAGGCCTCAGAAAACCGGACTGTTGCTCCCAGAATTGGGGTGTATCTTCTTGTAAAGCACGTAGTCTTTCAATCTCCCAGTAATGTTCCATTTTTTAATCACCTGAAAACAAAAGAAATAAAAATTACAAAATAAAAGAAGAAAATTAGATATAAGTAAATTAGATAGTTTCAAAATTAACAACTCAAGAAAATTAAGTCCCCGGCAACGGCGCCAAAAACTTGACCGGCGTAAACACACACGTATAACGCAAGCGCACGTATCGTTCAAGTAGTATAAAAATATCGATCCCACGAGGACTTAATTCCTACTGTTGTTATTAATTATTGAATCTATTTATTTACAGATATCTAATTAAATGAAGAAGAGAATGATTGTTTGATTGGTTGAAAGTGGTTTTACAAAATAAATAAATAAATAAAAGACAAAAAAATACTAAGGAAAATAACAAAAGACACAAAGATCTAGGGTTGTGATTTATTCCAATACCATTATAAAGATGAAGTGATTATTTTATAGTTAGGAATACAATGATTTATTAACCTGGAACACGAAATTATGCGAAAGCATCTGTCGATGGTCAGACACAAATATCCAGTATAACCCAATTGAACCATATTCCTATGTCAACCACATTATCTGGATTCATTAAGATTAAGTTCCAATTATGGCTACCCTCGCCCGACAGGTATATTCCTATCCTGTAAGGAAATCTATTAAAGGGTTATCTATCCTCAAGGAAGATCGTGGGCTATTGAGTCTAAGGTTTTAAACTTAAAATCCCTATGTCTAGTTCATTTTAAGTTTACCTAATCAATTTTATTAATGGTCAATTAATAAAAAGCATTAAGATTAAGACTCAATAAATAAATCTTTATATTACCCAAACTATAATCTAACCCTTATAAACTGGTGATATTGAAATTCATCACAACCCCAGATAACTATTTAGTTACAACATATAATTAGGGCTAGTAAAGACATAAAAGTAAAAGACATAAAGTAAAAGCTGAAAAGTAAATTACAATAAAATAAAATGCTAAGGTAAAAGGAATTACTTTTACTACTACTAATTTAGATATCTCCCATAAAATAATATATAAACTTGTGATAAATTAACCAACCGACCAGTCTGGCGGTATCCTGATTAAGTCAAATTAAGTCCAACCAGCCATTAAGGCGGAACCAAAAATAAATTACCAACCGACCAGTCTGGCGGTATCCGTGATTAGTCAGGTTTAAACCAGATTAAAATTAAATTACCAACCGACCAATATAGCGGTATTCATTATTAAGTCAATATTTTAAGTGGTTAATATATTATTTTTAAGGGAGATTAATCTAAATAGCAATAGTAGAAGAATTACCTTTCACCCTAGCTGAAAAAGTTACTTCAACATGGTGAATAGTAAAAACTGTAAAAAGTAAAAAGTAAAAATTAAATTACTATTATTACAAAAAGTAATTAAAATAAATTACAAACTAAAAAAAAATAAAAATAAAATTAAAATATTTTTAGAGAGAGAAACTCTCTCTTCATCAAAGAGATGAGAGAGAGAAATGCACACATAATTCTGAAATTCGCGCAGTATTTATAGAGATTTTTTTTCACTGTTCCAGCGTCGCGACGCCAAGGAGCTCAGCGTCGCGACGCTGGATTTGTCGACGTGGCTCGATGAGAAGGCGACACGTCATCAAGGCGGCTGACTGTTCACGCGACACGTGTCATGGCGGCTAAAACTCAATTATTATGCTGATGTCATTGGTGACGTGTCACTGTTCATGACGTCATTGGTTGCGTCACTGTGATGATGTGGATGGCGACGTGGCGACACGTGGGGCGGCGGCCGTCAGACGAATAAGATTTCGACACGTGTCGCGCTGTAATTGGCTGATGTTGACGTGGCATGTTGACTCGGTTGACTTGCTGACGTGGCTGCTGATGTGGAAGATGATGTGGCGACACGTAGGATGACACGTGGGGCGGTGGCCGTCAAACGAATAAGATTTCGACACGTGGCACGGCGCACTTTAGCAGATTCGTTGTGATGGTGACACGTGGCACGGCGCACGTTAGCAAAGTCAAACTTGTCTCAGATTCTGATTTGTGGTCCCGGCGCATTTTAGCAGATTCGGCGCACGCTGGGCGTCGCGACGCGCAAGGCTTCAGCGTCGCGACGCGCAGAAGACTAAAATATCCCTGTTGACGCATTTTTGTCCGGTTTTGCCCCAAATTGCCTCCAGTGCTGTCCAAACTTTATTTATCTGCAAGATAACAATAAAACACATCAAAACGTTCATAAAACTCAAGAAACTATACAAAATATTAAGTTAAATGAGTGAGAAATAGTGATATAAATACCACTCATCACTCGTTGAGCACTTGGGCAATACGATATGAATAATACAGATTATTCATAATATTTCATCTGATTAAATGAGTTAATTCGAATCGTTTAATCGGTTAAACGATAACACATGCATTAGGGGATTTTGGTCATTTGATAATTATTGTATATTTGTATTTGATACATAATTTGATTAGATACACATTAATTATTTGTCAAATGAGACTTTGACACATGCCATTAATATATGTATTTGTTATTTAAAGTAAATAAAAATACATACATAATAATAATTATATTAATTAATTATTTAGATATTTAATTGTTAAATATTTGAATAGTTAAATAATATCCATATTTCATAAATGTTATGAATTATGTTTAATTATTATTGGAAAACATGGCATAATTTTAATTAGACTTTATATGTGCAATTATGATTGGTTAACATAAAGTTTAATATAATTTGTTTGGACCAAATTTTGAAAATGACCAAAATAACCCTATTGAGTCGGTCATGATCATTTAAATTAAAAAATTTATTTTCTTCGTTCCATTCTAACCACCATGGCCGAGAGTCTCCAAAAGAAATGGGTTTCAAAGTTTCTTGATGATTCAAGGAAAGAAATTGAAGAAAATCAAGAAAAAGCTTTAAGGAATTATGGAATTAAAGGTAATTATATATCTCTTTGAGCTTGAAAGCATGTTTCTTGTTTTCTTGATGATCTAGTAAGATTCTATGGTTTCGTTTTTCTTAAGAATTTGGGGCTTTTGGATTTGGTGGATTGAATTGTCATTAACCTCGATTTGTCCTTAATCTCTTTACGCTTCCGAACTTCTCATTTTAGTCATCATTATTCTAGTTAAATTATTATATAAAATTTCGACCATTACACATGGTCAAGACTTCAATAACATTTTATTCTTCAAACATATACTTGATTTTCATACTCCAGATTTCAAAGTTGTCATCGTTCAATCACTCACCGTTATTAATTTTGGTGACAATGTTCTTTGATGGGGAAGTCAAGTTAAACACAAAGTTTTCTACAGTTTTTCTTACATAATTATTGATGAGTGGTATTTATATCACTATTTTCCACTCATTTATCCTAATATTTTGTATAGTTTCTTGAGTCTTGTGAATATTTTGATGTGTTTTGTGTTATTTTGTAGATAAATAAAGTTTCAGGACATTCTGGAGGTGATTTGGGGCAAAACAGTGAAAATTGGCGAAAAAGAGCATTTTGGTAAATTCCAGCGTCGCGACGCCCAGACATTCAGCGACGCGACGTCCAGCATACGCCGAATCTGCTAACATGCGCCTGGTCAACTGGTCAGAATTTGAGAAGTTTGACTTTGCTAACGTGCGCCGTGCCACGTGTCACCATCACAGCCAATCTGCTAACATGCGCCGTGCCACGTGTCATCATCATATGCTGCCGACACTCAGAGTTGACACGTGTCGCCTCGTCATCAGCCATGTCATCGGTCAAAAAGTCAACTTCGCCATGTGTCACGCCACGTCATCCGCCACGTCACAAGGTCAACCAAGTCAACTTGCCACGTCAGCATCAGCCAATCACAGCGTGACACGTGTCGCCACGTGTCGCAATCATATTGTGCCGACAATTGCAATACCGCGTCATCGCCACGTCAGCATGACGTCATCAATGACGTCATCACAATAATTGAGTCTTAGCCGCCTTGCCACGTGTCGCGTGAACAGTCAGCCGCCGTGCCACGTGTCGCCTCCTCAGCGTGCCACGTCAAACTATTCCAGCGTCGCGACGCTGGCTTGGCGTCGCGACGCTGAAGCAAAATTTTTCTATAAATTCAGCGCGAATTTCAGATTTTGCAGACCAATTCTCTCTCTTCTATTCCGTGTAATGAGAGAGTTTCTCTCTCTAGAATCTTTAGTTTTTAATTTCTTACTTTTGTAATTAATTTTTAATTACGTTTTGTAATAATAGTAATTTACTTTCTTTACTTTTTACAGTTTTTACTATTCACATGAGGAGGTAATTTCCCCAGCTAGGGTGAAAGGTAATTCTTTTACTATTACCATTTAGATTAATCTCCCTTAAAAATAATATATTTACTATTTAAAATACTGATTAATAAAGGATACCGCTATATTGGTCGGTTGGCAATTCAATTTAATCTGGTTTAAACCTGACTAATCAAGGAAACCGCTATATTGGTCGGTTGGTAAGTTTATTTTCTGTTGGTTTGAACCTGATTAATCAAGGATACCGCCAGATTGGTCTGTTGGTAAATTTATTTTGGTACCGCCTTTATGGCTGGATTATGGACAAATATTACCACCTATATGGCTGGTTGGACTTAATTTGACTTAATCAGGATACCGCCAGATTGGTCGGTTGGTAAAATATTATCACAAGTTTATATATTATTTTATGGGAGATATCTAAATTAGTAGTAGTAAAAGTAATTTCTTTTGCCTTAGCATTTTATTTCATTTGTAATTTACTTTTCAGCATTTTACTCACCGCAATTACTTTTCAGCATTTTCATTTTATGTCTTTTAAGTTTTTATTAGCCCTAGTTATGTGTTGTAACTAAATTAGTTATCTGGGGTTGTGATGACTTTTAATGTCACCGTTTTATAAGGGGTTAAATTATAGCTTGGGTAATATAAAGATTTATTTATTGAGTCTTAATCTGAATGCATTTTTATTAATGGCCACTAATAAAATTGATATGGTAAATCTAAAATGAACTAGACATAGGGATTTTAGGTTTCAGCCTTAGACTCAATAGCCCACGATCTTCCTTGAGGATAGATACCCTTTAATAGATTTCCTTACAGGATAGGAATATACCTGTCGGGCGGGGGTAGCCATAATTGGAATTTAAACTTAATGAATCCAGATAATTTGGTTGACATAGACATATGGTTCAATTGGGTTAAACTGGGTATTTGTGTCTGACCTTCGACAGAGGCTTACACATAATTTAGTGTTACAGGTTAATAAATCAATATATTACCCAGCTTTAAAATAATCACTTCATCTTTAAAATAATATTAAAAGAAATCACAACCCTAGATAGTTTTTAATATTGAATTTTCTTAAAATATACTTTCGAACAATTTTATTTACTTGTCTTTAAATTTAGAATCGTCGTCATTTCAAATCAATTAAACAACCTGTTAGATACTAGTAATAATTTGACCTCATAAAATTAATAACTTAGGTATTAAGTCCTCGTGGGATCGATACTTTTTATACTACTTGAACGATACGTACGCTTGCGTTATACGTGTGTGTTTACGCCGGTCAAGTTTTTGGCGCCGTTGCCGGGGACTTATTTATCTTTCACTATTAGTTTTAAGGTTAGATACCTTTACTTGTATCTAATTTCTTTTTACTTATTATCTTTGTTTTTCGTGTGTTTCAGGTTCTCAGATACTTTATGAGACGAACCAGAAGCTTTGAACTCCGACCGCTTGACCCAGAAATTGAAAGAACCATCAGACAGTTGAGAAGGGAAAGGCGAGAAGGCCAAGAAGCAATTGTTAACATGGAACCTGAACCTTTGGAGGTTGCACCACCAATTCCCATTCGAGACAGAACCATTCCGGTGATTGACAGACTCATTTCCTGTATTGTACTTCCTCCATTACCAGCAAATGCGGGTGACATCAAAACTTGCATTCAGATGATTCAGCACTCAGTTCAGTTTGGGGGAAATGCAATTGAAGATCCTAATACTCACATCAGCAACTTCCTGGAAGTTTGCGGCACTTTCAATTACAACCGAGATGCTGAAGAAGCAATGAGACTTCGTGTTTTTCCATACTCCTTGAAGGACAGAGCTAAAGCTTGGCTACATTCACTACCAGCAGGTTCTATCACAACGTGGAACACTTTAGCCACCAAATTTCTTGCAAAATACTTTCCACCAGCCAGAACCGGAAAGCTGAGGAATGACATCACATCCTTTGTACAACAAGATTCAGAAACTCTCTACGAAGCTTGGGAAAGGTACAAAGATTTGCTCCGGAAATGTCCTCACCATGAGATTCCAAAATGGCTTCAAGTCCAAACATTCTATAATGGACTTTCTGGGATAATGAGAACCACAATCGATGCTGCTGCTGGAGGAACTTTAATGGCAAAAGGAGAAGATCAAGCATGAGACTTAATCGAAGAAATGGCCAACAATAATTCCTTATGGCCAACAGAAAGGAGCATGATCCAAAGAATTGCAGGAATTTATGAAAGTGGAGCCAATACAACAGTCAACACCAAGTTAGATCAGATATACAAATTCATGGAGACTCTTACCACTGGATTTACAAGATCACCATATGGAGGAGCACCAGAACCAAACCAACTTGAAGAGACGGTGAATTATGTCAACAACTTCAACAGGCAGGGGAACAATCCATATTCCAACACCTACAACCCAGGGTGGAGGAATCATCCTAATTTTTCATGGAGCAATAATTCAGGGCAAAAGAACAATCCACCATCTGGATTTCAGCAGAACTATCCACCGCCTGGATTTCAGCAACAGAACAAAGGCCAAGAACAGACAAATGAACCAGGAATAGTAGAAGTGATGTCTATGTTAAAAAAATACGATGCTATGTTTCAGAGCCAATCAGCTTCCATCAAAGCACTGGAGAATCAAATTGGACAACTGGCCAATGCTCAAAGTTACAGACCACCGGGTAATCTTCCTAGTAACACAGAACCAAATCCAAGAAACCGAGGGAATGAGCAAATTCAAGCCATTACTTTGAAAAGCGGTACTGAAATCAATAAAGATATTGGAGCCAAATCAACTACTGAGACGATGTGTTCCACATGAGGAAATCAACAGTGTTTTGCAACACTGTCATTCATCACCATATGGCGGACACTTCAGCGGAAACAAAACTGCAGCCAAAGTCCTACAATCAGGTTTGTTCTGGCCTACTCTTTTTAAAGATGCTTATCTTTTTGCTTTTCAATGTGACAGGTGCCAGAGAATGAGAAATATTTCCAGGAGAAACGAAGGACCGTTGCAAAACATTCTAGAAGTGGAAATATTCGATGTATGAGGTATTGATTTCATGGGACCCTTTGTTCCATCATTCGGAAACTTGTACATCCTGGTTGCTGTAGACTACGTCTCCAAATGGGTCGAAGCAATTGCACTGCCATCCAATGATTCAAAAGTCGTGATCAAATTCCTGAAAAAGAACATTTTCACTCGATTCGGAACACCTCGGGCAATTATCAGTGATGGTGGCTCTCATTTCTGCAACAGATACTTTGATGCACTCCTATCCAAATACGGAGTTACTCACAAAATTGCCACTGCTTACCATCCACAGTCAAATGGACAGGTTGAGGTTTCAAACAGGGAAATCAAAAGAATCCTAGAAAGAACCGTTGGATCAACAAGGAGGGACTGGTCAACAAAACTAGATGATGCATTATGAGCCTACAGGACAGCTTACAAGACACCCATTGGTATGTCCCCATATCGATTGGTGTTTGGGAAAGCGTGCCATCTGCCAGTTGAGCTTGAGCACAAGGCGTACTGGGCACTGAAGAAGTTGAATTTTGATTCACAAGCTGCAGGAGAGAAAAGACTGCACCAACTCAACGAATTGGAGGAGTTTCGTCTACAGGCTTATGAAAATGCCAAATTGTACAAGGAAAAGACCAAAAAATGGCATGACCGAAAAATAGTGCACAGACAGTTGGAACCAAGGCAGCAAGTGTTGTTGTACAACTCGAGGTTAAAACTTTTCCCTGGAAAGTTGAAATCTAGGTGGTCAGGTCCATTTGTGATCACTCAGGTTTTACCATATGAAGCTGTTGAGTTATTAGATCCCAATACCAACAACACATTCAAGGTTAACAGTCAGCGTGTCAAGCACTACTGGGGAGAATCATTTGAGCGACAAAAAGAAAGTGTCACACTTTCAGATCCAGCCTAACGTTCAAGAAGTAAAAGTCTAGCTGACGACTTTAAAACTTAGCGCTCGCAGGGAGGCAACCCATGCAATTTTTGTATATATTGTGATTTGGTGTGATTTAATTTTGTGTGTTTAGTTTTTGCAGATTAAGTCATTTCAAGATGGAAGAAGCTCTCGCAAATCTTCACAAGCAATTTCCTTCTCTCCCTCAAAAATCTCTAATGAAAGTTTACAAAGCTCGCTTGGAACGAATGAGACTACTGACAATCCATGGTGTGCCCAATGACATTCGTTGGGTAATTGAAGCACGGATCCGATTGGCAGGTGAGTCTTCTGACTCTTTTATTTCACATATGCCTGGTTTTGGAAGAAGCACCTATGCAAAGAAACGTAGAGCTAAGCAAATGGGTGTTTGTTTCAAATGTGCACGATGGAATTGCAATACTCGTTGTCGTTCTTTAGGAATGGTGTCTGATAATCGCGAAGACAAAATTAAATTCATTAGGGGTGGCTTGAGTAAGGAGTCTTTAGATGATATATCTTCGACTCTTGAGACGCATCCCAGTGGATATGTTCACATAGCCTTTCGCAAATTACACACACAATTTCAAAAAGAAAGACAACTGTTAAGTCTCGGGAATCTGACTCAAAAAGACCCTGTTTGCCAGTTTATAAGAAAATTGGATGGGAAGCTTGTCCCTGACGCATAGACGTCGACCAAGCCGCTACTTTTCTTATAATTATTATATCTCTTTATCTTTTCCTAATAATTTATTTTGTTGTTTTCTTTTATTTTCTCCGACAGGATCCAGATCTTCTTGACTATCACGATTTGTTTAACTAATAATTGTGATTTCGCAGGTACTAGTGCTATTATTTTACTCACCCTTTCCAGGTATTATAAATTCAACTCATCATTGCACTTTTGAAAACATCCAGAGTAAAAAAATGGAAACCACTTCAAGAAGACGAGTTGAAGATATTTGTGTGTTTTGCGGTAGCACTGTTGGTACTAAACCACAATACATAGAAGCAGCACATGAATTGGGTCGAGTCTTAGCTACAAGGAATATGCACTTAATATATGGCGGATGCAATCTTGGACTAATGGGGATCGTTTCAAAGCTGTACAGGAAGGAGGCAGTCACGTTTTGGGAATCATCCCAAAACCCTTGGCAGAGGCAAATCTTATTGAACCATCAAACGGAGAAGAACTGATCGTACCAGGTATGTCTGAACGACTAGTGGAAATGATTAACCGTGCTGATGCTTTTATTGCTTTGCCAGGAGGCTTGGGTACATTGGAGGAAATTTTTATTGTGTTATCTTGGGCGAACCTGAACATACACCAGAAACCAATTGGGCTGTACAACGTTGATGGGTTTTATGATTTTCTTTGTGTGTTTCTTGATGATGCTCGGAGAAATGGGTTCATATCAAAACCTTTAAAAGAACTCCTATTTACTGCCAGAACTGCTCCAGATCTAATTGACCAACTCATAGCCTATGAACCAAAAGTTGACCCTATCATTTCAAAGATAAACTGGTCCGAGGACGATCGTGGTAAGAGACGTCGGATTAATCTGGATCTTAACCTTTAATTTCCTGTAGATTTTCAGCTAACCTGGTATTATTTTCTAAACTCTTCTTCTACTGTTTAAGACATTGAGGACAATGTGTCATTTAGGTTTGTGGGAGGGAATTAGTTGATTAGTACCTTGTTTTTAGTTTGTGTGTTATTTTATTTTTAGTCCAAAATTTTTCAAAAAAAAAAAAATTGAAAATTTTTCAAAAATTACAAAAATATTTTGCATTTTTGTGTTTTTATTTTGACTAAAAAGGTGAAATTGGTAAAGGATAGCTGAGTAAGGAGTTTCACTCCTGAGACGTATCTCAAACCATTTTTGAAACAAGTTAATTTTTGTTTATTTCATTTTAAATTATTTAATTTGTGAATTCTCCATAACACTGACTAAAATGGATCTTCTTATGCTCAGTTGGCAGGTATTATCAACATACATGGTAACATACAGACATGAGCTAAAATTGAAAAGTTTGTAATATTCAGTGCTCTAGTTTAATTGGAGGAAACATCTCAAAAAGCAGTGGAGTAAAAAAAAAAAAAAATTTCTGATGTACAAAAGTAAAGTATCTAAGATCCGGGTTATTAAGTCTGTAAGGGTGTTTTTACACCTAGTGCCCTAAAACCAACTGGTTTGGGAGTCACTGGCCCAAAGCTCGCTACATGGATCGAATATGCTACAAAAAAATATATTTATATCTGAAGTCTGAGTAATTAAGTTCGTAGGGGTGTCTTAACACCTGGTGCCCTAAAGCCAACTGGTTTGGGAGCCACCAACCCAAAGCTCGCTACATAGACGGAAGGTATTGTATATAAATAAAAAGTCAAAATTCAGAAAAATCAAAGAAAAAATCAGAAAAATCAGAAAAATTATTCCATTGCTACAGAAAGATGTGAAATCTGATAGAACTTTAGGACAAAAATATTACTCTATTATCAACTGCACTTATGACTGTTGTGGGCAAAAATGAGTTGTTTAATATTTTGTTGGCTGTGTATATGAAGAATGGTAAATATAATCGGAGAATTTACTTATTCGGTAATTTAGAATGAAACAAAACAACTAGTAACTTGGAGTAGAAGTTTCACCTAATTAGTCACTAACATCTTTATTCTCTTTTCGCTTGTCTTTTTGCTTTTGTGTGCATTAGTTTTATTACCTTTTTACTTTTGTAAAATGTTTGTGGGTATCATTGCTGTAAACCCTCACGAGACTACAACTCGTCCACTAGGGACACCTAGGGGTTTAAAGGCTTGTTGCATATGCTAAATGCAACCGTGATCCCTACGAAAGTGGCTTAGTTAAATTTTAATTATGTTATTTTATTCTATGTTTTGCTCGAGGACTAGCAAAATGTTAGGTTTGGGGGTGTGATGAGTGGTATTTATATCACTATTTCCCACTCATTTATCCTAATATTTTGTATAGTTTCTTGAGTCTTGTGAATATTTTGATGTGTTTTGTGTTATTTTGTAGATAAATAAAGTTTCAGGACATTCTGGAGGTGATTTGGGGCAAAACAGTGAAAATTGGCGAAAAAGGGCGTTTTGGTAAATTCCAGCATCGCGACGCCCAGACATTCAGCGGCGCGACGTCCAGCATACGCCGAATCTGCTAACATGCGCCTGGTCAACTGGTCAGAATTTGAGAAGTTTGACTTTGCTAACGTGCGCCGTGCCACGTGTCACCATCACAGCCAATCTGCTAACATGCGCCGTGCCACGTGTCATCATCATATGCTGCCGACACTCAGAGTTGACACGTGTCGCCTCGTCATCAGCCATGTCATCGGTCAAAAAGTCAACTTTTCCATGTGTCACGCCACGTCATCCGCCACGTCACAAGGTCAACCAAGTCAACTTGCCACGTCAGCATAAGCCAATCACAGCGTGACACGTGTCGCCACGTGTCGCAATCCTATTGTGCCGACAATTGCAATGCCGCGTCATCGCCACGTCAGCGCCACGTCAGCATGACATCATCAATGACGTCATCACAATAATTGAGTCTTAGCCGCCTTGCCACGTGTCGCGTGAACAGTCAGCCGCCGTGCCACGTGTCACCTCCTCAGCGTGCCACGTCGAACTATTCCAGCGTCGCGATGCTGAAGCAAAATTTTTCTATAAATTCAGCGCGAATTTCAGATTTTGCAGACCAATTCTCTCTCTTCTATTCCGTGTAATGAGAGAGTTTCTCTCTCTAGAATCTTTAGTTTTTAATTTTTTACTTTTGTAATTAATTTTTAATTACGTTTTGTAATAATAGTAATTTACTTTCTTTACTTTTTACAGTTTTTACTATTCACATGAGGAGGTAATTTCCCCAGCTAGGGTGAAAGGTAATTCTTTTACTGTTACTATTTAGATTAATCTCCCTTAAAAATAATATATTTACTATTTAAAATACTGATTAATAAAGGATATCGCTATATTGGTCGGTTGGCAATTCAATTTAATCTGGTTTAAACCTGACTAATCAAGGAAACCGCTATATTGGTCGGTTGGTAAGTTTATTTTCTGTTGGTTTGAACCTGATTAATCAAGGATACCGCCAGATTGGTCTGTTGGTAAATTTATTTTGGTACCGCCTTTATGGCTGGATTATGGACAAATATTACCACCTATATGGCTGGTTGGACTTAATTTGACTTAATCAGGATACCGCCAGATTGGTCGGTTGGTAAAATATTATCACAAGTTTATATATTATTTTATGGGAGATATCTAAATTAGTAGTAGTAAAAGTAATTTCTTTTGCCTTAGCATTTTATTTCATTTGTAATTTACTTTTCAGCATTTTACTCACCGCAATTACTTTTCAGCATTTTCATTTTATGTCTTTTAAGTTTTTATTAGCCCTACTTATGTGTTGTAACTAAATTAGTTATCTGGGGTTGTGATGACTTTTAATATCACCGTTTTATAAGGGGTTAAATTATAGCTTGGGTAATATAAAGATTTATTTATTGAGTCTTAATCTGAATGCATTTTTATTAATTGGCCACTAATAAAATTGATATGGTAAATCTAAAATGAACTAGACATAGGGATTTTAGGTTTCAGCCTTAGACTCAATAGCCCACGATCTTCCTTGAGGATAGATAACCCTTTAATAGATTTCCTTACAGGATAGGAATATACCTGTCGGGCGGGGGTAGCCATAATTGGAATTTAAACTTAATGAATCCAGATAATTTGGTTGACATAGACATATGGTTCAATTGGGTTAAACTGTGTATTTGTGTCTGACCTTCGACAGAGGCTTACACATAATTTAGTGTTACAGGTTAATAAATCAATATATTACCCAGCTTTAAAATAATCACTTCATCTTTAAAATAATATTAAAAGAAATCACAACCCTAGATAGTTTTTAATATTGAATTTTCTTAAAATTACTTTCGAACAATTTTATTTACTTGTCTTTAAATTTAGAATCGTCGTCATTTCAAATCAATTAAACAACCTGTTAGATACTAGTAATAATTTGACCTCATAAAATTAATAACTTAGGTATTAAGTCCTCGTGGGATCGATACTTTTTATACTACTTGAACGATACGTACGCTTGCGTTATACGTGTGTGTTTACGCCGGTCAATTATTAAATTTTTTTTACATGTAATCACCTAGTCATGAAACGTATTGTATGAGTGAAGCGGGGTTTACCGCTATGCCTATGACGTAGGTGACCACAACACTGTTGGGCTCGCAGCCCGTATAAAGTACGGATAATCCCACAAGGGGACTAACTGGAGAATAAGAGAGTCACCACCTGGTATGAGACAACGAGAATGATTTAAGGCTGATATTTTATATCGTACCGCAAGTGTACGGTATCAAGTTTTATTATAAATATGAGTTAAGAGTGTCGAACCTACAAGGATTGTGTTAACTCGCACTAAATATTACAATTGATAATCCTAACTTTATTTAGACGATAATTAACAAAGATTTAAAGTGTTCCTATGTAACGACTGGTAGTGATAATTAACAAAGATTGACCTCATAAAGTTAGGATTATTTATATTTTATCTAAATATAAATAATATTTAGATAGAAGAAACTAATACGATAGAGATTTTGGATCCTGATTTCACCTAGCTGTCGCATATGTATTTGTCATACCAATTAATCTTTGTTCAATTATATTGTTTATAAGTCAAGACTCCGAAAATATCTACTCCCTCTTTCGAGTGTCGAGTGAAAATATCATCAACTACAGACTTCGATATCTCTATAAAAATCTAACAGTTAACAACTCATTATGCTTTGTGATTCTATGTTAACGACTTCAAATCAACTACAGATTCTCTCGAACTCTATAAAATCCTAGGTCATATTCTCTAGATCTATTCAAAATCTCCTCTCTCGAGTGATAGATTCTAAACATTCATCATCTTCAATTGTGGCCAACAATCAAGAAACATTAAACTCAAAAGAATATAAATAAATTAATAAAACTTCATAACAAAATCGACAATCAATACAAAGGTTCAAGCATCAGTTACACCATTCTCCAGAATTAAGGAGTTTAGTTCATGACAATAGATACAAATAATAAGAACAAGGTCATGAATCTAATGGAAATCATTAGAGTTCTAAGAAATAAATAAGATGATAAAACCTGAATTGAATCTCTTCCTCTTCGGATGTCACCGCATTTGTCTCATATTGTTGCTCTTCAATAATTCTCCTTGGAACTCTCTAAAATATGTGTTTTGGTGTTTTGTGCTGTATATTAGCCTCATCTTTAAGTCTTGGACGAACTAATGTATTTATAATAGAGCCCTGGTGTCATTGGGTATCTTAAAACCCTAAAAATCACTTTCTGGAACGCGTGTTGTTTTTGTCTTTCTCGCAGCGCCGCGGCGCCAATCCCTCTGCCTTTTGTATGGACGCGTGATCTGTTGCAGGCGCCGTAGCGCCTGGACTTGGGCGCTGCGGTGCCAAAGTCTTGGTAATGTGTATGGGATGCTGGATCTCCTTGCAGGCGCTGCGACGCCAATGGTATTTTTCCACTGGTGCTCACATCCTGCGTTCTGTGCTTCTGTGCACACCCGATGCATCTGAAAGTTCCCAAAACACTCATATTTACTCCATTATTGATGTTTTAATACTTCCTACAAATAAGACATGAAAGAATCTAAAAATACATTAAATGACTCGAAACATAACGAAATAGTAAGCTAAGAATGGCATAATAAGTGGGTATAAACCGCACTTATCAAACACCCCTAAACTTAAGATTTTGCTAGTCTCGAGCAAAAGATAAAATAAAAACTAAATATAAATAAACAAATAAAAATAACTAAATTAACTAAGCCACTTTCGTAGGGATCACGATTGCATTTAGTGTATGCAACAAGCCTTTAAACCCCTAGGCGGCCCCAGTGGATGAGTTATAGTCTCGTGAGGGCTTACAATGACGACACCCACAAACGTCATTCACACACAATCATGCAAGAATATAAAAATAATAGTAAATAAAATAAAATAATCCCGATAGTTATGCATAAAATTGTCCTCAAAGAATGATTATCAATGAAATCAGAGAACCTTCAAAGTACTCAACTGCGACTCAAATCTAAGTTCTTGAATAAATTATCTAAGCCAGACTCACAGTGTGTGTGTGTAAAGGTTCATTCACAGCTTGATTCATAAGTAAGCCAACTTAATGATTTCGTTTAAAAATTGGGATCGATGGGTCAAACTAACCTAGATATCTCAATTATGCTCTGTAATTGCCTTATTTTGTGCTCAGTATGGTATGATTTTTCTTTTTGTCATTTCTTGTCTCTTTTTACTTCTCTTTTTGCACTTTTTTTTTCATTTTTTTTTCTAAACACACATACCCTTTAAGGTAGCATTTCTCCTTATGGTGGTCCTAACACTCACCCATAGGTAGCTTCACGCTTATCGGTTATAGGTGGTTTCTTTTTCTCTTTTTCTAATCATACCATAAATCATAATACTTTCATATTGAGATAGATATCTAAACAAACGGTCATTCATCGGCATGTAATTTCTTCAACTAGTCACTTTGTCAACTACTTAAGTTCTTACTGCTAAAAACATGTTATTAAGTGCTTACGAGTCTAACATAGATCATCTACTCAAGGCATCAGATAAAAATCAATTGAGACTTATCGTTTCTAAAATTTCAGCAAAAACAATCAAAATTCATCATTAGACTTATGCTTTACTATCAAAGACATAAAAACAAAAAAAAATAATTAATTTTTTTAGAATAAATAAATAAATAGTAGGAATACATGCACACACCCCCAAACTTAAAACTTACATTGTTCTCAATGAAAGATAAAGATAAAGAAACCAGATTAAGGAACAACACTACCGTGCATGGAGTTGATCACGCTCTTGCTGGTTAGAATTTGGTTGCGCGGGCGTTGTGTGTTTCGTGCTACCTGCATAAATAACATGCAAAACGAATAAATAAACAAATAACACATAATAAAATAATAAAATAAAAATAAAGAAAATAATAATAAAACAAATGCAAGGGTTGCCTCCCCGCAAGCGCTAAGTTTAACGTCTTCAGCCAGACGCAACCACCCAAATGGTGGTCATAGTAGCTTCTTATTTTGTATCCACTAGCTGTTTTGACATGAAAAATGTAGCTTGAAGGCTGTGGCAGTTTATCCCAATACCTTTTACTGTTGAATGGTCATGAAGGACATAATCTGCCCAATCTGTGTTTCTAAGGACTTCATTGTTGCCCCAATATTTTCCATGTGTGTCTCAATATTGTATAGTCTTGACTCATTCTTCTCAAACCTCGCTGAAGTATTAGCAACAAACGTGCTCATGAAATCTTCAAAGAAGATTTTTGTTCAGCTATTTGATAGTCAAAACCAGATGAAGGCTGGAAAGTATTCTATGTGTTAGCATATGACAGGTTTGGATGATAACGATTAGACACATGATTACTTCTATAGCTGTTGAAGTTTCGATTGTTCACATATTGGACTTACTCAAAGTTCACGTTTCCTTCCGATAACTGCATATTTGTAGCCGCCGCTGATTCAATAGATGGTACTCATGGATTTTTCAAGGTCGCTACTTGAGTAGATAAGGTGGAAATCTGAGCTGTAAGTGCCACAAAAGGGTCCACTTCATATATTCCAGCCACTTTGGTCACCGTAGCGCGTTCACTTGGCCATTGAAAATGGTTAATGGCCATTTCTTCTAATAGATTGTAGGCGTCCTCAACTGATTTCTTAAATAGAGCTCCCTCAGCTGCTGCATCAACCACAGTCCTATTCGAACCAATCATCCCATTATAGAACAACTGAATCTACACCCAGTCTGCATAATCGTGTTGTGGGCATCTTCGCAGTAGATCCTTAAAGTGCTCACATGCTTCATATAGAGTCTCGGTCTCCAGCTATTTAAATATACTAATTTCTGCCCTCAGTTGAGCTGATTTAGTAGGTGGAAATAATCTCTTAGTCTCCGCACTACATCCCTCGCAAGGTCCGACCTTAAACTTGTTTGAGTTCAGAATGGTCTCTTACTGATGTCTGTATAATATTTACGCTCAAATAAGATATCATCACATATTATATTGCAATATCACACAAAAGCAATTTAAAGGAATACAAGTGCACAATCATTAATGATAGATTAACAATAAATAGATCAAATAAATACTCTTATAATATTATAGTAATGACAATACGTGAATAAAAAAAACCATAATGCATATCTTTCCGACCTAGCTTCAATTTTTTTAGGGTATCTAAGGTCCATATATTTTTATCAATGTCCGACCGGACTTATATAAGTCCGACCTGAGGTATTATGTGAAACCAGAATCGCGGACATATGTGAATAACAGATATAATGAAAATTACTCATATCATATTTAAGCCATAACATAATCTTGCATACTAATTACTTCGATAACAACAATAATGATGAGACAGTGATAATAACAGTAGTTATGCAACACTTTGAACATGGTAGTAAAGAAAACATGATGTCAATAATAAAAGCATGATAACAAATATATTGAGAGTACACAACTAAACAGTGAAGAAACATACATATAATAATCAAACATGCATAAAATGATGAAAGCATGTGTAAAATGGAAGAACAATGATAAAAAAAGATGGTCGAATATTGTTATATGCTGCCTGATGCGTGTGCATTTTCGGCCGGACTTGATGTAAGTTTGACTGGAGATAATGTGTTAATACAAAAACTCCAAAATACGAAAGTAGAATATGGTGCCCTCAGGTCATACCTCTAGGTTTCGGGAGCTCAAGAACACTACTGAAAGCCGAGTTTCTACTTGGATGTCTGCTGGAAAGGAATAAACTCCCAAGATCAGAAGGTATTTTCTCTCTTCTCAAGTTTTGGCAGAGCTCCTCTTCAATTTTATAGCAGAGAATGAGGGTCTGAGAATGAAAGGGGGAGACAAGATTCATTCTCTCTCCTCTCTGTCGTCAGTTACAACTCGACATATATCTGACCGGAGTTACATCTTGCGATATATGTCTGGCCAGACATATTCAGTAATTATGATGCATGTGACTCTAGTAACTAAAGATCTGCACACTCGATGACAGCTCGATACATGTCCGACTGGACATGTATTTTGAATTATATATCCAGTCGCCTATTAAATTTGAATTATATGTTCGGCCAGACAAAATCAGATCCTGTAACTTCTATAACTGGCAATATGCTTCTGGCCGGATTTAAGATTTTCAAGGTATATCTAACTGGGTATTTTGGTATGAGAGATGATAGGCTGGATATAAGTGATGTCCGACTGGCTTTTGGATGTATTCCACATAGTTATTTTCCCTTCTAGCGTTCATTCTTATAATTTTCCAAGAGTTCAAAGGGTGTCCCCATACGAAACTCATCATCGAGCTATGCATAAAAATTTAGTGTCTATAATATTATGTTTAATAAAATTTCACAATGGGTTTAAAGTAAAAAGGTTGCTATGTTTTCAATCATCATTCAATGACTCAATATAATTAATCATGCAAAGTCATGTTCTAAAAAATTACATAAATATTTTAGAACTTTTTATCATTGGACAATCAATGCATATTTCACCATGTAATTTAATTACTAAAATTAATTAAAAAAAAAGTAATAAGAAACAACAACAACAGTGTTTTAAAGAAAACTAGTATAAAACACTAAGAACTTTTCCACTGCTAGTGTCCTGAGTAATCATAGTCTTAGGGAACGAAACTTTAAACTCCGGAAGCAACTCATACTGGAACTTTGGCAACAATGGAAATCCTAACACAAATTTAGGACCATGACGATAACTTGGGGATATCAGATGAGTTGCCGTTCTTTTTGCCCCATATCTAATATACTCAACGACAAACCTCTCTAATGTGATATTATACTGAACACTAATTGTAGGAACCGATTTTTCATGCAGGGGAAGTCAATCCGAATAATATATTGTATATTTTATTATTTATTAATAAAATAACTACATTTTCATTTCATACTTTATTAATGGTAATGTCATTATGCATATTAGATTATTGTATAAATATGCTGAGAATGACATCAACCTTAGAATAGTCTTGTAGTAATATTGGACAATAGGTGGTCCGACATTGGGATAGTATTACTATTATAAACTATTCTTAAAGTAAATATTCATAGTCGTTGGTTTTGGAATACAGTCGAATTCCTATAACCTAGAAGACTAGCACATATGGAATATTGGAATTGGAGTTCCAAAGGTTTAACCCGATGTACCATGAGCTTTAGAAGCTCGTATAGATATGTGGGTATTCATTGAAGCGAATACTGAATGACTTACATGTGATTCCTAATAGTTAGAAGTACACACTACCGTCAATAGGAATCTCCTCGAGTCGAGTAGCATATGTAATCCTTTGACTATAAGATAACATTGATTTTGTGTGAGATCCTTCACACTTTGATGTCATGTATGTCATAAACCTATCATGGTCTGATCTCTAGATGTTCGTTGGGTGTGGACCGATGCACTCATTAATCAAGTGTGTATCAATATAGGATCTTTCGGCCCGTATGTGTACCATAAGTCATGATTCCTAAAGACTTTGGCCAGAGTCGATCACCTATGGTAGATCGCATTAGTTGTAAAGAATCATGGACATGTCGACATGAGATAAGCGCTTCGGAAACTTGACGGTGTATTCTATGTTTCCTAATCACAACTCGGATAGCCTACGACAGAGGGATTGATAAACATATGTGATGACCTCGACTTGTATAGTTCAGAAAGGTCATTCGTGTTCTTCGTGAATTCGGAGGTGGCTGAATTGCGTACATATTGGCTAGGCTTATATGACGGTCGTGTATGAACTTAAAAAGTCCCACAATATGAAGTGTACTCGTTGAGGACTTGGGTAGCTGATAATTTTTTTTTAATAAATAATATTCAATATTATAATTATCAACTAAGATAATCAAGTGTTATTGGATAATATTGATTATTTACTTTGACCTAATTAGATTAATTGGATTAATCCAAAATTTACACAAGGGCTTTATCGTAATTTCATAAATATATCTACCATTTGAAAATATTTTGGTAATTGCAAATATGTAATTATAGGTATTTTTAACTTGATTTAATTGGATAAAATCAAAGTGATAGACATATAACTAATCCATTAATTAAATTTTGTCTTGATTTAATTGGATTAAATCAAAGTGTTAGACAAAAATGATTAGTCACATCTAATTATAAATATTTAGACAAATTAGATTAAGCCCACATAAAAGTTGATTAGAACTTTTATTAATTAAAAATTGCATAAATTTTGCTATAAATAGCAAGCTTGAGTAAAAGTTTTAATCAAGCTTGAGAAAACTAAATACAAGCAAGAATTAGAGAAATTAGCCTAAGTTAGAGAAATATTTAGAGAAGATTTATGAGATCTCTACAACATTTCAATTAGGAGAAATCAAGATTGGATCTTAGAGTGAAGCTATCTAGTATTAGAATCAAGATTGGATCTTAGAGTCAAGCTTGCTAACTTTGGATTTTCTCCATAATATTTCAACAAGGAGAAGTAGATTGAATTTTTGAATCAATCTTGCTAGATAAGTTTGATCTTCTCCAAAACTATGTTTTCATTAGTGAGACATATAGTGATGAATTATGTATTGGATACATAATAACATAGCTAATTAATTGTGTTAGGATGCTTTGGAAGTATAAACACAATATGATTATAATTGGGTCAAAATTTTTATGTTAGACATTTACATAAAATTAGATTTTGGAACTCTAGATAATAGCTTGGAGCTAAGGCTACCATTCTAGAATCATTTGACCACCTTTGAGTGACCTAGAATTGTTCATGAGTCATTTCATTGTGAGATTCTAATTTGGTTTGTGTTTTGAATTCAAAATTTATGCAAGTGCGTATTTACAATAAATTTATGTTTTTGTAAAAATATTTGATATTTTGAAAAATATTTTTTATTTTATAACATGTGTAGATGTTGGTTTTTATGTTAAAAATTAATTTTGGGTGTTTTTGAAGTGTTTAGGGAAGATCAGAAGAAATTAGGGTAAAATACTCTAATTTCTTCAGCTCTTTGGAAAGAGATCCGAAGGTAATGTTGAAATAAATAAAAAATGAAATGCGCACAGTGGGCGTGCACAGTGCGCGCGCGTACTGTAGGATGCGCGTCGCATACTGCGCGCACTGTAGGATGCGTGTCGCGTACTGCGCGCACTCAAACTTATTTCTCTCAATTCTTGAGCTTCCGGACTCCGATTCAGCCCCGGTTTTTTCCTATACACTCGTAATGGAATATATATTTCATTAAATTATTTAAAATTACACCCATACTTGATATCCATGGGTTAGACTCACTTTCGTTACGCGGGGCTCCGATCCGACCCTAGGGGTTCCACATCCGTCCCAACACTTAGGCACCATGATCGACCTTGAAACTTTTTTTTGCTCTCCTTCTTATGGCCGAAATTTTCCAGCCATATTAGCCTCTGTTTGCCACTGTTTTTAATGATTTTAACAACCCCGAACATCCCCCAAAAAATAGTGAATATTTAGAAGTCCATGATGCCGAAAAACACTCACAAACAGTCCATGATTTGTGTGAATGAAGGTAGCAGGTCAAATCCAATTTTTCTCATCAAAATATACCCACAACACCCTTAAATAGGCTCCTAATATTCTAAAAACACTGTACAAAACACAACAAAATCGGAGAGAAATGGGCAGATTTTATGCTCAATTTTGTGACCAATAAAAGGGAGATAAATGAGTTTCGTAATATTTTCCAAAAGATATTCTAAGCTATATATCGCAACCAAAAAATGTAGGAGTGGACTTGACTCACAAAGCAAAACAAATTTCTAAACCCTTTAGGAGTTAGAAGTTGTCACACTTAGTTTTTCTTTTCTTTTTCTCTTCAACTCTTGAGAAAAAACCATAGACAATGGAAGATGGGGTTGAAATTATGAGAGTAAGTTCCAAAGAAAATCATATTTTCCTTTTTATACTTAAGGTTTAGGTTGTCAAAAATTAAACAAAAACCTTCCCATTTTCCCTCAAATTTTCGACCATTAGCCCAATTTTGTAACAACAAAATATTTTATTAAATGTCTTCATAATGACATTAAAATTGTTACTAATTAAAAAGATGTAACTACCATTCTTGTAATAATGAATTTTAAAATCAAATTTTAAAATCATTTATTTCAAAAATGATATATTAAATAATTTAATGTTTACAAGCATTTTTAAAATTATAAATGATTATCTCATAATAATTTATTTAAATAAAATTTTATATTAAATTAACATAAAGTTTCATGTGTGACAAATATATTATTAATCACATTAATAATCATAATATATGTGAATATATAATTAGACTATCCAATTATATTTAATTTGCTACAGTATATCGAGTTAGCATGTGGACCAAATGGACCTACAGTTCCGAGCTCCAATAATCCCAGAATATTAATTAAACTATTTAATTAAATATTTTGAATTATTAGTTTTAGGTTATTCCACTAAAAACCTAAAATTGCACTCTTGCAAGAAGAATTGAACTTCATATCTATGTAATACGTCATCAGCTACACAACAAATCATGTTCCCAAAATATATAGTTATTAGTTGGGATTTATAGACCAACCTTGCTTTTATAAATCAAAGGACATAGCTGTCATTTATGAGTTCGTAGTACACTCAAGATTCAGATCAATCCATATATGACCATCTAATATATTGAAATAAATTTCTTTATTTAACAGATATTATAAGAAATTCATTTCTATCTGGCTCCAGTCCTGTATAATCACATCATATAAGATGTCTTCATTCTCATGTCACTGCATGTACGATCTCAGATAAAGGTCATCATATATTTATAAAATAGATCGACAATATAGATAAATCATAAACAAATTACTCCATTTGTTTGCTCTCTATAGATTATTTTAGATTACTAACTTCATACTTAAGTCCTATTGTGTATGATAATCATACACTAAGCCTGAAAGCACATATGTAATCAAGGGTAAACTAGACAATTTATAATATGCAATTTAAATCAAAATGAATAATGCATCTTTTATTTCAAACAAAAAATTATGTTTGCAAATTACATGAAACTCTAGGCATATATCCCAACAATCTCCCACTTGGACTAGAGTAAATAAGACATGCCATATAATCTTAGATCTTCTAGGTGACCTTCAAATACTTTATTCGACAAGGTTTTTGTAAACGGATAAGCCAGGTTCTTTGCGAATGCAATCTTTGTGACATATATGTCTATTATATGCATTATTTCCCTAATGAGATAATTTCTCCTCTCTATATGCTTTTCTCTTTTGTGGCTTCTTAGTTCTTTGGAGTTCACCACTGCACCATTGTTATCACAATAAAGTGTGAGTGTTTTATCCATATATGGAATAACTTTCAGATCTCCCAAGAATTTCCGGAGCCAGACTGCTTCCTTAGCTGCTTCACAAGCTGCTACATACTCAGCCTCCATTGTGGAGTCAACAATACAAGATTGCTTTATGCTTCTCCACATAATGGCCCAACCACCTAGGATAAACACTAATCCAGATGATGATTTCCTAGAATCGACATCTGTCTGAAAATCAGAGTATGTATATCCCCTGAGGATCATAGCCTCACCAGAATACACATGCATATAATTTCTCGTTCTCTTAAGATACTTGAGAATATTTTTCACAGTCACCCAATAATCTAATACTGGGTTGGACTGAAACCTACATACTACTCCCACCACAAAACAAATGTTTGGTCTCATGTATAATATAACATACATGATATTACCAACTACCGAGGCATATATGATATGTCTCATTATTGAGGCGTCTTAGGAGATTATTCATTCGATAAATGAATTCCATGTCGGAAAGACAAATTGTTTTTCTTGGAATTCTGCATCCCAAATCACACAAAGATCTTATCGATAAATGATGCTTGAGACATAACTAACAATCATCTTTTGCGATCCCGAAGAATTTGGATCCCAAGTACATAACTGGCATCTCCCAAATATTTCATTTGCAATTGGTTAGCTAGCCAGGATTTCATGCCCGCAAATATTTTTACATCATTCTCAATGAGTAAAATATCATCAACGTACAAAATGATAAAAACTAGCTTACCATCAATGACGCGCTTGTATACACAAGGCTCATCGATGTTCTGCTTAAAATCATAAGACTAGATTGTGGTATCAAATCTTATGTTCCAAGATCGAGATGCTTGCTTGAGTCCATAGATGGACCTTTGCATCTTGCAAACCTTTTGATCTTGACTTTGGGCTACGAATCCTTCTGGTTGTACCGTATAGATATACTCATCAAGATTACCATCAATGGCGCGTTTGTATACACAAGGCTCATCGATGTTCTACTCAAAATCATAAGACTTGATCGTGGTATCAAATCTTATGTTCCAAGATCGAGATGTTTGCTTGAGTCCATAGATGGACCTTTGCATCTTACAGACCTTTGCATCTTGCAAACCTTTTGCTCTTGACCTTGGGCTACGAATCCCTCTGGTTGTACCATATAGATATACTCATCAAGATTACCATCAATGACGCACTTGTATACATAAGGCTCATCGATGTTCAGCTCAAAATCATAAGACTTGATCGTGGTATCAAATCTTTATGTTCCAAGATCGAGATGTCTGCTTGAGTCCATAGATGGACCTTTACAGCTTGCAAACCTTTTTCTCCTGGCCGTGGGCTACGAATCCCTCTATTTGTAGCATATAGATATACTCATCAAGATTTCATTCAATAATGCTGTCTTGACGTCTATTTTCCAAATCTCATAGTCATAATATGCGACAATAGAGAGAAAAATGTGAATAGATTTGAGCATGACTATTGGCGAGAAAGTCTCATAGTCGTCTCCCTCTTTTTGGGTATAACCCTTGGCAACTAGCCTAGCCTTGAAGATCTGTACCTTCCTATATGCTTCTCTCTTTCTCTTGTAGATCCACTTGTAATCTATGAGTTTTACCCCATCAGGTTGGTCTACAAGTTCCCATACATAATTGGAGTATATCGACTTCATCTCAATGTGTATGGCTTTTAGCCATTCTTCTTTATCAGAATCATCCATCGCACTACGATAGGTCAATAGATCATACATACCATCACTTGATGCGACATCTTGTACCTCTCCAACTTCTAAATAGCGATCAGTTTGTCGTACAACCCTCCCATTGCGTCTAGGTGGTAGATCATTTTGATGTAATTGTATCTGATGCTCAGATGTCGAAGGTGATATGCTTCTATCAACTATTTTTGACGATGGTGTACTGATCAAATCGGTAAGTAACTCATTGAGTAACACTTTACTTCGAGGTTTGAATAGCCTCATATAGTCATTATCAAGAAATGTAGCTTTTGTCGATACAAATACTTTGTTATATTTTGGACTATAAAGAACCCACCCATAGTCTCATTAGGATAGCCTACAAATAGGCACACCTGAGAACGTGGCTCCAACTTCTTAGTCTTATTTTTCAGCACATGTGTTAGACACCCTCATATGCGGAAATTATTGGAGTTGGTGCTTGGAGCGCCAATCTGAATAATGTATTGTACATTTTATTATTTATTAATAAAATAAATATATTTTCATTTCATACCTTATTAATGGTATTGTCATTATACATATTAGATTGATGTATAAATATGCTAATAATGACATCGATTTTAGAATAATTGACCGGTGCGTAATCACACGCGTATTACGCAAGCGCACGTATCGTTCAAGTAGTATAAAAAGTATCGATCCCACATGGACTTAATACCTAATCTATTAATTTTATGAGGTCAAATGATTACTAGTATATAACAGGTTGTTTGATTGATTTGAAATGGTGATGATTCTAAATTTAAAAACAAGTAAATAAAATTACACGAAAGTAGGTTTAAGAAAATTCAATATTAGGAAACTATCTAGGGTTGTGAATCTTTCTAATATCTTTAAAAAGATGAAGTGGTTATTTAATGTTTGTGTAATAAATCGGTTTACTAACCTGGAACACTAAATTATGCGAAAGCCTCTGTCGATGGTCAGACGCAAATACCCAGTATAACCCAATTGAACCATATGTCTATGTCAACCAAATTACCTGGATTCATTAAGTTTAAGTTCTAATTATGGCTACCCCGCCCGACAGGTATATGTCTATCCTATAAGGAAATCTATTAAAGGGTTATCTATCCTCAAGGAAGATCGTGAGCTATTAAGTCTAAGGCTGAAACCTAAAATTCCTTTGTCAAGTTTATTTTAGATTTACCATATCAATCTTATTAGTGGCCAATTAACAAGACGCATTAAGCTTAAGACTTAATAAGTAAACCTTTAAATTACCCAAACTATAAAATAACCTCTTATAAACTGGTGATATTAGAGTTCATCACAACCCTAGATAACTAATTTAGTTACGACACATAACCAGGGCTAGTAAAAACATAAAAGTAAAAGACATAAAGTAAGAATGCTGAAAAGTAATTGCGGTAAAGTAAAAGTTGAAAAGTAAATTACAATAAAATAAAATGCTAAGGTAAAAGGATTAACTTTTACTATTTACCATTTAGATATCTCCCTTAATATAATATATTAACTTGTGATGATTTTACCAACCAGCTGTAGGCACTGCATTTTGTATGTAAGTCCTTATGATGAGTCTCATTTGGAGACACTACCTTTTAAGTCGCGGGAAACGAATGTCGGAAGGGGAAATTCAGAATAAGTATGTCATCGGATTCAATTCATATGTTCACTGCTTTCGTTCGTGTTGCATTCGTGAACACGTTCAAACGTCAAGCAGATTGCGGGCGTTCGTGTAGCGTTCGAATCGGCGTTCGAACGGTGTTGGTACTTCTGGTTTTGTTGCTAGCCTCACGACCCAAGCCCAATTAGCCCACAAGTCACAAATTAAAATAATATCCTCCATAAATTAAATAATTCACATACCTAAATGAAACAAATCAAATATATGATCTTCCTAATTAAGCCAAATCATGTCCCCAATTAACTAGATATTTTCCTTGTGAGACACTAATTAGAAGATGCCACTCATGATTACATTGATTCCTTTCATATTCAAACAAAGAAAACCCTAGCCTTTGCCTATAAAAGAAACAAAAATCCAACCTTTCACACCCTGACACATACAAACAAATCATAGAAAATTCTACAAAGCATTAGCACCTAAAACTCTCATAGCATCTCACGCCCAAGACAAGAATAGCAAGCAAAATAATTCTCTTCTTCACCTCCCTCTAGCAACCGAAAACATCACCCTAAAAACACACCACCGTAACCACCAAAAATAGTCCCCGAAATTGCACTGCAGTGACCGAAAAATCCCCCCCAAATAGCAGCCCAAACACCGAAAACAGTACCCAAAAAACAGTCCCTTAATATAGCAAAACAGTGACAAAAAACTTTACTTTAAAACCCTTAAATTACCGAAAGAAAAAGCAGAAAAACAACAGCAAAACAGAGGAAATGACAGCTCAAAACAGTGAAGCAGCGAACGAGAGCAGTGGACCAGTGAACCGGAGGAGTTGCGGAGCATCAACCCTTCCGACGGCCGTGTAACGCACTTTCGAGAGACGACCTAAGAGGTTAGACCTGAGGGCACCCTTCTTGTTTATTCTCATTTTTTTTTCTGTTTATTAGAATTCCTTCGCATAAGAGTCGTTTGTTGATATATGTTGTGGTCCTTAAATGAATGGAACATGTGTTCTCTCTTGTGGTATATCGGATGGAAACCCAGACGTAAATTTCGTAGGCAAATCCGAATGGACGGTATTGCGGTTTGCACTCGGGATACAATGCCACGTACCACTTGAGAGATTCACACATTTCGTTTCATCCAACCTTGTATTCGAGCATGATTGGGTTGCTAGTATGTTATTTATTTTTTTAAGCATGATTTAGTCGTTAGTATGTTATTACTTTCTGCATGATGATATAGTGCGCATGGGCTAACTAGGGTGGATTAAAGGTCCTATATTCGAGGGAAATGCCTAAAGGCTACATTTTCCACGATGTTTTGCCGCGCCAGACGGAGTATATTTGATTGAATGTGAGATATGTTTAATCAAGCATACGACGTCCGATATTATTGTTGTCTTTATTTTATATGCATTGTAATATAATACGCATGGGCTAACTAGGGTGGATTAAAGGTCCTCTATTCGAGGGAAATGCCTGAAGGCTACCTTTACCACGATGTTTTGCCGCACCTTTTATTATGTCATTTACCCTTTGCATATAATTGCTTTATTTACGCATGCATTGCATTCTTGTGCGCATGGGCTAACTAGGGTGGATTAAAGGTCCTCTATTTGAGGAAAATGCCTAAAAGGCTACATTTTCCACGATGTTTTGTCGCGCCAGACGAGGTGCACCCGATTGAATTTGAAACGTATTCCATCGGGCACATGAGGTCCTACATTGTGTATTTGTTTATCCACATATGTGTTTGTGTCATTTCAGATGCCCTTTTGGCAATCTCGTTTGAACGCGTCTCCAAACGCTATACAAACGTATGCATTCTGTCTCATTCTGTTCGAACGCATTTACGAACGCTACACGAACGTATGCATTCTGTCTTACTTCGTTTGAACACGTTTACGAACGCTACACGAACGTATGCATTCTGTCTTATTTCCGTTAGAACGCGCCTCAGAACGCTACCCGAACGCTTATATTCTGTTTACCGTTCGAATGCATTTACGAACGCTACTCGAACGCGCATGCATTTTATTGTATCATGCATTAGATTTCATCCCGTTCGAATGCGTTATCAAACGTTATATGAACATGGACATTCTATTTATCATTCGAATGCGTTATCAAACGCTATTCGAACACTTGCATTCAGTTTACCGTTCAAACGCGTTTACGAACGCTATACGAACGCGAACACACTGGACAGATTCCTTTACCATGTTTCATGCATGTTTGTTCCCCTAGTCATTCCCTTCCCCATAATATGTTTAGTTAGCTCTCTTCAATATTTATGCACTCAATTGCCTCTCTTTAATATGCATACTTGTACAATTATTATTTATTTGCGTCCCTGTGTTTATCAATATAATGTGTTCATGAGATTATATGCTTGTTGTTATTCCAATTTATTTTTGTATGCATGAACTTAGAAGTAGATTATCCTTGGAAATATATGTTACTTAGGTCCGATTAAATTATTGCACAAATCATTTCATTACAATTGGCATAAGTAAGGGACCATTCTGAACCCAACGGTTTGAGGTCTTCCATTACGAGGGGTGAGTGCAGCCTTAAATCATTTTCCCGGTTCACATCGGGTGGCGACTCCATGTTATTTCTCCGGTTTAGTTCCCCCGCAGGCTATTCCGTACTCCCAACCGGGCCGCGAGCCCGGGATAGCGTCGCCGATTTCGGTGTCCTTGACCGGCGTAAACACACACGTATAACGCAAGCGTACGTATCGTTCAAGTAGTATAAAAAATATCGATCCCACGAGGACTTAATACCTAAGCTATTAATTTTATGAGGTCAAATGATTACTAATATCTAACAGGTTGTTTGATTGATTTGAAATGGCGACGATTCTAAATTTAAAGACAAGTAAATAAAAATGTTTGAAAGTAAGTTTTAAGAAAATTCAATATTAAAAACTATCTAGGGTTGTGAATCTTTTCAATATTATTTAAAGATGAAGTGGTTATCCTATAGTTGGGTAATATATTGATTTATTAACCTGGAACACTAAATTATGTGAAAGCCTCTTCCGATGGTCAATTACAAATACCTAGTATAATCCAATTGAACCATATGTCTATGTCAACCAAATTACCTAGATTCATTAAGATTAAGTTCCAATTAAGGCTACCCCCGCTCGACAGGTATATTCCTATCCTGTAAGGAAATCTATAAAAAGGGTTATCTATCCTCAAGGAAGATCGTGGCTATTGAGTCTAAGGACTTAAACTTAAAATCCATATGTCTAGTTCATTTTAAGTTTACCTAATCAATTTTATTAATGGCCAGTTAATAAAAAGCATTAAGATTAAGACTCAATAAATAAATCTTTATATTACCCAAACTATAATCTAACTCTTATAAACCAGTGATATTGAAATTCATCACAACCCTAGATAACTAACTTAGTTATGACACATGGCTAGGGCTAGTAAAAACTTAAAAGTAAAAGCCATAAAGTAAAAATGAGAAATTGTAAATGCGGTAAAGTAAATACTGAAAAGTAAATAACAATAAAATAAAATGCTAAGGTAAAAGGAATTACTTTTACTATTTATATTTTAGATATCTCCCATAAAATAATATATAAACTTGTGATAATATTACCAACCAGCCATATAGGCGGTAACCTGATTAATTCAAATTAAGTCCGACCAGCCATAAAGGCAGTATGATTTGTCCATGAACCTGCCATATAGGCGGTAAGAAAATTTAATTATCAACCACCGCCATATAGGCGGTATCCTGGATTAGTCAGTGTTTAAACCAATTTAAATTTAATAGCCAACCGACCAATATGGTGGTATCCGTATTAAGTCAAAATTTAAATAGTAAATATATTATATTTAAGGGAGATTAATCTAAATAGTAACAGTAAAAGAATTACCTTTCACTTAGCAAGGAGAAGTTACCTCATCATGGTTGAATAGTAAAATTGAAACAGTAAAAACAAGATAAATTACTATTACTATTACAGAAAGTAATTACTATTACAAAATGTAATTAATTACAAAACTTAAATTAAAAGAGATTAGAGAGAAACTCCCTATTTACATCAAAGAAATGAGAGAGAATGGTGCAACTAAAACTGAAATCTCGAGCTCAATTTATAGACAATTTTTGGGTCAGCGTCGCGACGTTGAAAATGCACTAGCGTCGCGACGCTAGCAACAGTTTCTGGAGTCCACGCGTACGTTGACCACGCGGCTGTCGGCACAATAATTGGTGACATGTGTCACGCTCTGGTTGGCTGGCGATGCGGTCCAATGAAATCGTGCCACGTGTAATCTTGTGATTGGGTGTAAATTCGGTCTAATAGAATGGTGACACGTGGCATGCTCTGATTCGTTGATTATTCGGTCCAATAGAGAGGCGACATGTGGCACGCGGTTTGGGTGGTCCAATGAGGTGATGACATGTGGCATGCGGCGCATGTTAGCAAGGGCGGCGCACGTTAGCAAGATCCGGCGCACGTTAGCAAGTCCAACCTATCAGATTTGACACGTGGCAGACGGCGCATGTTAACACATTCGGCGCATCCTGGGCGTCGCGATGCGGGATTATTGGCGTCGCGACGCGATAAAGACCAAAATATCCATGTTGACGCATTTTTGTCCGTTTTTGCCCCAAATTGCCTCCAGTGCTTTCCAAACTTTATTTATCTGCAAAATAACAACAAAACACATCAAAACGTTCACAAAACTCGAGAAACTATACGAAATATTAGGTCAAATGAGTGAGAATAAGTGATATAAATACCACTCATCAGTCCTACAGTCTGGCGACTCCACTGGGGATAGAGAATTGGCCCCGAAATAATGTCTTGTAATGATTGTGATTTATGCTTTAATTAATTGTGTTTACCGTGGGTTGAAAGGGGTTTAATCAAAGGCATTGTTAAGGCTATGTGATGGTTTGGTGTCTTCCCTCATTCACTACCTTTCTACAAGGAAAAGCTGTGAAGGCACCTAGATAATCATTACCCGTAGCCTACTGTGATGGACTAATTTGGAGTACTCGTTGTTTATTCCTGTCACCAAGCGATAAGAGCCTAAGAGGCTTGGGTTTTTAAGAGAGTTCGTTCCGCCCTCCCTCTGGGGAATCTACAACGGGAAATCCATTTGACAGTCAGTCACACACCATAACTCGTTGGCACGTACTGTAAGGTATAAAAAAGGTGTGCTCACTTGGTCGCTTGAACCCTTAAGTGGGGAGACCTAGTTGTGGGCAATCCTTCGCCAGCGAGAGTCTTTGTCCACACTCCCACAAACCCACATGTAGACCGGAGTCGTATGGCCTATAGTAACTATTTCCTTGTGCTTGTGGACCATCCTCATTTGGATGCAGTTGGACCTCTTGTCAGAAATGTGAACTTGTTGGGCCATTTAAACTGAGACGAGTTCGTATCCTATGACAATTGGGCCAAAAGCTTCTGAAATGTTGATGGGCCGCTCTGTAGAAATTATTGCTTTATGCTTGAATGCTTGGGACCATCCTCATTTGGATGCAGTTGGACCACTTGTCAGAAATGCGAACTTGTTGGGCCATTTAAACTGGGACGAGTTCGTATCCTATGACAATTGGGCCAAAAGCTTCTGAAATGTCGATGGCCCGCTCTGTAGAAATTATTGCTTTATGCTTGAATGCTTGGGACCATCCTCATTTGGATACAGTTGGACCTCTTGTCAGAAATGCGAACTTGGTCGACCATTTAAACAGGGACGAGTTTGTATCCTATGACAATTGGGCCAAAAGTTTCTAAAATGCTGATGGGCCATCCTGTGTTTGGGCCCCTTATCATTTGAAGTTGTTTAGTCATGTTATCGCAAATATGTAAACCTGTTGGGCTTTTTCAACTGGGACAAGTTTGTACCACGCAACAGTGTGATTGAATGCTTTAAAATGGTAATGGGTCGATTTATATGTTCCATACATCACACGTATCTCATGCATCTCATGCATACACATATCATGTTAACTCTCTTGTGTCTTAAGAGCCATCATAGATATCCGTTGGGGTTAGGGAAAATAGAAGACTTGTTAAAAGGCCAATAGAAAACATGAGCAAATCAGAGAATGAAACATCCCGTATGGATCAGTTGGAAACCAATCTCACCAAGGTTACTGAACAGTTGTAAGCCTTGACTATTGCTATGGCTAATATTGCTGTGCCCCGTGCTCGGGGAGACTCTGAGAATGAGAGGTGTGAAGACCCTCCGACTAGATTGAATGATGATATCCCGGGTTTTGATGATGATATGGCTGAATATGCTGCGGGGAAAATGGCAGGGTCTCAAATTGAACTGCAGAAACTCCGAGATCAGGTAGAGTCGGTTACCCGTAAGATGAGGGGTAAACATGAAGACTTGTTGGATTATGAGGCAATGACGTTTGAGGAACAGTTGCCAGCTCAGTTTAAAATGCCGAATATAGCCAAGTTTAATGGGAACGGGGACCCGAGGGTCCATCTTCGTCAGTATAGTTCAGTTATGAGTTCAGTGGGTTTATCGAAGCGTCAGGTGTAGAAAATGTTTGGGATGTCGCTCGAGGGGGCGCCCGTAGTATGGTACCACAACCTAGAGAGGAAGATCAAAGAGGATTGGAGAGAACTGGTAGAAGCTTTTCTGAAACAATATGTTACAGACTTGGAGATTGATTTGTCACTCCGCGATTTGGAGAACACCAAGCAGAAACCGGAGGAAAGTTTCAAAGAGTATGTGGATCGCTGGAGAAGCCAGCTTCTGAAGATGCAGACTCGGCCCTCAGAGAAGGACCAAATTAAGATGATTATCAAGGGCACTAAGCCCTCGATTTATGGAAAGCTGAGGAGAATGACCTCCATGATTGCTGATTTTTGACAGTTAAGGGAAACTGTCATGGACATTGAAGAGGAAGAAGCTGAGAACATAAAGTTTTATGGCCAGAATAGAAGGACTTTTTTGGGGCTTTCTGAGACCAAGCCCGCTACTGCTGAGTTCGCTACCGTCAGAAACAAGCCGTTCTCTGACCTTGGTAGACCTTTGTCAAAGGTGTTTGAAAAGCTGAAGATGCAAGGACTTCTAAAACCTTTGGAACCTAGGCCATTTCCGAACCTTGTGCCACCGTACCTCAACCTAAACCTGTACTGTTACTTCCATCAAGAAAAAGGTCATGACACTGACAACTGCACCCGCCTTAGGCATGAGATCCAAAACCTTAGTGACTCTCATAAAATACCCGATCCGGAAAAAGAACAACCCAACACACACAGGAACCATCTACCCAACTACCACTTCGTTCCACCACCCACCTACATGATCAACTCCGGCTTACCCGAAAGCTTTGTCCTTCAAACTCTCAACCACCCAGTTTCATTCATGATAAGGGATGACAGCAGTGGAAAACCATAAGTCAATGGAAAAGGCAATGCTGCGAATGATGAAGCTGTTCCTCCTAGTTTATTTGATCCTGCATTTTTAATAAAGACATTGATTTTGTCTACTTGTTCGAACCTTTTCTTAAATAAAGACGTTCATTTCTCCTACTTGTCTGAGTCTCTTCCTTTCAACCTGCAACATGAGTATATTTGACAAAAGCATTCAACCCTGGAACTATGATATTCAGCGATACTTAGAACACGGGGAATTCCCGAAAGAATCAAGGAGAAAAGACAAGGTAGCCATTCAGAAATTGGGAAATGGGGCAGTGAGACTGTCAAATTTGGAAGGGAATGAGTTCACCGAGCTAATCAACATGGATAGATTGAAGCAGTATTTCGCCTAAGGAAGAAAATGCCGAGCGATCACCAGGAGGACTGGCAGAAGACCTAACCCAACGAAATAGAAAATTCCTTCATGCATACATGTATACATGTAACATATTTGCATTCTTTTTGTGTTTGTTCTGTTTTGTAATAACAAGTTTCAAAGAAGAAGAGAAAGCGGCAAAAGCAAGCCAACCAGAAGCAGCAACAGTACAATGTCATCAGTTTCAGGAATGAATCATGGGGTCAAGGCCCACATCAGCATTAGTTTTGGGGCGAGGCCCACATCAGCAACAGTCTGGGGTGAGGCCCACATCAGTATCAGTTTGGGGATGAGTCCCAGGGTTGAGGCCCACATCGGCACCAATATCAGTTTTGGGATGAGTCCCAGGGTTGAGGCCCCATCAGCATCAGTCTGGGGCGAGGCCCATATCGGTATCAGTTTGGGGATGAGTCCCAGGGTTGAGGCCCACATCGGCACCAGTATCAGTTTTGGGATGAGTCCCAGGGTTGAGGCCCACATCAGCATTAGTCTGGGGCGAGGCCCACATCAGTATTAGTTTGGGGATGAGTCCCAGGGTTGAGGCCCACATCGGCACCGGTATCAGTTTTGGGATGAGTCTCAGGGTTGAGGCCCACATCAGCATCATCATCAGTTTTGGGGATGAGTCCCAGGGTCGAGGCCCACATCACCAGCAGTTTTGGAACGTCACATCACATGATCTACTTCGACCTAGTGCAAGAAGAAAATAGTAGAAAACTAAGCCAAGACTGGGGGCGACCAGTCTACCACCTCGCGAATCAGGGACGTAACGAGATATTGAGTCACAGAATCAAAGAAGACTGATCAATCACCAAAGAGAATTGACAGAAAGAAATTATAAGCAGGCCTAGGAGGCGACCAAAAATAGTTACAGACGAAGGACACCAAAGAGCACAAGGAAGACCTAACCCATCGGAATGGGAAACACAACCATGCATACATGCATACACATCACATGCACGCAATTTTTGTCTTGTTGTTGTTTACAGGTTTTGAAGAAAAGGAAAAAGCAGCAAAGACAAACAGTCGGGAACAAAGCCCACAGTCAACACAGTTCGAGAATAACGCTCGCATTCAGCAAGCTCGGGAACAAAGCCCACTCACAATCAACAGATAAGGAATAAAGCCCACATTCAGCAAATTCGGGAACAAAGCCCATATTCAGTATAGCCAGGGAACAAAGCCCACTCACAATCAACATATCAGGAATAAAGCCCACATTCAGCAAATTCGGGAATAAAGCTCACATTCAGTACAACCAGGGGAATAAAGCCCACTTTCAACACAGCTCGGGAATAAAACCCAG
This sequence comes from Zanthoxylum bungeanum, assembly GCA_019454045.1. Taxonomy (NCBI): domain Eukaryota; kingdom Viridiplantae; phylum Streptophyta; class Magnoliopsida; order Sapindales; family Rutaceae; genus Zanthoxylum; species Zanthoxylum bungeanum. Next base: position 61,626 of record SKCR01031732.1, on the reverse strand, counting down.
GGGAATAGAGCCCTATCTTAACACAGTTCATGAACAAAGCCCAGGAGAATAAAGCCCTATCTACAGTTCGGGAACAAAGCCTAGAGGAATAGAGCCCACTTTCAACACAGTTCAGGAACAAAGCCTAGAGGAATAAAGCCCATTGGAATAAAGCTCTCTCTCAACGCAGTTCGGGAACAAAGCCCATATTCAATATAATTTGGGAATAAAGCCCAAAGGTCAAAGCATCTCAAGATAACAAGTAAGTTAAGCAACAGCTGGCGAGCCAGGTAAGTAAAAATGCATGCATATCATTGATAGGATTGTCATTGTCACACACTGCACAAGTCCCATCAAAGTGGGGGCGACTGTAGTCACTGCATTTTGCATGTAAGTCCCTATGATGAGTCTCATTTGGAGACACTACCTTTTAAGTCACGGAAGTCGCAGGAACCGAATGTCGGAAGGGGAAATTCAGAATAAGTATGTCATCGGATTCAAATCACATGTTCACTGCTTTCGTTCGTGCTGCGTTCGTGAACACGTTCGAACATCAAGCAGATTGGGGGCGTTCGTGTAGTGTTCGAATCGGCGTTCGAACGGTGTCGGTACTTCTGGTTTTGTTGCTAGCCTCACGACCCAAGCCCAATTAGCCCACCAAAACCCACCCAAAATAATTAAAATATTTAAAACATACGTCACAAATTAAAATAATATCCTCCCTAAATTAAATAATTCACATTCCTAAATGAAACAAATCAAATATATGATCTTCCTAATTAAGCCAAATCATGTCCCCAATTAACTAGATATTTTCCTTGTGAGACACTAATTAGGAGATGCCACTCATGATTACATTGATTCCTTTCATATTCAAACAAAGAAAACCCTAGCCTTTGCCTATAAAAGAAACAAAAATCCAACATTTCACACCCTTGCACATACATACAAATCATAAAAAATTCTGCAAAGCATTAGCACCCAAAACTCTCATAGCATCTCACGCCCAAGACAAGAATAGCAAGCAAAATAATTCTCTTCTCCTCCTCCCTCTAGCAACCGAAAACATCACCCTTAAAACACACCATCGTAACCACCGAAAATAGTCTCCGAAACTGCACTATAGTGATCGAAAAATCCCCCCAAATAGCAGTCCAAACACCGAAAAAAGTACCCAAAAATAGTCCCTTAATATAGCAAAACAGTGACAAAAAACTGCACTTTAAAACCCTTAAATTACCGCAAGAAATAGCAGTAAAACAACAGCAAAACAGAGGAAACAACAGCTCAAAACAGTGAAGCAGCGAACGAGAGCAGTGTACCAGTGAACCGGAGGAGTTGCGGAGCATCAACCATTCCGACGGCCGTGTAACGCACTTTCGAGAGACAACCTAAGAGGTTAGACCTGAGGGCACCCTTCTAGTTTATTAGAATTCCTTCGCATGAGAGTCGTTTGTTGATATATGTTGTGGTTCTTGAATTAATGGAACATGTGTTATCTCTTGTGGTATATCGGATGGAAACCCGGACGTAAATTCCGTAGCCGAATCCAAATGGACGGTATTGCGGTTTGCACTCGGGATACAATGCCACGTACCACTTGAGAGATTCACACATTTTGTTTCATCCAACCTTGTATTCGAGCATGATCGGGTTTCTAGTATGTTATTTATTTTTTTAAGCATGATTTAGTCGTTAGTATGCTATTACTTTCTGCATGTTACTTATTTATGCATGATGATATAGTGCGCATGGGCTAACTAGGGTGGATTAAAGGTCCTCTTTTCGAGGGAAATGCCTAAAGGCTACCTTTTCCACGATGTTTTGCCGCGCCGGACGGAGTATGTTTGATTGAATGTGAGATATGTTTAATCGAGCATACAAGGTCTTATATTATTGTTGTCTTTATTTTATATGCATTGTAATATAATGCGCATGGGCTAACTAGGGTGGATTAAAGGTCCTCTATTCGAGAAAAATGCCTGAAGGCTACCTTTACCACGATGTTTTGCCACGCCTTTTAATATGTCATTTACCCTTTGCATATCATTGCTTTATTTACGCATGCATTGCATTCTTATGCGCATGGGCTAACTAGGGTTGATTAAAGGTCCTCTATTCAAGGGAAATGCCTAAAAGGCTACATTTTCCACGATGTTTGCCGCACCGGACGAGGTGCACCCGATTGAATGTGAAACGTGTTCCATCGGGCACACGAGGTCCTACATTGTGTATTTCTTTATCCACATATGTGTTTGTGTCATTTCAGATGCCCTTTTGGAAATCTCGTTCGAACGCGTTTCCAAACGCTATACGAACGTATGCATTCTGTCTCATTCCGTTCGAACAGGTTACGAGCGCTACACGAACGTATGCATTCTGTCTTACTCTGTTCGAACGCATCTATGAACGCTACACGAACGTATGCATTATGTCTTATTTCTGTTCGAACGCACCTCAGAACGCTACTCGAACTCTTATATTTTGTTTACCGTTCGAACGCGTTTACGAACGCTACTCGAACGCGCATGCATTTTATTGTATCATGCATCAGGTCTCATCCCGTTCGAACGCGTTATCAAACGATATACGAACGCGGACATTCTATTTATCGTTCGAACGCGTTATCAAACGATACTCGAACGCTTGCATTCAGTTTACCGTTTGAACGCATTTACGAACGCTACACGAACGCGCGCACACTGGACAGATTCCTTTACCATGTTTCATGCATGTTTGTTCCCCTAGTCATTCCCTTCCCCATCATATGTTTAGTTAGCTCTTTTCAATATTTATGCACTCAATTGCCTCTCTTTAATATGCATGTTTGTACAATTATTGTTTATTTGCGTCCCTGTGTTTATCAATATAATATGTTCATGAGATTATATGCTTGCCGTTTTTCCAATTTATTTATTTTTTATGCATGAACTTAGAAGTAGATTATCCTTGGAAATATATGTTACTTAGGTCTGATTAAATTATTGCACAAATCATTTCATTACAAGTGGCATAAGTAAGAGACAATTCCGAACACAACGGTTTGAGGTCTTCCCTTGCGAAGGGTGAGTGCGGCCTTAAATCATTTTCCCAGTTCACACCGGGTGGCGACTCCATGTTATTTCTCCGGTTTAGTTCCCCCGCGGGCTATTCCGTACTCCCAACCGGGCCACGAGCCCGGGACAGCGTCGTCGATTTCTGTGTCCTACACCAGCCATATAGGCAGTAACCTGATTAAGTGAAACTAAGTCCAACCAGCCATAAAGGCAGAACCAAAATAAACCTACCATATAGGCGGTAAGAAAATTTAATTATCAACCGACCAATCTAGCGGTATCCTTGCTTAGTCAGGTTTAAACCAGTTTAAAATGAATTACCAATCGACCAATATAGCGGTATCCTCATTAAGTCAATATTTTAAATAATGAATATATTATATTTAAGGGAGATTAATCTAAATAGCAATAGTAAAAGAATTACCTTTCACCATAGCATGGGGGAGTTACCTCCTCATGTTGAATAGTAAAAACTGTAAAAGTAAAAAAAGGTAATTACTATTATTACAGAACGTAATTAAAATTAATTACAAAACTAAAATTTAAAAGAAACTAGATAGAAATCTCCCTATTTACATCAGAGAAATCAGAGAGGAAAGTACATCTACAACTGAAACATCAAGCTGAATTTATAGGCCTCGGTAGGCTCTGGGCATCGCGACGCTATAGCCTTTGGCGTCGCGATGCCCGTGATTTACATCGTGGCATGCAGAGAGCTCGACGCGTGGCGATTCTGGATAATGTGACACGTGGCAAGGCAGCTAGCACTCAATGATTATGCTGACGTGGCGATGACGTGGCACTGACGTGGCGACACGTGGTGAAAGGGATTGTCGACACCGTATGATTGCGACACGTGGCACGCTGTGATTGGTTGATGATGACGTGGCGATGATGTGGCACTTTGACTCGGTCAACTAGTGATGTGGATGATGACATGGCGGTGACGTGGAGTGACACATGGCGACACATGGCGATGGTGATTGTTGGCACCATAGGATGATGACACGTGGCACGTCGCACGTTAGCAGATCATTGTGATGGTGACACGTGGCACGAAGCACGTTAGCAAAGTCAAACTTCTCAGATTCTGACTTGTGGACCCGACGCACGTTAGCACGGTTAGGCGCATGTTAGACGTCGCGATGCCAAAGGCTTGCGCGGTGCGACGCGCCAAATTACCAAAATGCCTTTTTGTCTAATTTTCACTGTTTTGGCCCCAAATCACCTCCAAAATGTCCTGAAACTTTATTTATCTACAAAATAACACAAAACACATCAAAATATTCATAAAACGCAAGAAACTATACAAAATATTAAGTTAAATGAGTGATATAATTACCACTCATCAATAATCTTGTAGTAATATTGGATACTAGGCGGTCTGATATTGTGATAACTATTACTATTGTAAACTTTTCTTAAAATAAATATTCATAGTCGTTGGTTTTGGAATAAGGTCGAATTCCTATTACCTAGAAGACTAGCACATGTCATATATTGGAATTGGAGTTCCAATGGTTTAACCTGACGTACCATGAGCTTTGGAAGCTCGTATAGAAGTGTGGGTATTTGTTGGACCGAATATTGAATGACTCATAGATAATTCCTAATAGTTGGAAGTACACACCACCGTCAATAGGAATCTCCTCGAGTCGAGCAGTATATGTGATCCTTTGACTATAGGATATAATTGATTTTGTGTGAGATCTTCTACACTTTGATGCCATGTATGTCATAAATCTTTTATGGTCTGGCCTCTAGATGTTCGTTGGGTGTGGACCGATGCACTCGTTAATCAAGTACAAATCAATATAGGATCCATCGACCCGTATGTGTACCATAAGGGGTTTAGTGTTAGGGTTGGTGCTCAGCGTGCAAATCCAGATCATATTTATGTCTGATTCATGAATACGAGCAATTCTTTTTTTTTTCCATAATATTACTTATTTTATGGTAGCACCTCTCGTCTTTTATACACATATTCGATCTAATTACGATTGGATATTCAATTACGATTAGATCGAAACTAAATCTGATTTAGTGATATGTGTATTGTTGGTCTCTAAGAATATCCAAGATCAATATAAGAAATGAAATAATGTGAATACTCAAAGAAGAATAACAGAATTAAACTTACTTTGATCGGATTTAGGATGCGTCAAATACAAAACTTTTTGCTCCAAGTTTCGGCCAAACTCCACTTTGGGGAATGAGATCCAAGCTCCAAGCTTTTGAGTTGATTCCAAGCTTTTGGGATGGTTTCCCTATCACCTTGGATGATTCCTTGTGTGTGCTAGCACTTAGAAATTTTGCAACAAAACTTCTTTTTTTCTTCCTCCTAGTTTCGGCCAAGATGAAAGAAAAATAGGGAGAGTGTTTTTGCTACAAAAACCGTGAAAAATGAGAGTGAGAAGTGAGTGTGTTGACTTGTGTTTTGATTTCAAAAATCAAATTAAATGATATTCCAAATATTTGGTATTAATCATTCACTTCTTACACAAATTTGGTGTGTTGAACAAGTTATCACCAACCCACCAAAACCCATCAACATAAAGTGAATAGATGATGTGACTTGTGATGTGACTTGTGGGCCCCACTTGATTCAAAATCCGAGTGGGCTCGCAACACATCTGATGAGTGGTATTTATATCACTATTTCCCACTCATTTAACTTAATATTTTGTATAGTTTCTTGAGTTTTGTGAACGTTTTGATGTGTTTTATTGTTATTTTGCAGATAAATAAAGTTTGGATAGCACTGGAGGCAATTTGGGGGAAAACCAGACAAAAATACGTCAACAGGAATATTTTCGTCTTTTGCGCGTCGCGACGCTGGAGCATTGCGCGCCGCGACGCCCAGCATGCACCGGATCTGCTAACGTGTGTCGGGTCAACGGATCAGAATTTGAGAAGTTTGACTTTGCTAACGTGCGCCGTGCCACGTGTCGCCATCACAGCGGATATGCTAACGTGCGCCGTGCCACGTGTCATCATCCTACGCTGCCGACACACAGACTTGACACGTGTCGCATTGTCATCAGCCACGTCAACGGTCAACAAGTCAACCTTGCCACGCGTCGTGCCACATCATCGTCCACGTCAGCAGGTCAACCGAGTCAACTTGCCACGTCAGCATCAGCCAATCACCGCGTGACACGTGTCGAAATCCTATTGTGCCGACAAATTGATCTCAGCCGCCTTGCCACGTCATCGCCTCATCATCGCCACGTCAGCATGACGTCATCAACGACGTCATCACAATAATTGAGAGTTAGTCGCCTTGACACGTGTCGCGTGAACAGTCAGCGGCCTTGCCACGTGTCGTCTCTTCAGCATGCTACGTCGAACTATTCCAGCGTCGCGACGCTGGCTTGGCGTCGCGACGCCGGACCCTTACCCGAGCCTATAAATTCAGCACGAAATCTCAGTTTTTGTTACACCATTCCCTCTCTCTTATTTGATGTAAATAGAGAATTCTTCTCTCTCTAAGTTTCGTTTTTAATTTTTAGTTTTTACTTTTGTAATAATTTTAATTACTTTTTGTAATAATAGTAATCTACTTTCTTATTTTACAGTTTTTACTATTCACTATGAGGAGGTAACTTCCATATGCTAGGGTGAAAGGTAATTATTTTACTATTGCTATTTAGATTAATCTCCTTTAAAAATAATATATTTACTATTTAAAATATTGATTCATAAAGGATACCGCTATATTGGTCGGTTGGCAATTCAATTTAATCTGGTTTAAACCTGACTAATCAAGGAAACCGCTATATTGGTCGGTTGGTAAATTTATTTTGGTACCGCCTTTATGGCTGGATTATGGACAAATATTACCACCTATATGGCTGGTTGGACTTAATTTGACTTAATCAGGATACCGCCAGATTGGTCGGTTGGTAAAATATTATCACAAGTTTATATATTATTTTATGGGAGATATCTAAACTAGTAGTAGTATAAATAATTCCTTTTACCTTAGCATTTTTATTTCATTTTACTTTTAAAGCCTTTACTTTACGCAATTACTTTTCAGCACTTTTATTTTATGGCTTTTACTTTTCAGTTTTTACTAGGCCTAGCTATGGGTCATAACTAAGTTAGTAATCTAGGGTTGTGATAAAATCCAATATCACCGGTTTATAAGGGTTAAATTATAATTTGGGTAATATAAAGATTTATTTATTGAGTCTTAATCTTAATACTTTTTATTAACTGGCCACTAATAAAATTGATAAGGTAAAACTTAAAATGACTAGACATAGGGATTTTAGGTTTAAGACCTCAGACTCAATAACCCACGATCTTCCTTGAGGATAGATAACCCTTTAATAGATTTCCTTACAGGATAGGAATATACCTGTCGGGCGGGGGTAGCCATAATTTGAACTTAATCTTAATGAATCCAGATAATTTGGTTGACATAGACATATGGTTCAATTAGGTTAAATTGGATATTTGTAATTGACCATCGGAAGAGGCTTTTACATAATTTAGTGTTCCAGGTTAATAAATCAATATTTTACCCAATTATAAGATAACAACTTCATCTTTAAATAATATTGGAATAAATCACAACCCTATATAGTTTTTAATATTGAATTTTCTTAAAATCAACCTTAAAACAATTTCATTTACTTGTCTATTTATAAATTTAGAATCGTAACCTTTTCAAATCAATCAAACAACCTGTTAGATACTAGTAATCATTTGACCTTATAAAAATTAATAGATAAGATTTTAAGTCCTCGTGGGATCGATACTTTTTATACTACTTGAACGATACGTACGCTTGCGTTATACGTGTGTGTTTACGCCGGTCAACATCCCGGGCTCGGGTTCGCTAATTCCGAATTAACGAATTTTCCGTTGCGATGTAATTAAATCAAATTTAATAAAATAATTATGCCAAGCAAAATTACTATTCACATCGCTCGGGAATTAATTCTAAATTAATTCGTTTGCCCGAATGAAAATCCAATTTTAGTTCCGCGTCGAAATCTAATTTCGTATAATATATCGAATATATTATTTTATCAATTAATTCTGAATTAATCATTCTCTCTCTTCAAATAGTATTTTATCCTAGATAAAATCTCTCCGTAATTAATCCCAGATTAATTATGCTCGAATCATACGTCATTGGTGAATCTTCGGGAAGCGACCCAGGAGATCCCTGGATATGTTGGCAGTAAATCCGGTCGTCGGACTATCCGAACACGTAAGTACCTCGTACTACATTTTTACCTATTTACGAGACATGGTTGGCTTCTAGCAAAGCACCGTGCCTACCCAATTCTCCAGAAATATTCTTAATGGAATATATGAATATATAATCTTTGTCAGGCGTAGTATACGTAGTATTGCGTATTGCGATCCAGTATCGGATGTCACATGCAAGGCCTGGAGCTGGAATAGTGTCTACCCCATACGAAGCATATATCAGTCTACAAGCAACTAGTCTATTTAATCGGATAATCATGACCATGTCATATTATCCCGATGGTTGCAACCAATTAGAGTACCAATTATGTATCCTTGCGTGATCACCATCTCCATATGACTGAATTGATACTTCCATCTTGACATCACACCCAATACTATACGATTATCAATAAACCCAGAAGAGGCATACACAGAACCTGTTAAAGTCCTGGATGACCAAAACCAAAGTGTATTGATTGTCGCAAGTACTAGCGATGCAAGTCTCAAGTTAAGACCAAATACATCTACCCTGATGTGGATTCCCATAGACACATAGTCATACTACCAATGGGATTCCTCGGGGTCTATCCAGAGCGAAGCTGTTTCCGTACAATCGGTAAACACAACCTCTTATCACACTTGCATAAGTATCCAATACTTAAATATATGAGAACTATGTTGTTACGCTTCCATAACACACACAAATGCAATACTAGTCTATTCCGCATTATCGATGTCCAGTCTCGATAATAATACGACCATGGATATTTAATGATTAAACCTTTATGGATTGATACTGTCTCATATCTTATAATTTGAAACTAATCATAAGGACTTTTATCATTTATATATTTAAGTAATCAAATTACAAAATGATAAAATGCAATTTCATTGCCACATAGTTAATTTGTACAAAAACCACAATGTCTTTTACAAATAGTGACGCTATGGGTCATAATTGTCTAACAATCTCCCACTTGGCCTATAGCCAGTCACTCAAGCATCTAATACCTGAACTATGTACATGTTGCTCCAACTTCTGCTGAGGAAAAGCTTTCGTCAGCGGATCTGCAATGTTTTCATCTGATGCGACCTTCTCGATCTTCACATCGCCACGATGTATAATCTCACGAATCTGATGGAAACGTCAAAGAACATGCTTGGATCGTTGATGAGACCGCGGTTCTTTAGCCTGCGCTATAGCCCCGTTATTGTCACAATACAATGGAACAGGCTCAGCTGCTAACAGAACTACTCCTAATCCAATTAGGAATTAACGGATCCAAAATGCCTCTTTTGTTGCTTCAGCTGCAGCAATGTACTCCGCTTCAGTTGTTGAATCGGCAACAGTCTTTTGCTTGGAAGATTTCCAGCTTATTGCTCCGTTGTTCAAACAAAATATGTACCCGGATTGCGACTTGCAGTCGTCTTTATCGGTTTGGAAACTTGCGTCGGTAAACCCAATTACCTCAAGTTCTCCATCTCCATAGATTAAGAAAGCATCCTTAGTTAGTCTAAGATACTATAGGATATTCTTAACCGCCATCCAGTGACCATCACCTGGATCGGCCTGATAGCGACTACACATGCTAAAAGCATACGAGACATCAGGTCGCGTACATATTATGGCATACATGATCGATCCGAATGTCGAGGTGAACGGTATCTGACTCATGTTGTCTCTCTCATCTTGAGTTTTAGGACACATGTCCTTAGATAGAGTGACGCCATGTGACACTGGCAACAGTCCCCTCTTGGACTGATCCATGTTGAATCTCTTCAACACTTTGTCAATGTACGTGCTCTGGGATAATCCAAGCAGCTTTCTAGATCTATCCCGGTAGATCTTTATTCCTAGAATAAAGGCTGATTCTCTTAGATCCTTCATGGAGAATTTTAATGAAAGCCAAGCTTTCACCGATGTTAACATGGGAATGTCATTGCCAATAAGAAATACATCATCAACGTAAAGGACAATGATGTCAGTGTGCTCCCACTAACCTTCTTATATACTCAAGGATCATCCTCGTTTTGAACGAAATCATATTCTTTTATGATCTCATCAAAACGTTGGTTCCAAGAACGCGATGCTTGCTTCAATCCATAAATGGATCGATTTAACTTACAAACCTTGTTTGCAAGTCTTGGTACGACAAAATCGTCAGGATGTTGCATATAAACATCCTCCAAAAGGTTTTCGTTAGGGAAAGCGGTTTTGACGTCCATCTGCCATATCTCGTAATCAAAATATGCAGCAATAACAAGCATTATCCTAATGGATTTAATCATGGCAACGGGTGAAAAAGTTTCATCATAATCGACACCATGTTGTTGACAATACCCTTTCGTGACAAACCTAGCTTTGTACGTTTGTACGTTGCCATCCATGTCAGTCTTCCTCTTGAAGACCCATTTGCAACCAATAGGCTTTAGGCCTTCTGGTGCATCAACCAGTGTCCAAACTTGGTTGGTGTACATGGAATCCATTTCGGAATTCATGGCATCTTGCCATAAACCAGAGTCGAAACCTTGTATCACTTCCTCATACGTAGCCGGCTCGTCTTCCTCAATAAGATTAATATCCACATGAGGTGAGATCAGAAACCGATACCTCTCAGGTTTTTTTCTGACTCTCTCCAACCTACGCGGTCCTTGTGTATTTGAAGATTGTGGTACAGTCTCATCCCTGATGGACTGTTCATGTTCCGTTAAGGATTCTGTGCCAGAAACAGTATCACTCTGATTTTCATCGAGTTCTACTTTCCTCACACTTATCACTGCATTTAGGAATTCATTCTCAAGGAAAACCGCATGTAGAGCAACAAATACTTAGTTCTCTTGTGGGTGATAGAAGTAATATCCTTTGGTTTCCCATGGATATCCTACAAATAAGCATCTATCCGATTTGGGTTCTAGTTTGGTACCTTCCAAACGTTTGATGTATGCCCAGCAACCCCAAATCTTCAGGAATGAGAAACTCGGTTTCTTTCCTGTCCATATTTCATACGGAGTCTGTTGAACAGACTTTGACGAAACCTTATTCAAAATAAGTATTGCATTGTTCAATGCATATCCCCGGAAGGAAATAGGTAACTCTGTGCGACTCATCATAGACCTTACCATGTTTAACAAAGTTCGGTTTCTCCGTTCAAACACACCGTTTAATTGCGGTGTTCCTGGAGGAGTCCACTGTGAAAGAATACCATATTCTTTCAAGTAATCAAGAAACTCATTGCTTAAGTATTCACCACCACGGTCCGACCGTAATGTCTTAATACTTTTGCAGGTCTATTTTTCCTACTTCGTGTAGAAACTCTTTGAATTTCTCAAAGGTTTTCGACTTGTGTCTCATAAGATACACATAACCATAACGCGATGCATCATCCGTAAAGGTTACGAAGTATTCATATCCACCTCTAGCCTGGCTAGAAATGGGCCCACATACGTCACTATGAACGAGGGCTAACAGTTTGGTGGCACGTGCACATTTACCGCTAAAAGGTGATTTAGGCATCTTGCCTAATAAATAAGATTCGCAGACGTCATATGAATTTGGATCAAATCCGTCCAAGTACCCACTCTTCGAAAGTGTGGATATACGTGTCTTGTTTATGTGTCCCAGACGACAATGCCACATATAAGTTTCATCTTTGTTACTTACTTTAAGACTTTTGTTTGTTACATTATATGTTTGAGGTTGATTCATATTCAAAATATATAGACCATTATTTACATCAGCAGTGCAAATTTCCATATCATTTTTATACATAAAACACCCAGTGTTTCTAAATACAAAAGTGTACCCACGTTGGGCTAACATAGATACAGAAATAATATTCCTAGTCAAACTAGGTACATAATAATAGTCTGTAAGTTTAAGTACATACCCTGATGGCAGTTCCAAAACAAAAGTGCCAACGGCCAAAACGGTGACCCGTGTCCCATTTCCAATGCGGAGGTCAATCTCTCCTGAGGCCAGTCTCCTGCTAATCTTCAGATCCTGCACATCAGTACATATATGAGTTCCACAACCAGAATCAAAAATCCAATTTTTAAAACTAGTAGTAGACATGTTTATTTCTATAACAAACATACCTGAAGCTTGTGCCTTGCCCGCATTGATTTCCTTCATTTGTGCCTTGTACTCACGGCAGTCACGCTTCCAATGACCCCGCTTCCCGCACTGGAGACATACATCTTGGGATTTGTCCTTAGGTTTCCCAGAACCCTTTGACGATTTGGCATTGCCCTTCTTCTTATGCTTCTTCTTCTTGACACCTCCAATCGCTTTGGGCCAAGCCCTCGGAGTCTGAGATGTTGAAGCAAAGTACGCCTCACGCTTCTTGCCCTTAAAGAGCTCTTTTTCTGTTTCGCGCAAAGTGGACATCAACTCTCCAAGAGTTTGGTCTTGGTTCAACATGTTGTAGTTCATGATGAACCCACTTTAAGTGTCGGGGAGAGATTGTAGGATAAAATCTACTGAAGTCTCAGCCTCGAAGACGATGCCCATCTATCAGAGCTGCTCAATGTCAGCAATCATCTGTGACACATGGTGCTCAACAGACGTACCCTCTGACATGCGAGCACGGAAGAGCTTCTTCTGCAACTCATATCTTTACGATCTAAGATTAGATCGGTGAAGATCATGTAACTTCGCCATCATCTCATAGGGATCCAATCCCTTGTTTTGATGATGGAATTGTGGAGTCATAGCAGCAAGCATTACCGATTGAGCAGTCGCGTTGTCATCGTTATGAGTCTTCCAAAGCTCTAGCTCAAGCAACTGATCAGGTCGGGGCTGTTGGAAAGTTATGACCCATAGCGTCACTATTTGTACAGATCATGGTGTTGTTGTACAAATTAACTATGTGACAAAGGAAATTGCTCTTTTATCATTTGTGATTAGATCACCAAGATGTATAAATGATGAAAGGTCCATATGGTTAGTTCCTGGATTGAGATGATATGAGACAGTATCAATCCACGAAGGTTTAATCATTAAATATCCATAGTCAGAGTATTATCGAGAATGGACATCGGTAATGCGGAAAATACTAGTATTACACTTGTGCGCGTTGTGAGATCATAACGACATAGTTCTCATATATTTGGGTATAGGATACTCATGCAAGTGTAGTAGGAGGTTGTGTTTTACCGATGGTACGGAAAACAGCTTCGCTCTGGATAGACCCCTCGGAATTCCATTGGTAGTATGACTATGTGTCTATGGAAGTCCGAATCAGGGTAGGTGTATTTGGTCTTAACCTGAGACTTGCACCGCTAATACTTGCGACAATCAATGTACTTTGGTTTTGGTCATCCAGGGCTTTAACAGGTTATGTGTACGCCTCTTCTGGGTATATTGAGAATCGTAGTGTATTGGGTGTGATGTCGAGATGGAAGTATCACTCCAGTCATAGTGGAGATGATGGTCACGTAGGATACGAAACTAGTTCTCTTATGTACTGCAGTCATCGGGATAAAATGACTAGGTCATGTTTATCCGATTATAGAGACTAGTTACCAGAGATCTGATATGTGCTTCGTACGGGGCAGACACATTTCCAGCCCCAAGCCTAGCACTTGACATCCGATACTGGATCGAAATACACAATACTACGTCTACTACGCCTGATATAGATCGCATATTCCTGTAAGGATATTTCTGGAGAATTGGGTAGGCATGACGCTTTGCTAGAAGACAACCTTGTCTTGTAAATCGGTACAAACGTAGTACTAGGTACTTACGTGATCGGATAGTCCGACGACGGATTTACTGCCAACATATCCGGGGATCTCATGGGTCGCTTCCCAAAGATTCGACAATGACGTATGACTCGCACTTTATTAATCTGGGATTAATTAGATGAGAGAGAAGACTAATCTGGGATTAATTACGGAGATATTTTATCTGGGATAAAATATTATTTAAAGAGAGAAAAACGATTAATTTGGAATTAATCGACAAAATAATATATTCGATATATTATACGAAATTGGATTTCGACGCGGAATTGAAACTAGATTTTAATTCGGGCAAACGAGTTATTTAGAATTAATTCGTTAGCAACGTGAATAGTAATTTTGCTAGGCATAATTATTTAATTACGTCGCAACGGAAAATTTGTTAATTTGGAATTAGCGAACCCGAGCCCAGGAGTGTTTGCGGGCACACTCGCATTGCGAATTAAAGCGCGGCCCACAAGTCACATCAAGCGTCAAATCACTAGTCAATTGATTGATGTGATGTCTAGTCACTTTGAGTGACATGACAACTTGTCATTGTGATGTGAATAGTTGATGGAGGTGGTTGAGGCTTTATTGCATTTGACCTTTGGAAAGCAAAATAAGGAAAATGAATTTTTGAAATTCAACAAGTGTATTAATACACATTTTCTTCCAACCACCAACACATCTCTCTTTCTTTTTTCTTCTCCCTCTCAAGCCCAAGGGGCTGTTTTCTTCTCAAATTTTCACTGCACTGCCGTGACTCAAAGAGAAGTAAGAAGGTGATTTTTGCGGCAAAAATTACCGAGTGCTAGCACACTTCCGGAGTCTTGTGAAGGTGATAGGTAACCGCACTTGTGAGCTTGGAATAACCACCCAAAAGCTTGGAGCTTGGACCGAAAATGGAGGAGCAAAACCAGTGAGTACCGAGAGCCTTGGAGGAGTCTCAAAGGGCTTAAAACGTTTTTGTTCTTCATCGCATCGCCTCAACCTCTCAATGTAAGAATTCTGCAACTTCTTTGTCGTATTTACATGTGTTTCATTGCTTGAAAACGATCCCGGTTAGACCGTAGAAACCCAAACAATGGTATCAGAGCGAGTTAAAGCATGAAACTTGAATTTAGGGTTAAAATTGGGTAAATTGATTTTGAGCATATTTGAGTGAAATTGGATGTTTGAGTATGCTTAAATATTGATAACATGGTGTTATGCATTGTCATTTGATGAATTTTGAATTAGACAAATTTTCCCCAATATTTGAGGCTTGGCCGAGAATGATGAACCCTAATTGTCATGGTGATTTTTTGATTTTTGATTCATTGGATGAGTTGAAATCAATTGGGTAATGTTGATTTGAGAATTAATTGGATTGAATTTGAAATTGGACAAAATACCCAAATTGCCGTGAGCTTATGCATGTATAATGAGTTTGATTTTTTTGATTAAAATGTGTTGGACATGTTTTGATGTTGATAAGCATAATTAATTGTGTAAATTAATGTTTTAGAAATGTTAATTTGGGTGATTAATAATGGCATTACACTTTGATAATTAAATTATGAAATTGGAATTTTGGAATTTAATTATGTTGGGCCAAATTTGGAATTGGGCTTGTAAAGTTGTAATTGGGCTAGTTGGGCTTGGTTGTACAAAGATTGGTTTATGCAAATTGGTTGGATCCAATTGGGCCCAAAACCGAATCCATAAAGTCCAATTATAACTAATGGACCTTAATATTTTAATTGGGCCTAATGGGCCTAAATTGGTTTCTTGGCAAATAAGGGTGATTCCTTAAATAGGCTTTGGTATTTGGGTTTGACCCATATTGACCAAAATTCCATGCCTTAGAAATTAATTAAAAGCCCATTGGACTTTAAATTAAATTAACATTGGATGTTAATCGGGCTTTGAGACCGGTAATGATTAGATTTGGAATCTAAGTCGTAAAGGTTTGTTAATAAAGTGTAATATTTAATTTGGAATTAAATAGTGAATTAGTATTAAATACATATTAAATTGGATTTAATGTTGTAGTTTAATTTAATTCAAGAATTCGTACTTTGAGTACTTATTCGCAAAAACGAGTTTGACTCGAGCAAAATCAAATCGTTGTTTGAACATTGGATGGTCATTAATTATCAGATTAATTAATTGGATTAGATTGATTGATAACATGCTTGTGTGAATACATGGTTGCGATGCATGAATAATGTATATCGGATGGATATTAGATGGGTGGGGCAATTTTGGAAATTGTTGTAATATTTAGAATTTATTAATTGGACCTGCGTGTCCAGCCTATTACCTCTTTACTCTTTGTATTTCTCTTCTCACATATTCCCCTCAATGTAAATGAGGTTTCTTTAGAAGTGTTATGTAATCGGTAGAAGTAATATTTGTGCTAGGGCGGGAGAGAGGAAAGAGAGAGATTTGTTCTAGGAACAATGTGTTTAAGTATCCATCCGCATATCATTATTATTTATTTATATGCGCCTTATTATGTGTTTAGAATGCATGTTTAAGGGTGTATGATGATGAGACCTTAACAAAGATAATAAATTGGTTGCCAAGCACACGAAAAACCTTCAACATCATATTAAGCGTTTTTCCTTCCATTGAGTGATTCTTACTCAAGATCCAATACTGGCATTGGTTTGTTGGCCAAAGTCAAGACCTTTGTCCGTCGATGATGTGTTTGAATCATGAAGGCTTTGTTCCATATCGGTGTCTTATCCAAGTTGTGATTTGTTGGCAAAGTCAAGATCATTTCTTGTCCATCGACATTGATTACGAAGCTTTCCATGGTCAATGGGTTCCGCTTAACTGGGATCACTAAGTTTGTTGTGCAAAGCCACAAGGCTTAGTTGTTGAGGCAAAGAAAAAGGTATGAAATATATTGGATTATATGGCATATATAAGAAATATGTTTCGGACTTGGATGTCCACCTAATGGATCTAGGAATTGGATGGGATCCAATGATTCTTAGAGATCTACTTAGTTAATTATCATACAATTTGTTGGCCAAAGTCAAGATTGTGTGTTATTTAACAGGATCATAGCCCACTAGGAAACAAGGTTTCCCGAGTACTCGACATAGGGTTAGAGGCTCGCCGAAAAATAGTGGGAGGCAAGTATTAAATTTGCAATATTCATTTAGTTACTTTCCATACGCGCTCATTCTAATTATTCGTTGTTAAATTAATATATATTAGTTGGACTAATATTAATTGTTGTTTTAATTAAAACAGTTGGACTGTATTCAAACTATTTTAATTAATAGTTGATTTTATAATTGGATTATAGTAATCAATATAATTGAATTAACCTATTAAATTATAGTTGATTATATAGTTGGACTATAGTAATCATTATAATAAATAGTACCTAAATCGTTGATTAAATAGTTGGACTATTAGAATCAAGATAAATTGAAAGATTGTGTTTAAAACATAATCCTGGGTGAAAAATATTTTAAACGACTTAATTTTCAAATTGGGAATAATGAATCAGGATAGTCCTGGAAACTAATAAGTTACTTTATTTGATAAAATAACATATTAAGCCTAAGCCCGGAGTTAAACAAATAGTAGAGCATGATATTTGGAATATTCATGTGATGATAACTTTAGTGCTTAATTCATTATGCTTGCCAAATAGACTCCTTAATTCTTAGTCAGAACTAAGGATTAGATCCTTGTAGTATGATATTGAAATTGAAGGATCTTCATAGATCTTCATAGATCTTAGAAGTACTAATTGCAATAGAAAACTCTTGGAGAGTTAATGGTTATTCTCAAGGAGATAAAGCCAAAGTATGCAATAAGGCAAGAAGCGCAAGGCGCATCTTACTTCGACATTCTAGAAGGCAATGCTTGGCCAAAGGATTCTGGGGTGAGTGGAAAGGGCAAAGGCAAAATCATTATAATCTTCTGGGAAGACAAAGGACATATCCTAAAATGTCTGCCTGAATTGTGGCAAACGGGATCGCGGAAGCATGACTGCCGTTTGGACAAAGCAGACATGAAGGAATTGAAGACGGGCAAGGCTCTGACTTCAAATATGTTTGTCATAAACATGTTCACTGCTGGTAATAAAATTGGATTTTAAATACTGGATGTGGTACATAATATGTACTGTTATGCAGAATCTGCTATGAGCAGGATACTGACTTCAGTTGAGATTAATCTGCGAATCGAAACGGGACAAATGTCGCTGTTTTGACCGTAGATACCTAAGTTTAGGAACTACCCTTCGGGTGTGTACTTAAATTAGGAAACTGTTAAAATGTAACTAGTTGACTAGAAACATTATCTCTATATCAGGGTTTAACCCATTACAGGTATACCTTTATATTCTAGAACACTAAAGTGTTTATTTTTATAAAGATGATATTGAGATAAACACATTAGACGTGATTGACAGATTTATATTTTGAATATAAATAAATCTCAAATGTATAACATGACAAACAAATAGCTCAAACTGAATAACAGTTGAAACTTAAATGTGGCATTGATGTTGGGACACAATTAAATAAGACTCGTATATCCACACTTTTGAAGAGTGGATACTAGGACAAATTTGATTCCATTCAAATAATGTCTACGAATCTAGTTTATTGGGCAAAGTGCCTAAAACACTATTTACTTGGTAAAAGTATAAATGCCACCGATCTGTAAGCCCGCATTCATAGTGAAGTAAGTGGGCCCATGTCTAGCTAGGCTAGATGAGGATATGAATGTTTCGTGACCTTTACGGATGTGGTATCGCGTTATGGTTATATGTTTCCTTTGAAACACAAATCGAAAACTTTTAAATTTTCGACATGAAGTAGACAAACAGATCGGCTAAAGTATAAAACCATCACGGTTAAACCATGATAAAAATACTTAAGCAATAATTTTCTCATATACTTGAAAGAGTATAGTATTCTTTCAATGAGGACTCCTCCCAGAACACGTCAATTGACGGTGTGTCTGAACGGATAAACCGAATTTTGTTGGACATGATAAGGTTAATCATGAGTCGCTCTGAGCTACCATTTCCTTCAACGGATACGCATTAACAGTGCAGAACTTATTTTGAATAAGGTTCCATAAAATCTGTTTGACAGATTTCATATTAGATATGAATATGAAAGAAATTGGGTTTTCTCATTCCTGAAGATTCGGGTATGCTAGGCATATGTTTGGATGATACCAAACTAAAACCCAAATTGGATAAGTGCCTAAGTTTTAGGTTATCCTAGGGAAACCAAAGTATAATACTTATACAACTCACAAGAGAACAATGTAATTGTTGCTCACCATGCGGTTTTTCCTAAGAGGAATACCGATATGCAGTGGTAAGTGGGAGGATAGTAAAACTCGATGAAAATCGGAGTAATACTATTCCAGGCACCAATTCCTTAATGGAACACAAATAGTTCATCAGGATGAAACTATACCAATAATCTTCGAATACACAAGAACCGTGTAAGTCGGAGAGAGTCAGAAAACAACCTGGGGTATGGGTTTCTGATCTCACCTCATAAAGATGTCAATCTTATTGAGGAACACGAACTGATTATGTATAAGGAAGTGATACAAGGTATCGACTCCCTATTATGGCAAAGTGACATGATATCCAAAATGGATTCCATGTGTACCAACTATGTTTGGATACTAGTTGTTGTACTGCAAGGCATTGTGCCTATTGGTACTATGAGTCTTCAAGGAAGACATACATGGAAGGCAACATACCAACGTACTAAGCTAGGCTTGTAGCAAAAAGGAATCATTATCAACATTGTGTCGATTACGATGAAACCTTTTGAATGTTGCCATGGTAAATCCATTTGGATAATGCTTGCTAATGCTGCATGTTTCATTTATGAAATATGGAAGCTGAATGCCAAAACCGCTTTCCTTAACGGAAACCTTTCGGAGGATATTTATAACATCCTGACGAGTTTTGTTGTACCAAAACAAGCAAACAAGGTTTGCAGGTTATTCGATCCATGGATGGATTGAAGCAAACATAGCGTTCTTGGAATTATCGTTTTGATGTAATCATAATGGTGTATGATTTAATTCGAAACGAAAATGATTCTTGTGTATGTAAGGAGGTTAGTGGGAGCGCACTGACAATAATGTCCTAAATAATGATGATATGTCATTTCTTGGAAATGATATTCCCATAATACAATCGGTGAAAGCTTGGCTTTCATAGAAAATTCTCAGTAGAATTCTTGGGAGAAACAACATTTATTCTAGGAATAAAGATCTACTGGGATAGATCTAAAGTTGTTAACACTCTCCGAGAACTCGTACATTGAAAAATGTATGTGACCTGGTGTCTCATACGCTTTGAGCATATGGAGTCACAATCAGCCCAACCCAAGTGATAGTCACTGGATTGATATTAAGAACATCCTTTAGTATCTTAGAGATCTAAGGATGATGTCTTATACTATGGAGAAGAGAACTTGAAGTGACTGAGTTCACTATTGCAAGTTTCTTAACCGATAATAAACGACTATAAGTCGTAACAACGGTACTATACAGTTTGAATAATGGAACAGTGAGCTGGAAATCTTCCAAGCAAGATATTGTTACCGAATAAACAGCAAAAGCGGGTTATTGCTGCAGCTGAGGCAGCAATAGAAGCTATTTGGGTCGATACTAAATCTAATTAGATTAGATATAGTTCTGTTAGCAGCCGAGCTAGGCTTCAGCGCAGGCTAAAGAATTAATGGTCTCATCAACGATCCAGATATATACTTCGACTATTCATCTGATTCGTTCGGATCATACATCGTGGCGATGTGATGATCGAATAAATCACATCAGATGATAGTCATGCAAATCCACTGACGAAAGCCTTTCCTCAGCAAAAGTTTGAGCGAACCGTACATAGTTCGGGTGTAGGACACTCGAGTGACTGG
Organism: Zanthoxylum bungeanum; assembly: GCA_019454045.1. NCBI lineage: Eukaryota > Viridiplantae > Streptophyta > Magnoliopsida > Sapindales > Rutaceae > Zanthoxylum > Zanthoxylum bungeanum. The sequence continues at coordinate 40,727 of SKCR01031732.1, read as the reverse complement.
CTATAGGCCAAGTGGGAGATTGTTGGACAGTTATGACCCATAGCGTCACTATTTGTACAGATCATGGTGTTGTTGTACAAATTAACTATGTGACAAAGGAAATTGCTCTTTTATCATTTGTGATTAGATCACCAAGATGTATAAATGATGAAAGGTCCATATGATTAGTTCCTGGATTGAGATGATATGAGACAGTATCAATCCACGAAGGTTTAATCATTAAATATCCCTAGTCAGAGTATTATCGAGAATGGACATCGATAATGCGGAAAAGACTAGTATTACACTTGTGCGCATTGTAAGGGCATAACGTCATAGTTCTCATATTTTGTATAGGATACTCATGCAAGTGTAGTAGGAGGTTTGTTTTTACCGATGGTACGGAAAACAGCTTCGCTCTGGATAGACCCCTCGGAATTCCATTGGTAGTATGACTATGTGTCTATGGAAGTCCGAATCAGGGTAGGTGTATTTGGTCTTAACCTGAGACTTGCACCGCTAATACTTGCGACAATCAATGTACTTTGGTTTTGGTCGTCCAGGGATTTAACAGGTTATGTGTACGCCTCTTCTTGGTATATTGAGAATCGTAGTGTATTGGGTGTGATGTCGAGATGGAAGTATCACTCAAGTCATAGTGGAGATGATGGTCACGTAGGATACGAAACTGGTTCTCTTATGTACTGCAGTCATCGGGATAAAATGACTAGGTCATGTTTATCCGATTATAGAGACTAGTTACCAGAGATTTGATATGTGCTTCGTACGGGGCAGACACATTTCCAGCCCCAGGCCTAGCACGTGACATCCGATACTGGATCAAAATACGCAATACTACGTATACTACGCCTGATATAGATCGCATATTCCTGTAAGTATATTTCTGGAGAATTGGGTAGGCATGGCGCTTTGCTAGAAGCCAACCTTGTCTTGTAAATCGGTACAAACGTAGTACTAGGTACTTACGTGTTCGGATAGTCCGACGACCGGATTTACTGCCAACATATCCGGGGATCTCATGGGTCGCTTCCTGAAGATTCACTGATGACGTATGACTTGCACTTTATTAATCTGGGATTAATTGGATGAGAGAGAAAATTAATCAGGGATTAATTACGGAGATATTTTATCTAGGATAAATATCTCCGTAATTAATCCCAGATTAGGATAAAATATTATTTAAAGAGAGAAAAACGATTAATTTGGAATTAATCGATAAAATAATATATTCGATATATTATACGAAATTGGATTTCGACGCGGAATTGAAATTAGATTTTAATTCGGGCAAACGAGTTAATTTAGAATTAATTCGTTAGCGACGTGAATAGTAATTTTGCTAGGCATAATTATTTAATTACGTCGCAATGGAAAATTTGTTAATTTGGAATTAGCGAACCCGAGCCCGGGAGTGTTTGCGGGCGCACTCGCATTGCGAATTTAAAGCGCGGCCCACAAGTCACATCAAGCATCAAATCACTAGTCAATTGATTGATGTGATGTCTAGTCACTTTGAGTGACATGACAACTTGTCATTGTGATGTGAATAGTTGATGGAGGTGGTTGAGGTTTTATTGCATTTGACTTTTAGAAAGCAAAATAAGGAAAATGAATTTTTGAAATTCAACAAGTGTATTAGATACACATTTTCTTCCAACCACCAACACATCTCTATTTCTTTCTTCTTCTCCCTCTCACGCCCAAGGGGCTGTTTTCTTCTCCAATTTTCATTGCACTGCCGTGACTCAAAGAGAAGCAAGAATGTGATTTTTACGGCAAAAATTACTGAGTGCTAGCACACTTCCGGAGTCTTGCGAAGGTGATAGGGAACCGCACTTGTGAGCTTGGAATAACCACCCAAAAGCTTGGAGCTTGGACCGAAAATGGAGGAGCAAAATCAGTGAGTGCCGAGAGCCTTGGAAGAGTCTCAAAGGGCTTTAAAAGTTTTTGTTCTTCATCGCATCGCCTCAACCGCTCAATGTAAGTATTCCGCAACTTCTTTGTCGTATTCACATGTGTTTCATTGCTTGAAAACGATCTCGGTTAGACCGTAGAAACCCAACAGGGGCTTAGGCCCAAGAGGTCTCTCTATAGTATAGAGTAACTTCTCGGATCCCATAACAATTCCGAGATTCATATCCCTGTCTTGAAAGTTTGTGCCATTACAGATATTGTCGCCCATGACAATATCCCTAATGCTTAACTTTCATGTCATCTTAACCGCAATAGTCCAACTATTCGATTAACGATGTATGTGTACAGTCTAACTGTTACAAGAAAAATAATGAAATATTAGTCCAACTAATAAATTTAATTGACGAAATAATTTTGAAAGCGCGTAAAGCTAAGTATTTGAACGGAATTACAAATTCAATACTAGCCTCCCACTATTTTTCGACGAGCCTCTAACCCTCTGTCGAGTACTCGGGAAACCTAGTTTCCTAATGGGCTAGGATCTCATTAAATAACACACAACCTTGACTTTGGCCAACAAGTTGCATGATATTTAACTAGGTAGATCTCTAAGATCAATTGGATCTCATCCAATTCCTAGATCTGGTAGGTGGACCTCCAAGTCCGAAACATATATATATATATATGCCAATATATCCAATATATTTTCCTAACCTTTTTCCTCTGAATCAACTAAGCCTTGGCTTTGGCACAACAAGCTTAATGATTCCAGTTAAGCGGAACCCATTGACTTTGGAAAGCTTCGTAATCGATGTCGATGGACAAGAAGTGATCTTGACTTTGGCCAACAAATCACAACTTGGACAAGACATACGATATGGAACAAAGCCTTCATGATTCAAACACATCCGCGATGGACAAAGGTCTTGACTTTGGCCAACAAACCAGTGCCAATCTTGGATCTTGAGTAAGAATCACTCAATGGAAGGAAAACGCTTAATATTTATTGAGGGTTTTTCGCGTAAATTGGCAACCAATTTATTATCTTTGTTAGGTTTCATCATACACCCTTAAGCATGCATTCTAAAAGCATAATAAGGCGCGATAAATAAATTAATAATGATATGTAGATGGATATCTCACAGATTGTTCCTAGAACAAATCACTTCATTTCCTCTCCCCAGCTAGCACTATTCTTACTTCTACCCAATTACATAATACAATTAAAGAAACCTCATTAACATTGAGGGGAATCAGTTGAGAAGAGAATTACAAAGAATCGAGAGATAAGGCTGGACACGCAGGTCCAATTTAATAAATTCTAAATTTACAACAATTTCCAAAATTTCCCTTTCCCTTCTAATATCCATCTGATATACATTATTCATTCAACACATCCATGTATTCACACAAAGCATGTTATTCAATCAATCTAATCCAATTAATTAATATTTGAATAAAGTGATCATCCAATGTTCAAACAACGATTTGATTTGCGCGAGTCCAACTCGTTTAAGAATAAGTACTCAAAGTACGAATTCTTGAATTATATCGAACTACAATTTAAATCCAATTTAATTCGTATTCAATACTAATTCTATATCTTAATTCCAAATTAAATAACTACACTTTTAAATGCGCCTTTAAGACTTAGATTCCAAATCTAATCTAAATGGGTCTCAAAGCCCAATTAACATCCAATGTCGTTTAATTAAAGTCCAATGGGCTTTCAATTAATTTCTCAAGGCATGGACTTTGGTCAATATAGGTCAAACCCAAATACCAAAGCCCAATTAAGGAATCACCTTATTTGCCAAGAAACCAATTTCGGCCCATTAGGTCCAATTAAACATAAAAAATGCCCATTTGTCATATTTGGACTTAATGGAATGATTTAGGCCCAATTTGGATCCAATCCAATTGACCTAAACCAACTTGGCCCAACCAAGCCCATTAGGCTCAAATACAACATTTAAAGCCCAATTCTAAATTAAGCCCAATTAATCAAATTCTAAAATTCCAAATTTCATAATTTAATTAATTAAAGTGTATTGCATTAATTAATTATCTAAATTAACATTTCCAAAAATCAATTTAATTAATTAATCATGCTTTTAATTTGTTTAACACACGTCCAACATTATTGAAACAAAAAATCATCTCATTTCATGCTTCTCAAGGTCACAGCATTTTGGGATTTTTTAAACCGATTTCGATTTCAATCCAATTAAATCATTAATCAATTTATCCCAAGTCTTTAAACTCATCCAATGATCAAAAGAACAAAAAATATTATGACTTTAGGGCTATATTACATTCGGCTATCATGCAAAAAATTGGGAAAAATTAATCCAATTAAATTTTTCTTCAAATTGATCATGTATAACTCCAAGTTATTAACATACAAGCATACTCAAACAAACAATTTGGTCAAATCATGCTCAAATCAAATTTACCCAAATTTTAGTATATAAACCCTAAGTTCAATTTCATGTTTATTCAAGACTCTTGATATCATTGTTGGTCTCTAAGACAATCCAAGATCAATATAAGCAATGAAATAATGTGAATACTCAAAGAAGAATAGCGGAATTAAACTTACTTTGATCGGATTTGGGATGTGTCAAATACAAAACTTTTTGCTCCAATTTTCGGCCAAGCTCCACTTGATTCAAAATCCGAGTGGGCCCCACTTGATTCAAAATCTGAGTCGGCCCGCAACACATCCCGGGCTCGGGTTCGCTAATTCCGAATTAACGAATTTTCCGTTGCGACGTAATTAAATCAAATTTAATTAAATAATTATGCCAAGCAAAATTACTATTCACGTCGCTCGCGAATTAATTCTAAATTAATACGTTTGCCCGAATTAAAATCCAATTTTAATTCCGCGTCGAAATCTAATTTCGTCTAATATATTGAATATATTATTTTATCGATTAATTCCGAATTAATCGTTCTCTCTCTTCAAATAGTAGTTTATCCTAGATAAAATCTCTCCGTAATTAATCCCAAATTAATTATGCTCGAATCATACATCATCAGTGAATCTTCGGGAAGTGACCCAAGAGATCCCTGGATATGTTGGTAGTAAATCCGGTCGTCGGACTATCCGAACACGTATGTACCTCGTACTACATTTTTACCGATTTACGAGACATGGTTGGCTTCTAGCAAAGCATCGTGCCTACCCAATTCTCCAGAAATATTCTTAATGGAATATATGAATATATAATCTTTGTCAGGCGTAGTATACGTAGTATTGCGTATTGCGATCCAGTATCGGATGTCACATGCAAGGCCTTGGGCTGGAATAGTGTCTGCCCCGTACGAAGCATATATCGGACTACAAACAACTAGTCTCTTTAATCGGATAATCATGACCATGTCATATTATCCCGATGGTTGCAACAAATTAGAGTACCAGTTTTGTATCCCTGCGTGATCATCATCTCCATATGACTGAAGTGATACTTCCATCTTGACATCACACCCAATACACTACGATTCTCAATAAACCCAGAATAGGCGTACACAGAACCTGTTAAAGTCCTGGACGACCAAAACCAAAGCGTATTGATTGTCGCAAGTACTAGCGATGCAAGTCTCAGGTTAAGACCAAATACACATACCTTGATGCGGATTCCCATAGACACATAGTCATACTACCAATGGGATTACGCAGGGTATATCCAGAGCGAAGCTGTTTCCGTACCATCGTTAAACACAACCTCTTATCACACTTGCATAAGTATCCAATACTTAAATATATGAGAACTATGTCGTTACGCTTCCATAACACGCACAAGTGCAATACTAGTCTATTCCGCATTATCGATGTCCAGTCTCGATAATACTACGACCATGGATATTTAATGATTAAACCTTTATGGATTGATACTGTCTCATATCTTATAATCTGAAACTAATCATAAGGAATTTTATCATTTATATATTTAAGTAATCAAATTACAAAATGATAAAATGCAATTTCATTGCCACATAGTTAATTTGTACAAAAACCACAATGTCTTTTACAAATAGTGACGATAGGGGTCATAATTGTCTAATATGTATATTAGACAAAGACCCTAGGATTTACAATGTAGTGCGCAGTTACAACGTAGTTTGTAATTGACATTGGGAAGCGCACTATAAGATGTATATCCTTGAATAAAGTTCCTGGTCAAGATTTACTAACACGGGTCGGTTAGTAAAATTCGCTGAGACTAGTACATGTCGTATATCGTGACTTGGTCCGATGGTTTATCCCAATGAACCATGAGTCTCGGGAGACTCGTATAGACATGTAGGTGTTTATTTGATAAGTACTTAATGACTCACTGAAGATTTCCTAATAAATGGTACACCAACGTCAATAGGAATCTTCTCAAGTTGAGCGAGCATAGTGGTCATTCGACTTGAGATACCACTGTAGATATATGAGTTATCCTCCACACTTTGATGGCAGTCACGTCACCAATCTATTCAGATCAGACATTCGTCTGTTCATTGGGCGTGGACTGATGCTCATGATATCCTGTGTGTATCAAAATAGAATCTGTCAGTCTTGTGTACATGGCATATGCATCCTACACGTGTTTGCGATCTAGTAAATCCATGGATGTGATATAACTTCGGAAATAAGTTCCGAGTGTTATTTAGAGATCGTAAATTAAAAGTTGACTATATTATACCGAACGGATTTGACATTCTTATCTATATCCCAGGTATAATATGGATAGCCTGTGAATGAGGGATTATACGTATGCAATGACCTCGACTTGCATAGTTTAGCGAGATTATTCGTTGTCGTCATAATTCATGAGTGGGTGAATATGGACATAAAATATGATTTCGTGACGGATAAATCTAAACTTAGAGAGTCTCACAATATGAAGTGTACTCATTGAGCACTTGGGCAAAGCGTTATGAATAATACAGATTATTCATAATACTTCACCGAATTAAATGGAACTACATTAAGGATATATATTGTTGTTTGCAATGAATATCCCAATAATGAACTAGGCAGTGAACTGTAACTAAACATATATCTTATCATGTCTAGTATGGTCCGATTTCTTCTTTCTGCAACGCCATCTAATGTGATGTTCCAGGTGTTGTGAGTTGGATTACTATCTCATGCTCAATCAAGAATTCCTCGAAATCACTATCAAGGTATTCTCCTTCACGATCTGATCGTAGAGTTTTGATCGTCTTACCTAATTGGTTCTCAACCTTAGCACGATACTCTTTGAACTTTTCAAAAGTATCTGACTTATGCTGCATCACGTAAACGTACCCATATCTCGAAAAATCATCAATAAATATAACAAAATATTCATAACCACCCCAAACTCTTACATTCATCGGTCTGCAAATGTCTGAATGTATTAACTTAAGTGGTTTACCGACTCTTCTACCTTTTCCAGTAAAAGGTCTCTTGGTCATCTTTTCTTTTAGACAAGATTCATAGACTGGTAAAGTACCAAGATTTAACTGGTTTAAATCTTCGTTCTTTATCAACCTATCTATCTGGTTAAGGCTAATACGACCAAGACTAAAATACCACAGATATGTGTCATCGTGAGAAATCTTTTGTGGTTTTGTTTTAGATTTTTCAACCTTAAACATACCAATATTGAGCAATGAATTATGTGTTAACGGTCTTAACACATATAAGTTATTCTCTGAGTTTCCTGTGCATATAGTTAATCAATTTCTAGCAATAATAATTGAATTATCATTAAACGAACTTGAAAAACCATCATAAAAAAGTTTTGAAACATAAATCAAATTCCAGTAAAAATCAGAAATAAATAACACATTGTTTAAATTTAATAAATAATTATTTGAAAAATTTAAACGGGAAACTCTCACTGTTGTAGCTGAAACGACATCCTATGTCCTGACCCTTATGGTATAGTCACATTCAGCAAGGTATTTCCATGAGTCAAGTAGTTGCAAAAAAGAATAAACATGGTTAGTGGCTCCCTAATCAACAATACATACAGATTTATCAGCCTCCACTAATAGAGATTCATTTTTCAATGCCCATCTTTGTTGCAGTGGAAACACTTTCATTTGGGCTTGAAGTCCTTAGAGCTTATCTTGTTCTTCTTCATGGGCTTTCCCTTATTCTTCTCAGTACTTTTCTTCTTCTTCTTTGCAGATTTGGAATACTCGGTAACATTTACCTCTTCATTGGGCTTATGAGAATCCATCAGTATTGACTCATAATGGGTGAGCTCATTAAGCAATTGAGTCAAAGTAAAAGTCAACTTGTTCATAACATAGTTGCTTTTAAACTGCAAGAAACTTTTCGAAAGAGTTTGCATGATCATGGTCAACTGGCTATGCTCATCAATACGAGCTCCATGAGTTTCAGCCGTGTTGAGATAGGTCATCATCCTCAAGATGTGCTCTCAAACATATGTCTCTTCCTTCATCCTTATGGTCATCGCTGAGACCATAGCCTCACGACGTTGCCGCTCTAAAGGCTGCTGAAACATGCCCACAATAACTCCATCATCAGAGATGTTGTCATTGGCTCATGTTTTACAGCAAGGACCTCGGACATCTCTGCTAGCTAGTAGCAGTGGGATTTCTCATTGGCCGCGACCCATTTTTGGTAGGCATCGCGCATAACTTGGCCAGAATTTCTGACCAACGTTAGAGGTCGTTCCTCTATCATGACAAACTTAAGGTCTTCACAAACCAAGATGGCGTTCATGTTACTTTTCCATTTAACATAGTTTTCCCCGGTTAATTTATCGTTGATAGGATTGAAATAATTGGAGAAACCATAGCTGAAAATAAAACAAGCATGCATCTTAGTATTCATTCATCGCATATTAAAATCATCAAAAATATTTAGGCATAAGATTAAACATGATGCATGTACCATGTATGATGAACCATAAACCTAAAACGATTACTATGCCACGTAAATCTATCATTGCATAAATAAGTGTCGATGTAAGGTAGGTCAAGTATTTACATGATAGATTGAGACTATCTCAGTTGATTAATATATGCGAGAATAACTCTTATTATTATATTAACCAACCATCGTTGTTTCGGAACCCTTGGACTTAACTAGTGAAGTGCCGCCGTAGGGTAAGTCAGTTCACAAGATACATCTAGAGTTTCTATCCTCTCAGAATTCAAACAAGATATTGACCCAAAATAGACACCATCCGTAGGAGGACAAAAATAAAGTCGTCTCGAGGCGCCTTTGAATCTCATATTTTCGGACTACAACAGAGATCGGGGGATATATTGTCATGTATCCCTCTTTCACTCACTATTTTAAAAATAAAGGTTTATGCTTAAAATAGCTAATATTTTAATCCACTAGTGTCTACAAATTCATGCGCTGCTAAAACATAACTCAATTTACACTAATGTAAAATGAGTGACATATCCAATTTTAACTCTTAAAATTTTATTCACTAATTCTTATTAGTCCAAACTAATATAAATTTTTCTTAATTAAACTAATTTAACTAAGTGTACTTTAGTGACCTAATTAATTTTAAGTCTTAAAATTATAGCTCACAAACAAGTTCAAAAAATTGAAATTCATATAAAGGATAAAATTTTAATTAAATTATTTAATTAATATAAGCGTCTTATAAATTCCAATGGTACGTGGAATTATATCCCGAGTGCAGACCACACTACCATTCATTCAGAATCGGCTATGAAATTTACGTACGGGTTTCCATCTGATATACCAATGAAAAATATAATGCACTTACCTAACCCATTAAATATTAAATCTGAATTTTCAACCTTTAAAATAATTAATCCAATTAATTTATTTTCATGCACAACATATTCCAATTTGACCCTTTTAAATTTCATAAAATCAAATTTTATGACTAGAATATCCATGCATATTTTTACATGTTATGGCATATGAAAATGTATAAGTAGACACCATAAGCTATATGACATGTTATTCAAACATTTCAAAACAAACATACATATAACAAAAATTACATTGACCAGACTTTTATGTTTCATATATTAATCTAATTAGTACAGAGATCACCAATGCATCCATTGGACTTCAACTCTTGCTCCATGGAATGCTATTAAGTCGATGGCGGCATTTGCTCATTAGTTACATAAAATTTTGATACAGCATAAAAAATATATAAAGAAATAATTTTTACAACACTTGTAAAAATGGCCTTATGACTTTACATTCCCAAAACAAAATACTATGAAAATAAGAGCTGAAAAATTTACGACCAATGCAACACATCTATCACATGAATAAAAACATAAAAATATGACTACCCAATCACAACATGCAAAATAATTTATATCACATATAAATAATAAAAAATAGAAACTTTAAATAAATAAGAGTGTCAAAAATACTTTTCAACCTCGCTCTGATACCATGTAGGAACCGATTTCCTACGCGACAGAAGCGTCTTAAGCATAGAGATTGACCTTGAAAATTTTTTTTGCTTTTACCTCCTTATGACCAAAACTTTCCTGCCCTATTGGCCTCTGTTTGTCACTATTTTTGATGATTTTAACAACCCATAACAACCCCCGAATAATAGTGAATATTCAGCGGTCCACAATGCCGAAAAATGCTCACAAACAGCCCCTGATTTGCGTGAATGAATGTAGCATCTCAGGTCCAATTTTTCTCACCAAAACAGCCACACAATACCCTTAAATCAGCCCCTAATATTCCCAAAAAAATGTACAAAACACAACAGAATCGGAGCATCAACTAGCAAAACAAAGTGCATTAGCTAGCAGATTTTCTGCTCATTGATGTGACCACCAAATGGGACATAATGGAGTTTCGTTTTATTTTCCAAAAGATCTTCCGAGCTATATCTCGCAACCAATAAATGCAAGCGTGGGATTGACTCACAAAGCAAAATAAATCCCTAAATCCTTTAGGAATTAGAAGTTGTCACACTTAGTTTTCTTTTCTTTTACTCTTCCACTCTTGAGAGAAAAACCATAGACAATGGAAGCTAGGGTTGAAATTATGAGAGTAAGTTCCAAAGAAAATAATATTTTCCTTTTTATACTTAGGGTTTAGATTGTCAAAAATTAAACAAAAACCCTTCCCATTTTTCCTCAAATTTACGGCCATTAGGCTAATTTTATAACAACAAAATATTTTATTAAATATAATCATAATGACATTAAAATTGTTACTAATTAAAAAGATGTAACTACCATTCTTATAATAATGAATTTTAAAATCAAATTTTAAAATTATTTATTTCCAAAAATGATATATTAAACAATTTAATATTTACAAGCTTTTTAAAATAATAAATGATTATCTCATAATCATTTATTTAAAGAAACTTTATATTAAATTTAACATAAAGTTTCATGTGTGACAAATATATTATTAATCACATTAATAATCATAATATATGTGAGTATACAATTATACTATCCAATTATATTTAATTTGCTACAATATATCGAGTTAGCATGAGGACCAAATGGACCTACAGTTCCGAGATCTAATAATCCCAGAATATTAATTAAACTTTTTAATTAAATATTTTGAATTATTAACTTTAGATTATTCCACTAAAACCTAAAGCTGCAATCTCGTTGTCGTAGATATATAATATAAGTCGGATAACGTCATTATCCATCTATATAGTCATTACATATGGATGGACCCTTCACGAGTATCTCATAATTAGAGCGGGTTCAAAATGTCCGTTTTACCTCTCTAATTATTTTTACCTTAAGTACCATTGATTCTCTAATAAACGATTTATTCATAACTATTATGAATATTTATCTTTCTATTCGTAATAGAAAGACTTGAGCGCTCTAGTCGTTCAAGATTTGAATCAACCCTTAAGGAATATACTCTTCTACTTCTCGTAAGAAAGAGTGAACTCCATGCAGGGCCGGCCCTGGGCAGGTGCCACAAGGGCTACTGTCCAGGGCCCAAAAATTAAGGGGGCACCAAATAGGCTAAATTGAAATTTACTTTTACAATTTACAAATTGAAATTATTAAAATCTTATTTGCGGACCACTATGACTTAAGATAGACTAAATGGATTATGAATCTTATGCAGTGAATGATGGATTAAAGACTTGGAGTATGATGATATAATTGATGATTTTGCTTCAAAAAATACTAGAAGACAATTTCTTAAAAGTTGAAATTTCAAGGAGCTATGCTAGGAATGGTTGTATATGATTGTATTTTTTATTGTCGGGGTTTAGGTACTATGTTCCCCCTTTTGTATATTTTCTCAAGTAATATAATTTGGGCGTGAGGGCCTAGCCCCCCAGCTTCGACTGGGTTCCAGCCCTCGTTAAATATTTTTTTTAAACATATATTTTCGTAATAAAAAATGACACATTTTGAGCTTTCGCACCGGGCACCCAAAAACTCATGACCGGCCCTGACTCCATGTCTATGTAAAACGTCATCAGCTACACACTAAAACACATGTCCCCAAAGTACGTAGCTATTGGTCGGGATTTCTACACCAACCTCACCTTTATAAATCAAAGGACATAGTCTGTCATGCATGAGTTCGTAATATACTTAGGATTTAGATCAATCCATATATGACCATTTAGTAGATTGGAATGAATTTTTTTATTTAACGGATATTATAAGAAATTTATTTCTATTTGGGTTCAGTCTTATATGATCACATCATATAAGGTGTCTCAATTCTCATGTCATCACATGGATGATCCCGGATCAAGGTCACCATACATTTATAGAATGGACCGCAACTATAAATAAACCACAAACAAAATACCTGTTTTATTTGCTCTTTATGGACTATTTTAGATTACTAACTTTATACTTAAATCTTCTCGTGTATGATAATCATACACTAGGCCTGAAAGCACATAGGTAATTAAGGATAAACTAGACTATTTATAATATGCGATTTAAATCAGAATGAATAATGTATTTTTTATTTCAAACAAAAAATTATGTTTGCAAATTACATGAAGCACTATTCATATATCCTAACATTAATGTCTTGTACCTCTTACCTTACCGATTCCTAAATATTAGTAATCGGCTAACGCTACATCTCAGAGAGAGTGTTATATAATAGTTTGACTATGTTATTTTGTCTTACCAAATTAACTTTTACATCATTTTATTGACTTTGATGACGTGAGAGATAATGTCATCATTTTCATGCATCATATACTCTTCCAGATTTCAAAGTAATTGGGCAGCCCTTAATCTGTGACTATCTGTCCTTAATACGCAAGGAGTCGCCCTTATGATTAACATAATTTTTCTATAACAAATAAAAAAATTAGTATAAAAAACACAAAGTTCTACTATTAATATGTTTACATCACATAGATAATAATCAAATTATAAACACAAAGTTTGCGTGATAAAATAAATTTATAATGATAAATTTCCTTCATAATAAGAATAATTTCTAAAAATAAATAACATCAAGATAATATACACCAGAATCTCTAAATAACAATGTCAGCACGAGCTCACATACGCCAACACGTGTCAACACACGTTCTGTATGTGCCATCACAGGCTCTCAAGCGCGTCCACGTGTCAACATGCGTTCACATGTGCCTCACGGCTACCCATGTGACTCACGCGCTCATGCATGCGTGTGCTTTACCCAAGCAGATGACATGTCGTTCTCTATTGCTATAATAATACTACATGTCGTTCTTTAAAACGCAAATTAAATGACATGTTTGTTTCAATTGGATAAACTACTTCCTATATCCATTAACCGACCTATCATCTGATTTAGTGAAGCCCGTACGACATGTCATATGATCTGCACTAATTTTACTTATAAGTCTGGATGACATATCGTCCAAATTCAGAATGCTCAGATGGCATGTCGTCCGAACTCAAAATACTCGAATGACATGTCATTTCTATCATCTGGGAGGAGCAGTTTTCTGGATAAAATCATATTTGAATAGCCAATTTTTGAGGTCTATATCTTACTCAATTTTAAACCAAATGTATTAAATGATATACGGAATTAAAGATCAAGTATTCTAGTTCTCAAAACATCTTAGAACATGCCACTAATAATTTCGTACAGTAAGATATCATGGCATAAAGTTGGACGAAGTTCATTCCGGGAAAAATGAAAAAAAATATATAATTTTTTCAATTTTTTTTTATATATGATGAGTCATGGAATTTTATATATAGGATCTAAAATATTTGATATTTTAGAATATGGAATTTCCTAGAAAACATCTCATATATTTTAGAATAAATCCATATTCAAAATTTATAGGAAATTCATTAAAATCCCGAGAAAATAAAACTTTAACATAGATTACTAGTCATTAACTTGATCACATATGTAATGATTCAAATCATGCAAAATCACAATATAATTGCACTTACTTCTTCTGTAAAATTTATTTTTAATTCTCTCTTATCATCGACTGTTTTTTGGTGCATGAGAAGTTTACATGGGAAGTTAAGACTTACGTGTATGTGCTATATTATCCAAGGGAAATTTATTAACTTCCCTTGCTGATGTGGTGAGACCGCATCTAGGTTGATCCATCATGGATGACCCAGATCCATCCATTAATAATTTAAAATTTGTTTCAACAAATCACTAGAAAATTTAGTTTAGTTGTCCTTAAGGGGCTTGATTTGTTAGTATAAAGTTCGGGATCTGACCTTTAAGTCATGGGTTCGAATTCATGGAGTATGTTTCTTATAAAAATTTGAGACAATCGGGATTTTTACGTGATCTATTTAAATCCGAGTCAGGTGATTTGGCGACTGAATTTTCAATGTTTAAAAAAAATTAGTTTAGTTGTTTCATATGGATGGAGCTCTAGAAAGACATTATAACACTATTTATTAATTACCATTAACGATGTGTTTGGGAACTCCGCAATATTGACCGCCCTACGCTACAGATAAAGTCAAAAAAATCAAGTGACCAACAAACACATCCCCTAAAAATCAGCCAGTCAATTTTAATTCCAGAGACACACTTCTTCTGCCCCTTACCTTCAACTTACGAAACCAAACCCTCAATCTATTTTAATTCATACTCTTATTTCAGATCCGTTATAAATTAGGGTTAGGGTTTGTAATTATATCGCCATTATTTTTTGTTAGGGGTTTTTTTTTTTTTAAAAAAAAAAAAATCCAGCATGGATGGGAACAAAGACGACGCCTTGAAATGTTTCAGAATCGGCAAAGACATGCTAGAGTCAGGCGATCGAGCGCGTGCGCTCAAATTCCTGTCCAAAGCTCGACGCCTCGATCCTTCTCTCCCCATTGACGATATCATCTCATCCGTCGAATCCGAGCCCAACACAAACCCTAACGGCCCGTCTGCAGAGCCAAATTCCAAGCCGTCAGATCAATCAACGATCCGACACCGGGGAACATCAACTGGCGCGCCGTCGTCTGTATCATCATCTTCTGCGGCGTACACCGAAGAGCAAATCACGATCGTGAGACAGATTAAGAAGAAGAAAGATTATTACGAAATTTTAGGAGTTGAAAAATCTTGTACGGTTGAAGATGTAAGGAAAGCTTATCGGAAGTTATCGCTGAAGGTTCATCCCGATAAGAACAAAGCTCCCGGTGCCGAGGAAGCGTTTAAAGCGGTATCGAAGGCGTTTCAGTGTCTGAGCAACGAAGAGAGCCGGAAAAAATACGATCTTGTCGGGTCCGATGAGCCCGTTTATCAGACACGGGCTCATTCTCGGGCTGCTAATGGGTTTAACGGGTATTATGATGCGGATATTGACCCTGATGAGGTTTTTAGGAACTTTTTCTTCGGGGGAATGCCGCCTGCTACGAGAACTCAGTTTAGGCAATTTAATTTTGGGCAGGGAATGGCCACGGGGACGGGTGATCGTAATGGGTCTGATGGATTTAATTTACGTGCGTTGATTCAGTTGTTGCCCGTGATTTTGGTAATTATCTTGCAGTTTTTGCCGTCTTCGGATCCAATTTATGCATTGTCGAGGTCTTACCCTTATGAGTACAAGTTTACAACACAAAGAGGGGTGAATTTTTATGTGAAGACGAGCAAATTTGAGCAGGATTATCCGGTGAACAGTGTGGAGAGAGCTAAGCTGGAGAAACAAGTTGAGAAGGATTATTTTACTATTCTTGCACAGAATTGTCGATTAGAGATTCAGCGTCAGCAGTGGGGTTTTATAAAGGAGACTCCTCATTGTGACTTGTGGCAGAAGTTTCAGGATGCGCCAAGCTTGATAAGTTGAATCGAGGTATAATGCCTACTAAATTTACCTGATGTTAAATTTTGTCTTTGATTTGGAATTTTAGTTATAAGCTTTAGGAGTTATTTGATTCGATTGAGCAGTTGGCGTTTGGGATATGTGTCTCATTTTATTCCTCTTTTGTGGGTTTCTATGCTGAGATGTTTGGCATTTTTTTTAATCTGACAATAATTCTGGAGCATTTATGCAAATGAACCATAATTGTGCTGCTAACACATGGTCATTACTTGTCGTGTTCCTGAAATCTGGTTCCCTGAAACAAGTTGAAGCAAAACTCTATAAATTTTCTGCACCAAAACTCTAGAAATCTGGTTCATTGGTCAAACTTACAGGAGTAGCAATTGTGTTCCTGAAATCTGGTTCACTGAAACAAGTTGAAGCAAAACTCTAAAAATTTTCTCCACCAGTCAATTATAGTATCGTCAATTAAGCCACTCCTAGGGAAATGAACATCTTTTTTGCCTAATGAGGTTGTAAGCATCATTGTTTATGGTTTGTATTTTGAAAATTATTCATTTTATCATCAAAATTCCACAATTTGCATCATGATATTTGAAGAAATCCCAATTGCAATCCTCTTGACTCTAGGCTAGGTTCTGTTGTTGTTATCGCCGTTGTCTTAACCCGTGATGTTCCAACAGCTGCATGTGAAGTTATGTATGATAAACCTCAACTGTTTCTAATCAAAAGAAGAACTTCAACTAGCTGTTTGATGATGGTGTAGAGCTGATTCATTTTGGCTCTCATTGGAGTAGAGTGGATATGTAATTCTGTTTAAAATCAAATTTTTTAAATGTTATGGGTTTGTAATTTTCTTCTGTTACAGGTTTGCTTATCTGGCCTACTTGTTCAACCTTTGAAGATCACGCATATAATTTGGAAATCACACAGGAGGAAGGATACCATACTGGTGATTTTATGAGTCATCCTCGTCAAATCTGGCTCGTCTATACTTTCTGCACCTTTAGTTCATAAATTTTCTGCTTCAAGTTATTGGTGCCATATATATGCACCGGTATTTTTTCATAGAAATTCATGCAACTCTGTTTTTCGATGGAGACTGCAATATGCATGAGTGTGGATGCATCCTGTGGAGTATAATTCTCCGCTATTATGTATATGAACCAATCCTGTTTTTCTGGTTTACTCAGAGCACAATAATTCATTTCAATATATATGCTCTTGTTGGTTTTATTAGTCGCCCCGACACTTGTGAGGCTTTTTTACGCTAGCTTGAGATGATTAGGTTATTCACAGGGTAGAGGGTACCTTAAAATGACCTTTAAATTAAATCTTGGAGCAGAGGAAAGAAGCAGATCTATCAACAAAAGCAACGTACTGACTGTGGATGAATAAATTTATGTCATATTTGATGCTAAGAGCTAGTTTACACAATGATACAGCATGCGTAATCTCTAAGAATCAAAGCATATGTGAGTCTTTATCTCTATTTCAAAATGCAAGTTTGCTATGGTTTAAATTATGTCTTTGAGAGACAAAAAATACATATATATACATATATATTGGATCTCTACTCCTTTGAGGTTATGATCAGCAATCCCAGGGCCCCTATGAGTATGTACTGCAAGAAGAAAAATACAAGTTAATAACCTTGTGTAAATGCTCAGTCTAAGAGCACTTCTGGGCCTTCTGGTTTTTTTTTATTTTTTTTATATTTATTTTTTGAAGTTTCTATCATTGGAAGTGCAACCTAACCTTAATAAAAGGTTTCTCAGTCATGATGATTGTCGCCCAACCAACGTAAGGAAGGAACCTGCCGAGGAAAGACATGATTAAACCTCATGAAGATCGCAAAGTTTTTCAGAAGTATCAAAGGATCCATTAGAAAGAACAAAGTCTCTTTAAAAAAACAAACTGGATTGGAAAATTGTAATGTTTTAATATTGACATACAAGGAAAATATGCAAGGACTATAAAATGCCAACAATCTATCTTGTTTATGCTGAAAGTTGTTCGAGTGAGGCAATTTTCGATTAATTTACAATGTCTACATGTACTCTACTTCAATTAGGTAAAATGAATTCATTAGTTATTAACAACATCGTACACTAAAACACACTGAGTTGCAAATAAAAGCTTTCTAACAAGTTAATATGCAATTTGTCACAGAAACTAAAAGGCGTAATTTGGACACCATGAGATATTCCTAATGAATGTGTATATTTGTTCTACAGGTTCAATACAGTAAGCTTAGAAATAAGGGGAAGCTCAGAAATAAGGATTTTCTTCGCAGGTGTCAACTTACCCAACGGCTTTCCCCATTATATGTTCTCGTTTCAACCAAAATTGGCCTTGAGCATACAGCATCCGATCATCAACAACGTTGTTGTCTCCTGATTAAAGTATTCAATCAAGAAATAAGAAATTTAACCACTGATTAAAGTATCCAATCAAGAAATAAAACATTAGCCACTGATTCAAAAATTAAGTCATACATATATAATAAACTAGCAAAAGAAATTAAGAACTTGTAAAATATCTAGGAACATTTCCTGCAAGGCTTTATGCAACTTCATGACGACTGCAATGCAATATGTTAGCTTTTCATAAATATGGGCACATCGATGGCAATTTTCAGACATCCATCTCAAACCCAAATCCGGCAAATTGTCCCCAAATCAATGCACTTTCAAATTTGGAGGATCCATGGTTGGGTATGGATATCCACTACCATATCCAAACCCTAAAAATTATCATCCCTACTCGGTCATTCAAACATCACATATAACAATGTGTATATTAGTCATATCCAGAAAAGCTTCAAGTGCTTCGCAAGACAAGAATGTTTAAATAAATTCAGCTAGCTCTGTCTGGCAACAACTACCTAGAAATGAAATATGGTACCTTTTGTGAGAATATAAACTTCACCAGTCTGTTGACGCTCATGAACCTATAAATGTGTAACAGAGTACATAAGATACCAATTGTTGTTTAAAATAACATCAAAGAATACAGAAGTAGGAGCCAAATGTAACTCGATTCAATCTTTAAATTTATTAGAAGCAAAACATTATTAGAAACACAAGTTATTGGATCCATAAGCTGACTGTATCTTTCCCTCCCTTAACCTTTCCCACCACGGGGACTTGAATGATTTATAGACAACAATATTTTGCCAAAATTCAGGGGGTGGGGACCAACAAAACTCTGCCATACTGGTAAAAACCAAAGAGAGT
Organism: Zanthoxylum bungeanum; assembly: GCA_019454045.1. Classification (NCBI taxonomy): domain Eukaryota; kingdom Viridiplantae; phylum Streptophyta; class Magnoliopsida; order Sapindales; family Rutaceae; genus Zanthoxylum; species Zanthoxylum bungeanum. The sequence continues at coordinate 21,331 of SKCR01031732.1, read as the reverse complement.
AGAAGCTAAAAGAGAAGATCCTGAAATCTAGAAAAGATTTCCATGGTAGATAGCCAACAATTTCTAAATTTGCCTCCTTCATTTGTTAGACAGAGGAAGCTGAAAAAAACATATAGTATTCATTATTCTTACCTCAATCACTCGATGGACAATTGGAATATCGCGTCCCTAAAACATATGGAAAACATGTGTTAGCAAAACACAACTGAAGCACAAATGTTCAGTACACAAACTAGTAGAAAGAAAAGGAAAGAAATGGAAGAAACATATAGCAGTGCGAATTTAAGTCGTCAATGTTGTATAAATACACTCACCATCTTTTTTCTTCAAACAAAAAATCAGCAAACATGAAATGAAAGTAGAATAATGCTTAAGAAGCTTAAGTATTTTGTGGATCAATGGGATTAAGCATTTTAAAGAAACTAATCATTTCAAGTGACTGTTTGTATTACAGAAATAATGCTAAAGCCAGATGGTCCAAGTAAGATAGAAATGAAGAAGATATTGCTTAAGAAGCTCAAGTATTTTGTGAATCAATAGATTAAGATATTAAAGAAAGAAAGTAATCTTTAAAGTGACTGTTTATGTTCCATACCCAATGCTAAAGCCAGATAGTACAAGTAAGATGGAAATAAAATCTTTATTACTAAATTCACTGATTGAGATATGATCAATATCCCCATTACTAAAATAGCATACACATGACAAAAATAAAGTATGTTCTCATGTTTAACATTGTGCTCCATTACCAACAAACTAACTATTGGCTAATTCAAAAACAAGCTTCAGTGTAACAAAATGTCTACACTAAAGATAAAAAAGTATGAAGTACATAACTTGGTGATAAAACCAAAAACTAAAGTATACACTACGAACAATTAAGAAAACAGATACAATCATATAAGGGGGTGATAGCTGACTAAATAACATACCTGTATATTAAATACGACAATTTCTCCCGTGCGAATGGGGTCCTTGCTCATGTGCAGAAACAAAATGTCACCCTGCATAAGAATGAAAGGTTCAACTCCTCCAAACTATTTCATAGATGAAGTATATGAATAGTCGAATAGTACGATCAACACATAAAATGCAAACATGACTATCTTAGGGAAAAAAAAAAAAGAAAAAAAAAATTATTGTTAGCACAGAGAAAACAAAATAGAGAGAGAATGGCAACAGAAGAATTACTAATAATTGGCACCAGTTTAATCTGAAGTGAGACCTACTATTAAGCAAGCTATGAGGGATTGTAGTAACCTAAGTAAGCTTTCTGACATGGAATGCCAGGCTGACTAACTCAGGTTAGAATTAGATAGAATTATAGGATTCTTTTTCTATTTTGGTTTTCTATGTAACCTATATAAAAACTTCTACCATTGTAAACTCATATAGAGTGAATTTAAGACTTTCTTTCATTATCTAACATGGTATCAGACATGAGGTTATGACTTTTCTAGTTTCACTCTCTCAGTTCTCATCGGCGCGTGGGGATCACGGCCATTATCGGAAAGTGAACCTCACGCGCCACCCCTTCACAAGTGCTTCTCCCGTCATGCGCCACTCCTTTCAAGTGTGCTATGCGCCGGCTCCTTTCGGGTTTCAGCTCTCTTTCAGATTTTCGCACTCCTTTCGGGATTTCGCTCTCTCTCAGGTTTCAGCTCTCTCGGGCTTCAAGAACTTGTCAGGATTTTGCTCCTCCGGTTTTGGATCTTTTTCGGGCTTCAACTCTCTGTCGGACTTTGGCTCTTTGTCGGTCTTCAGCTCTCTGTCAGGATTTCGCTCCCTCTCGGGCTTCGGCTCTCTATAGGGATTTCGTTTCCTCTCTGGCTTCGGATCTCTCGGTCTTCAGCTCTCTCAAGCTTCGGCACCCTCTTGGGCTTCGGCTCCCTATTCGGGCTTCGTAGGTTAAAGCTCCCCCTTCAGGCTTCGTAGGTTAAAGGTCCCATTTGGGCTTCGGCTCCCCCTTCGGGATTCGTTTAGGCTTCTGCTCCCCCTTAGGCTTCGGCTCCCCCTTCGGGCTTCGTAGGTTGAAGCTCCCTCTTGGGCTTCGGCTCCCCCTTCGGACTTCGTCGGTTAAAGCTCCTTCTTGGGCTTCGGCTCTCCCTTCGGGCTTCATAGAATAAAGCTCCCTCTTGGGCTTCGGCTCCCCCTTCGAGCTTCGTAGGATAAAGCTCCCTCTTGGGCTTCGGCTCCCCCCTTTGGGCTTCGTAGGTTAAAGCTCATCAATTATCTCAAAGTTTCCAGCCTCTAAGTTTCAATAGTTCCAGTTTCCGAACTCCGCTCTCCGATTTCAAGATGCAACCTCAAGCTTGTTCCTTCGTCACCAGCTTGAGTTTAAGGGGGTGTTAAGGAATATTATAATGGAAATAATATTAAGGAAATAATATCCCTATATTATGGAATCAATCTCCAAAATAGAATTTCTAGTACCTTTAGGATTCGTGATTTTATATATTTCCCTATTAGATGAAGATTTCCTATATTCATTATTATTATTATTCATATTTATAAGATTTTTTTTTCTATTTTGATTTTCATGTAACCTATATAAAATCATCTACCATTGTAAATTCATATAGAGTGAATTCAAGATTTTTTTCATTATCTAACACTTCCTTTAAAAGTTTGTCTGAACACACAAAAATATCAAACAAATTTGTAACAAATATTATAAAACCCACCCGTTGAAAGCCAGGTTCCATACTTTCGGAAAGCACAACTACAACTGGTGATTCACTCCCAGTTATGCACATTAGCCCTTTCCATATCATCAATGCCGAAGAAACAATCATTCCTGTTAAATTCATTGCAAATCAAACATACAAGCCAATAGAAATATCAATCGAGACTGTTTGCAAAAATTGACGAGAAACCCAGAAATCAAACTGAGGGAGGACGAACCAAGACTCATAAGCTGAAAGAGAGACTCTCTGATCTTCATGGATTTGACGGACTCCATGCTCTCTCCAATCCAACCCCCCATTTTTTTTTATTTAAATCTAAAACCGAAGCAGCTCCCTTGTCACTCCCGTTTTTGGATTGCAGCCAGACAGTAGATGCAATTTTACGTGAGGTTTAATTTGGTATTTATATCAAAAGTCAACGCCATCCGTTTGACTTTTTTTCACTCGATCTGTGGGTCCCGCTTTGCGTGGTGCTTTCAATTGCATTGTGACATGTGTACTCAACTCAGATCTTTTTTATTTATTTTTTTTTTTTTTGAAATTGTTATGGATATATAAAATGATGAGAAAATTAAGGGAAAAGATAATACACCCTAGACTTCATCACATCCCTTAATAGACATATACACCTCAAAAATGGGTAAAATGACTTATATACACTCCCAAATTTTGGTGAAAATGAAATATACATCGAGAGTTTTACTTGCTCTACTTAAAATTTGGATCGAGTGGTTTAGTGGCGAAATTTCCAAAAAAAATATTAATTTTCGAAAATAAAAAAATGTATTTGTCCATTTTACAAAACTTTAGAAGTGTATATATTTTTTCCTTAAAATAAAATTAGGTAGTTTCGAAATTATTTTGTCACTTTTGTATAATAATTTAATTTTTTTTTTTTTTTGACGTTTTTCATTTAATTGGAAATTTTTGTGTAATTGTTCTATATTATGTTTTATTTTTAAATTTAGAATTCAGAAGGGTAAAAAGAATAAAATTGTCGGTCTCGAGCTTAACTGTTTCAATAGAAAACTTAAATAATATTATTTATGAAACGGTGGATTTATCATAACTTTTATTACACCTCATTGATGGCTTCAGTTAATGAGTATGCATTTTATTTAATTCATTGGTTTATGGTGACAATTTACACTATAAATTGCATTTATATTATAATATATATATTTTAAATTTTTTTCATTTTATAATTATAATATAGTTGCAACCAATTCTCGCCCCACTCATGTCAACGAACTTCCTATTTATAGTTAAGAGATTTTATTACTTGAATTAATTTGAGGTTTGTTTGGGATTCTAGTGTAGTGGCTTGTAATTTATAATATTTTTTTGGAAATGTTGGAAATTCCACCATCAAATCACCTGATCAGCGCTTACGGTGTCACATGCTCTTTGAAAAAATGTACATATGAACTCGAACTCATAACCTAACAACCAAATCATAGATCTTTTACCACAAAGAGCCTTGTAATTTATAATTACTTCAAAATAAAAGTTATAACCGTCTAAAAAGATGTGTATGTGTCATTTTTTATAATGTATAGATTCTGCTGAATTTATTGATTGTTTAATTTTATCACGATTCTCACATATTTTAAGAAATTATTTTATCAGTATTTTATTGGATTTTTACAAATCCATTAATTATTTTACTAATAAAAATTGATTAAAAGACAAATAATGAATAAAATTATTTCAATTCTAATTTTTTTTAATACTATAATAATGAAAGTTGAAAATCACAAGTCTTGGTTTTAAAAATGAAAGCATTTTTCATGAAGAATCTCATATGATGAAATCCTAAAAGTAAGTGGCGTGTATGTCTTGAATTTGAATGAAATAGTTTTGTTTAATCATAAATGACAACAAACATTGAGTTTTATTAGCCAATGTGATAAAAATGAAGATTTCGAAACAAAAACGTTGAGAAAATAAAAAAATTCGAGAGAAAAATAACTTGATTCATAAGAGAATATATGAATTTGTCAAATCTATTGTGTGAAGAATAGATTTCACAATAAACTTTTTTATTTGTATAAGACATTTATTGATATGTTTAGATTTTTTATAATCGAGATGTGTAATTTTATTAGTGTATGTAATAATCAAAACTTCAATATTATTTTTGGTGCATAACTGATTTTATTATTATTATTATTGTTTGTGCATAACTGATTCAAGATCGGTGTTCCACTCCCACGCTCACTTAAAAAAGACAAAACTTACAATGGAAGGGCCTTAAAAATATAATTTTTTGAAATAGTACAATGTTAGGGACCTATTTATAATTCCGTGGGGACTTGAATGCAATTTCTAAAAAAAATACTATAAATACCCTAAATTTTTTAGAAATTGCAAAATGGCCTAAAAATCCCCTTACACATGTGCGACGGTGCGAGAAGAAGAGGCTGACGGTTAGCCATCTGGCCACCACTGGCTGGCGCGACACCTTGGCCGGCTTCGTCCAGCCTAGGGGAGTTTGTTGCCAGTGGTCAGAAACAATGGGAAAAAAAAGCAGAACGCGAGAATTTTCGTATCTCGATCCCGGTTCGTCGCTTCGATTCATGGCGTAATCCACCTACCAAATCAAAGCTTGTGGGACGTACTTTAAGGATGCAGTGACGATTTTGTTGATCGGTGCTCGGTTTCACACCGGGGGCCGATGCAATGGCAAAGAAACAAGCTTATTTGATTGACTGAGAATGTGGTGGAAGTAATGACTAAGAGTTGTAATGATGACTAAATAATGCACAATGATGTCAGGGTCAGTTGAAAAGGTGATTTGATAACCTATATAATTGGATTGAAGTCATTATAGAAATGTTAGCAATTTTCATATTTCACAATACTTGTAATTTGAGAGCAAAGATATTAAAACAAACTAGCGATAGAGAGAGGAAGTGAGTCGTGTACCCGACCGCTGTTAGGGTTGGTGCTCTGAGCGCCAATTTTATTATGTATTTCCTTGTAAATACTTGTGTAACATTTTATTATGAATAAAATGAACAGGTTCTTTTATATAACTTCTTATTTATACGGTAAAGACGTAACCGACCTTAGAATGATTAGTTATGATATTGTTGCAAAAGCGTCGCAACTGACATTGAGTTGTATCATGACGTTGTTATTCTTAGATTTTTCCCGGTCAAGGTTTACACTACTTGGTCAGTAAAGTAAACCCGTTGAGACTGGTATATGTCGTATATTGGAATCTTGGATTCTGATGGTTTCTCAATGAACCATGAGTCTTTGAGACTTGTATAGACGTGTAGGTGTTTACAGCGGAAAAATATTGAACGACTCACCGAAGATTCTTAATGGATGGTACACCAACGTCAATAATAATCTTCTAGGGTTGAGTGAGCATAATGATTCTTTGACTTGAGATACCACTGTGGATATCTGATTTATCCTCCACACTTAGATGACAGTCACATCATCGATCTATTTAGATCAGACCTCCGCATGTTCATTGGGTGTGGACTGATGCTCAGGATATCCTGTGTGTATCAAGAAATGATCTGTCGGCTCTGTGTACAGAGCATAGGTATTCAATATGGAATTAGCGATCTGTTAAATCCATGGGCCTGTGGTACACTATAGAAATAAGTTCTAAGTGTTTTTTGAGAGATTGCTAATAGAAACGTCGACGTGATTATATCTATAGAGATTTGGCGTTTGTATCTATATCTCTGGAATAATCCAGATACATGTGACAGAGGGATTATACATATACAGTGACCTCGACCTGTATGATTCAGTGAGTTTATCTGTGTTCGTTATAATTTACGGGTGGGTGAATTATGGACAAAAAATTTGATTTCGTGACGGATATGTCTGAATCTAAAGAGTCTCACTAATGAAATATACTCGTAGAGCACTAGGGCAACAATTATGAATAATACTGATTATTTATAACTCGTTTAATGGTTAAACGAAAAATACATGCAACCGGGACCTAACGGTCATTTCCAAATCAATGTGTATTTTATTTAATATTTGATTTTATTAAATACACATTAATAAAATATTAAATTGTGATATTTGATATATATCATTGATATATGTATTTGAGATATTTTTTGTAAATATAATACATATATTTAAGATATTTATATTTATTATTTAATTATTTAATTATTTAATTATTTAATTGTTAAATAATTAAATTTATTAATAAATTAAATATCTTTTGTAATGATTTTCACTTTATTAAAGTTGGAAATGACATAGTTTCATTGGAACACATTTTTGTTTACTTTATGAAAGATAAGATGTTATCTTTAATGTTGTAAAATGTGGACTAATTAAAATTGAACAAAATTAAATAATTGTTATTTAATTTCTTGCTGCAATAATCGGCCAAAGGTGAAAAATATACAAAATAGTTTTGTTTCATTTTTTCAACACTTAGACAAGTTTCACAATATTTACAAAAGAGAGTAGAGAGCATTTGTTGAAAAAGAAAGGAAAAACCAAAGCAAATTTTGAATTTTTGTAAGTAATTTTACTTTCTTTTCTACATGAAAATTGTTTCAATTTATCTTAGCTTCAATTTGTCTTGCTAAGTTGATGTCTCTACTCTTTGATTTTGTAATTGATTGTGTTTAAAGCTTGTTGGATGTGATTAACATGTATGATTAATTTATTTGCTTATTAGTGTAATTAAGCTTAATAAATTGATTAAAGATTAAAGTTTCCATTCTAAAGTTGATTAGCCATTCATAATTAACCTAGAATTGTTCTTGATTAATTTCATGATGGTGAGACTTAATTGGTGTGGTAATTAGATGATTAAAGTATTGAATTTTGTCAATTTAATGTAAATTGCGAAATTGGAGTAATTTATGAAATTAGGGTTCTTAACCCATTCCAATTTCGGGGTTTTTCATCTATATGATTTAATTTGATGTATATTAAATTTGGGATTAATTGGATTTGATCTTGATGTGTTTTGAACAAATTGGGCCAAATTGTAATTAATGAAAAATACTGGGCAGTTTCGGTCATTCTGGAAAAGTTTCTGGATTGTGTTGCTGTTAGGATTGGTGCTCGGAGTGTCAATCCAGATCGTATTTATGTCCGATTCATGAATACGAGCAATGTCATTCTCCATAATATTTCTAATTTAATGGTAGCACCATTGTCTTTTATACGCTTATTCAATCTAATTACGATTAGATATCTGATTATGATTAGATCGAAACTAAATCCGATTTAGTGATACGTGTATATTAGACAAAGACCCTAGGATTTACAATATAGTTCGCAGTTACAACGTAATTTGTAATTGACATTGGGAAGCGCGCTATAAGATGTATATCCTCAAATAAAGTTTCTGGTCAAGATTTGCTAACACGGGTCGATTAGTAAAATCCGCTGAGACCAGTACATGTCGTATATCGTGACTTGGTCCGATGGTTTATCCCAGTGAACCATGAGTCTCGAGAGACTCGTATAGACATGTAGATTTTTTATTTGATAAGCCACTAAACGACTCACTGAAGGTTTCCTAATAGATGGTACACCAACGTCAATATGAACCTTCTCGAGTTGAGCGAGCATAGTGATCCTTCGACTTGAGATACCACAGTGGGATATATGAGTTATCCTCCATACTTTGATGGCAGTCACGTCAACGGTCTATTCATGATCAGACCTCCGTCTGTTCGTTGGGTGTGGACTGATGCTCATGATATCCAGTGCGTATCAAAACAAGATCTGTCAGTCCTGTGTACAAGGCATATGCATCCTCACGTGTTTACGATCTAGTAAATCCATGGCCGTGGTATAACTTTGGAAATTAGTTCCGAGTGTTATTTAGAGATCGTAAATTGAAAGTCGACTATATTATACCGAACAGATTTGACGTTCTCATCTATATCCTAGGTATAATATGGATAGCCTGTGATGGAGGGATTATACGTATGCAATGACCTCAGCTTGCATAGTTTAGCGAGATTATCCGTGGTCGTCATAATCCATGAGTGGGTGGATTATGGACACGAAATTGGTTTTCGTGACGGATAAACCTAAACTTAGAGAGTCCCACAATATGAAGTGTACTCGTTGAGCACTTGGGCAACTCGATATGAATAATACAGATTATTCATAATACTTCACCGAATTAAGTGAGTTAATTCGGATCGTTTAATCAGTTAAACGATAACATATGCATTAGGGGATTTTGTCCGATAATAATTACTGTGTATTTGTATCTGATACATAATACGATTAGATAGACATTAATTATTCATCAAATGAGATTTTGACACATGCCAAAATATATGTATTTGTTATTTATTGTAAATAAAAATACATATATAATAATAATTATATTAATTAATTATTTAGATATTTAATTGTTAAATATTTGAATAGTTAAATAATATTAATATTTCATAAATGTTGTGAAATATGGTTGATTATTATTGGAACAAATGACATAACTTAATTAAAATTTATTTGTCCAATTATGATTGGTTAGTATAAAGTTTAATGTTTTTATTTGATTGGATCAAATTTTTATGGACAAAATTACCCTTAGAGTCGGTCACCTCTTTCTTTTTAAATTGAAATTTTTTCTTTTGCTTCCATGGAAGCTCTTGACCGAATAACACATCCATAAAAAGCTCTCCAACTTTTTTTGATGATCCAAGGAAATAAATGAAGAAAAACAAGAAAAATGACTAAGAAATTAGGAGATTTAAGTTAAGTCTTCAAATCTCTAAGTTTAGAAAATTTATTTCATGTTTCTTGTTGATCTTATGAGATCTAGGGTTTCTTCATTTCTATGAAATTTGGGGCTTTTATTGTTGGATGGTGAATTGGAAGTGTTTAAGCATGTGTAAGTGTGAATTGAACTAGATTATAGTAATTTGAGTTCAATTTATTTTTGGACAACCTTGTTGCCATTCTAGAGTGTGATAGCCACTCTTATTATGCCTATAATTGTTCTAGAGTTCTTCATGTGTGGTGGCTTTGAATGGGTGTTAGATTAATTAGATTAATCTTGCTAAAAATTAGATTTAAAGCATGAAAATGGGCAATTTCATTTACTGTTTCAGACCTGGAATATCTGGAAATTTTGTGATGAAATTGATTCTTATGAATGTATTGGATGTGTTTTGGGAGTTGGAACAATTGCCGGAAAGTGTTTCCGAGTTGAAATAAGCGAAAACGGCCAAAAACGGCGTTACCGGGTGGATTTTGAGCCAACCGGGTGACGGCTGTCCAAACAGTGAATTCGTCACTGTTTGGGCAGCCCATGAACTGCCTTGACACTATTGGGGCTGACCTGGGCAGTCCCCATAAGTGTCGGATGGTCAGTTCGATCACAAACGCGTTTTAGGCCATTTTGCGGAAAAATGATTTTCGTAAAAGTTTCTCAAAATTTCAACCTTATTTATATTAATATTTGATATTGAATAAGTAGGTTTAGGTGAAATATGAATAAATTATTCATATTAGATATTGAATAATTTATTTGGTATTTTGAAAAGTTTTAAAATACGATTTCACCCGAACCGCGCTTCCGCTGCGCCCATCGCCCAAAACCCCAACAGTTGCAATTTCTGATTTCATGTATTATACATGTATAAATTATTTTGGGATTGATTTGGAATCAATTAAATATGTATTTAAATATTTAAGGACCAAAATGATTAAATTGCAAAAGTTTGGGGTAAATCGGTAATTAAAAGAAATATGATTTCTTGGGTTAAAATTTTCAGATTTTAAGTATTGGTTAATTAAATAAATATGTTTATTTAATTAATACAAGAAAATTTTTTGAAATCAGAAAAATCGGTTTTCCGCGCTCCGCTGCGCCAACCTGTAATTCCTTATAAAACACCAACAACCACATTGTATACTTGATAGGTTATTTGATGTGTATTAAGTGTAATTTCTTTGTTAGGTCCTTGGGTCGGCATTTACCCCGAGGTTAATAAAATCATTTCCCCTTTTCACGTGGATTTAGGTTGGAGTCACTATCCGCTGAACCACATAAATCACGTCTCTATGATTGTTTATCTTTTTATCAAATTTGTGTTACATTAACCAAATGAATTTACAGTTAATGGAGGTTTGTTCGAGGGGTAAATTCCCTATATTATTATTGGAATGAAAAACAGCTGGCAACAAATGATATTTGTGAGAGAGGATGAGAAATGAAAGGGAAATTTCTGTGGGTTTTCAACTAAGATGAGATTTGTGAGAGATGATGAAATTATTTATAGGTTTTCAACTAAAATGGGCCTGATGTCCGTCATGCATTTGTTTTTCCATTTTACTTTTTAGGCTTTAGTTGATTTAAAACCGAATTTAAAACCGACCAATTTATATAAAACTATAACCAAACTATAATCGGAAATTGAATCTAACCAGACATATCGATTTAGTTTTGTCAATTTAGTTCAATTTCGGTCCTTTGCCCACTCATAGGTATGGCCAGGGATTAGGTTGGTCCCAACACCTAATCCAACCAAAATAGTAATAATAATATGAATTTAACATTTTTTTTCCTTTTAAAAGTAAAGAATGGTCAAAGTGTAAATATATTTTTTAATTTCTTATCTCCTCCAAGACTTAAATTCGGATGATAATTTTTTTTTATCATATTCAATTTCTGTCCTTTACCCACTCATGATAATTTTTTTTTATCATATTCAATTTCTGTCCTTTACCCACTCATGATAATTTTTTTTTTATCATGATTACATAATCAAGTCAAGATCGAATTTGGTAAATCCACCCTATTTGACACCATCAAATCCACCCGATTAACAACCCTAAACCCAAAGTTGACTTTAATAACAACATTTTAGAAAAATTTCGAGGCAACACAAAACGCACCGTATTGGCTTCGAGCACTTAATCGGGCCTCTATAAAATCTCCTTTTCCAAAGTTTCAAGCGCCTCCCCTTAGTTGCTTAAACCCCGAGGCTTTTGTACAAAAACCCTAGCTTCCATCTCCGCCCGCTCTAAAATGGTAATGTTTCTCACAGTTTCGTTCATTATTGTTCGATTAATTTGTTTTCTAATACGATATGTGCAGTTATTGCGTTTATCGATGCTGTGTTTGATTTGAATTTTACAGACAGGAGAAGCAGTAAACCCTAAAGCTTACCCACTAGCAGATTCTCATCTCACAATCACGATACTGGATCTCGTTCAGCAAGCTGCTAATTACAAGCAGCTCAAAAAGGGCGCTAATGAAGGTTGGCTTGCTTGCTTGCTCTCTCTCTCTCTCTCTCTCTCTCTCTCTCTCTCTCTCTCTCTCTCTCTCTCTCTTTTTCCCCTCGTGCGTACGGAAGTGGTGTTTAAGTGGTAATACGGTGTCGGTTTTGGTTGGTTTTTGGATTTTCAGCTACAAAGACCCTTAACAGAGGTATTTCCGAGTTTATTGTGATGGCCGCTGATGCTGAGCCTCTGGAGATTCTTCTCCATCTTCCACTGCTTGCAGAAGACAAGGTAGTTTTGACTGCTTAATTGTTCTTAATTAAATATGCAAGTAGATGCTTATGAGCTCATATAAGAACAATGTATTATGGGAATATGGGATGGTCTTGTTAACTATGTTTTTCATGTTTGGATGATTAGAATCTTTCTAATGCGTTTCAAATTTCTATAAATTAACTTGTGCAGAGCAAAGATGAGCTGACTTATTTTGAGTTTTAGGTCTACAAAACATCTGTGGACTACTTTGGAAATTGGAAATTGATTTCCTTGTTACACAATAAGAGTATAAGACTATTTAACATATACTGGAAAACAAGTTATATTTTGTTAATGGGAAAAAGGTTTGAAAATACTTCTGGCTATTGGTTGCTGGATTGATATATCATTAGCTACAATACTCATTCCATGTAATTTTGCTGCTGGAGTTTGCATACAAACTAAAATAATAAGAATCATTGTTGGAGTTAGTTACTTGCATCTATGTTGGTTAGCTATAAGTTTTCCAGATGGAAAAGAGTTTTGGTGGATCCTAAAGGAGATTGATATTTCCCCATATTCAAGTTAAAATATTTTTTTCCCCCAAAGTAAACCATGTCTAGCTAAATGCCATGATCCTTGGCATGATTGCTAAATTTGAAACAGTAGGTTTTAGCATTTTGTAAGTAACTAATCTTTATGTATGCTTTTGGCAGAATGTTCCATATGTGTTTGTGCCTTCAAAGCAGGCTCTCGGCAGAGCATGTGGGGTCACAAGACCTGTCATTGCTTGCTCCGTGACTTCAAATGAGGCTAGCCAGTTGAAGACCCAAATTCAACAGCTCAAGGTACTCTACTTTTAATTTGTGTTTTCGAGTTATTACAGTGAGCTACTTTTATTTTGTTTTGATCCTTTTATTCTGCGTTTTGCTTTCTGTCAATTGCAGGATGCCATTGAGAAGCTCTTGATATGAATATAATGAAATTCATATTCGGTGTGATGGGCCTCTTGGATAGTGGTCACTCCTTTAGAGGCTTTGACTGATGGAGTAGTTGTGCCACTAGGAAATTTACTATTATTTATCTTTTTTATGTTTTCTTGTCATGCATTGTGAGATAGCTCTTGGGATGAATGAATGATTGCTGCAAACTTTGATTATAACTTGTTGAATGTGAAATGTTCTACAAACTTGGGTTATAGCTTGTTTAATGTGAAATATTCTCCAATGAAGCATTGTTATAAATATTATTACCAAAATTAAATGAATGTCATATAAACAGTGCATTGTGAAATTGAGTCACTAATCTAGTGTCTTTTTCATAGGACTTCTTTCAAGATCTTTCATGAACTTATGTCATTGTTGTAGGAGACTAATGTGATCAAGTGGGTTGATAATGGTTTATGATTGTGTAATTTGCAGTTGGGGGCATAGTTTTAAAACTCCATTTGAGGCGCCGCCTCGACCGCCTCGCAGCGATGGTGTGTCGAGGCCGTCGCCTCAAACCAAGTTTTCAATAGGACTGTCTCAAAGGCCTGAGGCGGTCCGCCTCATGATGCCTCGAGTCAAGGCGGCTTGAGGCGGACGCCTCGACCCGAAAGCCTTAAAGTTACTATTTTTGAAAGAAAATTAAAAAAATTGAATAAGGGAACTGAAAGTAGGGACAAAGAGTCTCAACTTGAGCTTCTTTATAGAATTTTTTTAGGTAGTGTTGTTATTTGTTAATCATGTTGACAGAGCAGCTCGACCCTGATGCTTAGCCAAAAATGGCAAATCATATTTTGTTGATGGTGTTTTCAGGTCCTATGTTATTTAAGGAACATGCCAGGGGTAAAAAGGGTAATTCCCTTCTTGATCGAGATCATTAATGTCGACCCGACCACATGAGTGTTATAAAGTCAACAGGTAGAGACCGAGCACTTGATGATTGGTGACCGACCACTTTGGCTCGGATGACCGGGCATTATCAGATCGGCAGAAGCATTCTCAGTTCAAAAGACTACCATGACCGACCAGATAGCGAGGCGTGCTCATGAAGATAAGGCATCATATTTTCTCGAATAAGATGACAAATTATCCTACTTTCATGGGGAGAACTGATGAATCAATGTCTTAATATGACAAGAGAAATAAAAGTAGTTTTAAATTAGGAATCCTTGTGGAAGAAGAAGATTAATTCGACTAGGAAACCCTTGTAAAAGAATGAATCTGATTTCTGCACTATTATAAATAGGAGGGTAGAGTATGCTTAAGGGGCATCAGAATCAATATCAATATCATTATCATCAGACTTGTAAACACAAGAGATATCAGAGAAGCATATCTCGGTAATAAAAGTATCATTCGTTTTGTGTCCGTGGACGTAGGTTGGATCTGATCCGCCGAACCACGTTAAATCTCTTTGTCGATTGGCGTATTTATCTGTCTTTTGCTAAATTTGCTTTTGGTTTCCCCTTAACCGAGCAAATTCACTATTGAGGGAGAATTGTCTCTTTGCCCTGAGACCAAAATCAGCCGTCAACAGTTGGCGCCGTCTGTGGAGAATCCAACGAAAATCAGCATACGTAGTAAGGCAATGGCAGAAGACGGAAATCACCGATCATCAGGAAGTCCAACTACGGACTGGGTAGAGAAGATAGAAGAAAACATGAGGAAAGAAAGGGAGGAAAACCAAGCCCTTCTGAAATCCATGATGGACCGACTAGAAAGGGTGGAAGGGAGGAACAACGAGAGATTTGAAGCCGAAACAGTCAGAGAAGAGGTGAGACGGCGGAAGGAAAAAAGTTTGTAGATACAAGTGAAGACGATAGACCCAGAAGAAGAGGGGCCCCTACGGGATAAAATCCGTAGTGGTAGAAAAAGATTCACAAACGGAGGACACATGGGAAGAAGAAGAGGGAAGACAGCCGCCAGATTCCCCCTATGATAGCCCCCGAAACATCAGAAGGAAAAAAAAGAAGTATGACGAGGCTGAACGAGAGACCTCAAGTCATGAGGAGCGCCACGCCCGGGGAAATAGACACGAAGAAGGCCGCATGGGGCGGCATGGCAACTCGGATAGTAACATGAGGTCTTGGTTGAGGAAAGAGATAGCCAAGTGGGGAGTAAACCTCAAGATCGATGCAGGAGATGCCCGGGACGGTGAGGAGGAATCCCTCATCGCAGAAGAAATAAGGTCGGCAAAATTCCCAAGATGATTCAACATGCCTACCATGACACCCTACAAGGGCCATACAGACCCAAAATCCCATATTGAAAGCTTTGTCCTATTAATGGAAGTCCAAGGAGTAGTGGGGGATGCAGTTTGCAAAGTATTCCCCCTAACCTTAGGCGGATCCGCCATTCTATGGTACAAAAGTCTAGCCCCAGGGAGCATCCGCAACTTCGCGCAACTCAAAAAATCATTTGTGCGGCACTTCAAAGGGGCATGCGTTCCTAAGAAGACAATTGGGGAATTAAGACTCATGAAGCAGGGAGATGATGAGCCCCTGAAGGCCTTCATCGAAAGATACCATAATATGGTGCTCGAGGTCGGGGGATATGAGTCCCTCGAGGCCTTGGAAAGTTTAAAGGGGCCTTAAGGGTCGGAAAGCTGTGGACTCACCTAAGAATCCAAGATACGCCGGATTATGCAACCGCCCTGGAAATAGCCCGGAAGTTCGTTTTGTTAGAGAACGAAGAGAAAATCTCCCGGAGAGGGACATCTATCAGAGAGAGGACAATAAGGGCAGAGGCCCCCCGCCGGCCTGATAGGGAGTTCAAAAAACCACCCCCGAGACGCAAGGAATTCAAGCCAATACCTCGGAACAACCAGGAAAGAGGAATCCCAAACCAAATAAACCATGTAGTCAGGGAAGAAGCATACATTCCTCTGAACAAGCCACTAGGACAAATCGTCATGGAGATCCAGGAAAAAGGCCTATTGATAGAACCTAACATCAAGAGATTTCCCCCATATAAGAGAAATAAAACGTCCTATTGCGTGCGTCATAATTTGAGAGGACATCCGACGGACGAGTGCAAAGACTTGCGGGAACAAATGGAAGACCTGGCTCGGAATGGATATTTAAATAAATACATTGACCATGAGGTTATGGCGGCTAGACAAAGGGCACATCACCGACAGGTAAATATCATCGCAGGAGGGAAAACACTGGCCGGAGATTCTAACCGGTCCGGAAAAACCACAGCCGGGCTCGGGGGTCGGAGGTACTGGAAGCGGAACAATCATCGGGAATACAATGTGGTCGGTCGGTGCCAATAATGTTCACTGACGAGGATGCCCGAGGGGTAAGTTTCCCCCACGACGATGCGTTAATAATCAAGGCAACAATCGGCAGTTAAGAGGTAGACAAAATCCTGGTGGATCCCGGGAGCGCAGTGGATATAATCTCCAAAGAGGCTCTGGAGGGCCTTGGAGTGGAGTATACAGCTCTGACCGACGATGGCACTCCCCTATGCGGTTTTGGGGGTTCAACGGTCGTCCCATTAGGGAGAATACAATTAGCAATGACAATCGGAACTCGTCCCCAGACTCGGACGATCATGATAAACTTCACAGTGGTGGACTGCATGAGCAGTTACCAAGTCATTGTCGGTCGACCTTTCATGATGAAGACAAATGCCGCAATGTCCTGCCATTACTTAAAATTAAAATTCCCCACCCGGGAAGGGATCAGAATCGTGTGCGGGAGTCCAAAGACAGCCCGAAGCTGTTTTGCCACCCTCTCACGGGAAACCCTCTGCGTTGAAAGAGGTACCCAAAAGAGACAAGTGAATGAAGACGGAGAAGAAGCAATGTGGAATACAGGTCCTCGGCCAAATAAAGTTGCCCGATTAGGGGCGGTCGAAAAACTAGAAGAAACATAACTTTTCGGACCTGGGAAGAGCGTAAAGATAGGGGAAACTTAGACGGAACCCTGAAACAGGGCATGCTGAGGTGTCTAAAGGAGTACCCGGACGTCTTCGCATGGGGGCACGACGACATGCCCGGGATTGATCCGAAATTCATCAATCACCGCTTGGCAGTAAACTCGTCACACAAGCCAGTCAAGCAGAAAAGAAGAACCTTCAATCAGGAACGATGCAGGGCAGGCAGTAGCAACGAGGTAGACAAATTATTGAAAGCTGGTTTCATCAGAGAAGTAAAATACCCGGAGTGGGTATCAAACATGGTACTGGTGAAGAAGTCAAACGGAAAGTGGAGGATGTGTGTGGATTTCACCGACCTGAACAAGGCATGCCCGAAAGACAGCTTCCCACTGCCAAACATAGATCAACTAGTAGATACAACAGCCTGCCAGGGACTGCTAAGCTTTATGGATGCCTTCTCAGGATACAACCAGGTCAAGATGCACACTTCGGACGAGGAAAAACAACTTTTGTCACCGACCAGGGGCTCTACTGTTATAAAGTAATGCCCTTCGGACTGAAGAATGCAGGGGCAACCTTTCAAAGGCTGGTCAATAAAATTTTCAAACCGCTCATTGGCATATCAATGTTGGTATATGTTGACGACATGATAACAATGTCCAAAGAGCCAGAATGCCACGTGACCGATCTGAGGAAAACCTTCGAATTACTAAGGAAACACAATTTAAAGCTCAACCCGGAGAAATGTGCTTTCGGAGTAGCCTCAGGGAAGTTTTTGGGTTACATGGTAAGCTCCCGAGGCATAAAAGCCAATCCACAGAAGATCCAAGCCGTACTGGACTTAAAGTCTCCCAGGACGGTAAAAGAAGTGCAAAGTCTAACCGACAGATTGGCCGCGCTCAACCGATTCATCTCCCGAGCAACAGACAAGTGCCACCCTTTATTCAAAGTCATCAAGAAGGCCAAAAAGGAAATTGACTGGACGCCGAAATGCGAGGAAACTTTCCTACAGTTAAAACAATACCTAACACAACCCCCGCTTCTAGCAAAGCCACTCATGGGAGAAACCTTATACTTGTACTTAGCTGTATCAGAGCACGCAGTAAGCTCGGTGCTGGTACAAGAGGTCGATAAGGTCCAAAGGCCAGTATATTATGTCAACAAAGCTCTGTTAAATGCTGAGACTCGATATCCGGTACATGAACTGGTCGCCCTGTCATTGATTACTGTAGCTCGGAAATTACGACCCTACTTCCAAGCCCATCCTATTGGGGTTTACACCGATCATCCTTTGAGACAGATTCTACAAAAACTAGAAGTTTCGGGCAGGCTAATGAAGTGGTCCGTGGAGTTAAGTGAACACGACATTTCTTACCTCCCAAGGGTAGCAGTAAAAGGGCAGGCTTTGGCAGATTTTGTCGCAGAATTCACAGAACCCCAAGTTTTGAATGTGGGGGAAGGCAAATGGGAGATGTCAGTAGACGGATCTGCCAGCTCACAAGGCAATGGAGCTGGAATCATATTGAAAAGCGACAAAGGTGAAGAGGTATTGTTCGCCCTGAGGTTCGCCTTCGAGGCCACAAACAATAAGGCAGAGTATGAGGCAATTCTGGCCGGTCTTAGGCTATGCGCGGTGGTAGGAGTCCACGACGTAGTAATAAGAAGTGACTCTCAGTTAGCTGTTCAGCAGCTGAAAGGCGAATTCCAAGCCAGGAGCCTAGTATGATAGCCTACTTAGCTGAAGTAAAAAGGTTGGTGGGAAAAATGGGGAACGTACACTTTGAGCAAATCAGTCGAGAAGACAACTGCGAGACAAACTCCTTGGCACGGCTCGCATCTTCGATAAAATCAGAGAACCCCAGAATAGTCCCTCTAATCTGCCTCCGAGAAAAGAGCGTGGGAGAACTCGAAGTAAAATTATTGGATGAGGAAGACAAAACCTCGTGGATACAACCAATTAAGAAATATTTGGAAACATGGGAGACACCTGAGGACAAGAAGGAAGCCATGGAACTAAAATTCAAAAGCACCAAGTTCTCCCTGATCGAAGGAGTGCTCTACCGGAGGGGCCACACAGTACCCCTCCTAAGATGTTTAGCGGAAGAAGAGGCCGATTATGTACTCAGGGAAATTCACGCGGGCATCTGTGGGAGTCACGCCGGAGGACAATCGATGGCCTTTAAAGCTTTAAGGCAAGGGTTCTATTGGCAAACTATGCATCAGGACGACATGAGAGTAGCCCGGAAATGCGAAGGATGCCAGAAGAATGCCAATATTCACCACCAGCCAGCAGAGCAGTTAACCACCCTGTCCAGTCCTTGGCCATTCGCTCAGTGGAGACTAGATATCATCGGACCAATGCCAAAGGGACGTGGACATGCGAAGTACGCCATTGTGGCCATAGACTATTTCACCAAATGGGTGGAGGCCGAACCCCTATCCACCATCACAGAGAAGAAGACCACAGAGTTTTTGAAGAAGAATATTATCTGCAGGTTCAGAATCCCACAGGCTGTCGTCACCGACAACGGAAAACAGTTCGATAGCAAGGGATTCAGGAAACTCTGCGAAGACCTCCAGATCGCCTTAAGGTTCACCTCACCAGCCCACCCCAAGTCAAACAGACAGGTTGAGGCGGCAAACAAAACCATCAAGACAAATCTTAAAGCTCGGCTCGGATCCTGCAAGAGCTTATGGGTCGAGGAATTGCCGGAACTACTGTGGGCACACCAGACGACCTATAAAGATTCTACAGGGGAGACCCCGTTTTCCTTATCATACGGGTGTGAAGCAGTTATTCCAGCAGAGATCAGAATAACTGCCCACAGGATCCGTCATTTTGAGAGCGGAAAGAATGAAGAGCTTATCAGAAGCCACCTCGACCTGATCGAGGAAAAAAAGAGGAAGTCAGCCGTGAGGACAACAGTTTATCAACAAAGGATGGCCCGCTTCTACAACAAAAAAGTTCGAACTCGCGCATTTCTCCCAGGCGACCTGGTATTAAGAAGATTCACTCTGAACACTCGAAGGCCGGAAGAGGGCTCGTTAGGAGCCAAGTGGGAAGGGCCCTATAAAATTGCAGAGGTGGTAAGGCCATGGGTCTACATCTTAGAACATCTGG
The DNA here is from genome assembly GCA_019454045.1 of Zanthoxylum bungeanum. Classification (NCBI taxonomy): domain Eukaryota; kingdom Viridiplantae; phylum Streptophyta; class Magnoliopsida; order Sapindales; family Rutaceae; genus Zanthoxylum; species Zanthoxylum bungeanum. The sequence continues at coordinate 1,199 of SKCR01031732.1, read as the reverse complement.
ACGACACACGATTAAAGAAACCCTGGAACACCGAGATGTTAAGAAAATACTTTCAGTAGATTCTTTTTTTGCAGCAACCCGACAAGGGGTAGGAGCTCAATTTAAAGCCTTTCTCGAAATGTCCCGCAGAGAGCTGTAAGAAGGGCAGTATGTCCCCGAATATGAATAAAACTTTCTCTTTTCAAAAATTCCACCCACTCTTCTAATTAAAATTGAAAGCCATATTCAAAATTCCGGGGACATACTCGATACGAAGGGATGATCAGAGGTCGAGGCATCAAACCCATGACATACCAATCAAAGTGCTACCATAAAAATCTCGGGCATAGACAATCCGACCTAACTCGCTCCACTTTCAAAGATCAAGACCACATCAAGGGGGAAGAGGTATAAAAGAGCACGAGAACTCTTCGCAGTAGCCGGAGCACAATTACCCCACAACTTATATGTACCGAGGACATTCCGGGATGGTAATCACGGGGAGGGAGTGCCCCCGTAGGATAACCTGCCTGACCAGTTTGGGGGATACAAACGCAAGGAATGCGTTACCATATGTTTTGCCTACCCGATGGATCCAAGAGAAGCATAGCACGGGGAGAGATGATACCCCCGTGGCGATTGCTTACTCCAGTGTTACCGAACATAAGGAGGAAAATGCCCTTAATGTTTCAAACACTCTCTGATCCTCACCTACCTGATTAATGGATCCGTGAGAAGCATAGCACGGGGATGGATGATACCCCCGTGGCGATTGCTTACTCCAGTGTTACCGAACATAAGGAGGAGAATGCCCTTAATGTCTCGAACACTCTTTGATCCCCATTACCTTGATCATTCAGATCCGTGGGAAGCATAGCACGGGGAGGGACGATACCCCCGTGGTGATTGCTTTCTCCAGTGTTACCGAACATAAGGAGGAATATGCCCTTAATGTCTCAGACACTATTTGATCCATATTTCTTTGATCATTTGGATCCAAGATAAGTGTAGCACGGGAAGGGATTGTGCCCTCGTAGCGTATGCTTGCTCCAACGTTGTAAGGAGGAGCCCTCGAACAGTACACATGTCCATGGAGACCTGAAGTATGAAGGATGTGCCCTTACCATTTTAAACGCTCTTTGATCCAAATCCTGGTTCGCCGGGACTCTGAATTGAAAGATTCAGGATTGTGTTTTGGAAACCTCGGGCAGGACGCTGTC